>JAAALK010000079.1:53237888-53550928 GCA_019279435.1 Zizania palustris | reverse complement strand
TGGAAATGGACGGCGGATATTAGATCGCACCGAACCGGTACGCGTGGACGCACCAGATCGCTCAGAGGGTTTAAGTGGCGATCGACGGCTGTGATCGCCCCGTACCCCTTTGACCAGATCTAAGGCTAAGATTAAGGGATTTAATCTGTGCGCTCCGATCGCGATCGTGCGGCCAGGATTTAATCTGGCACGGCATGCGCATAAGGGACCTCGCACCCTTCGTCTCCGGCGACGGTGGGGCTCGGTTGAGGTGGCGACGGCGCCGGCGAGGGGGCTAAGCCCTAGCTCTATGCTAAATGGAAAGAGGAGGGGCTGGCGGTCACGTTCGTACCTTTGGCGGTGAAGAAGGAGGCCCGGAGGTGACCGGCAACGAGTGTAGATGGCGGAGGGTGTTCGGGTGCTCGACGGTGACGGCGATCCGGCGAGATCCACGGCCAACCGAGGGGTGGCCGAGGACGGGTGGGCACGGGCGGTCACAACGGTGGCGACGACTAGGGCGGAGGGGGTCCGAGGCGGCGGTGATCGGTGGCCGGAGGTGGAGCAGGAGAGAAACTCGCAAACCGAGTGGGGGTGCTCTGGTTTCTCTCAGACTTGGCTGCGGTGGTGTGGCAGAGGGCGGTGCTCGGGTAGGGTTTAAATAGGGGCTCGCTGGTGAAAAATGGGAAGGGGACCGAGGGCTTCCCATGATCTCCGGCGAGGGATTCCTAACTCACGGCCATGCTTCCATATACGGTAAAACGCATCGGGTTTCGATGGAAAGAGGTCGGAGGCGGTCGGGGAAGGTGATCCGATGCTAATCCAGGCGATCGCGGGCGGCCAGCGGCGAGGGAAGGGAGGGGGTCGCCGGAAGGAAAGGGGAGAGATCCCCTTCTATCGGGGAAGACGAATCTGACAGGTGGCCCCCACCTGTCAGCGGGGAAAGCAGACAAGGAAAGGCCGACAGATGGGCCACGGCTGTGAGGAAGAGAAAAGGGCGCGGCGGAGGCTGACTGGTGGGGCTAGATGGGGACGGGCGCGGAAGAGAGAGGCGGGGGAGTGCGCCGACATGTTTGTCCCACCTGTCGGTGCAGCGGGTGTTGGGCTGGGTTGGGCTGGAGTGGATTGGTGGTTGAGGCCCAATTAAATTTTAAATGCTTTTCTGATTAAAATTATTCCAGTAATTCATTTATTTTATTTAGGGTTGAATCATTGTTGATAAAAACTTGTAAAAATTCCTAAAATTGTGTTTTGGCCTCTAGTTTATCTCATAAAATTTTCAAGTCCATATTTTGAATATTCTTCCCTGTTTGGCTTTAATAGGGCTATTTTAAGGTTTTTCTTACATAAATAAATTCAGAAATACCTTTAATAATATTTTTCTAATATTTTATTTCCTTTTAATTCTTGGGGTGTTACACACCTGGTGAATCTATAGATGCCATGTTTTCTCGCTTTGATTCGATAGTGAGTAACTTGCGGTCCAACGGGACGTTTGCTTACAATGATCATGATAGGGCTATCAAGCTTCTCTATGCTCTTGATCGTAGCATATGGGAAGTGAAGATATCCAGCATTGAGGAGTCTGTAGGTTATGACACATTGACCTGTTATGAGCTCTTCAGCAAGCTGAAGTCCACAGAGATTGCCAAAGCATCTCTTGCAGTGCACAGAAACTCCTTGCCACAGCCATTGGCATTGGTTTCTAGCACTAGCCGTGGCACCACTGCAGAACCGAGCACATCTGGTACTTGTGTTCTTGCAGATGGTTTTGCTTTGTCCTCCCTGGTCTCCGTCACAAAGGAGCAGGTGGATACTCTGGATGATGATGAGCTTGCTCTCATTGCCAGAAGGTTCACCCATTTTCACCATGAGAGACGGGATCAGAGGAGAAGTGGTTTTAGTGGTTGCTTTGAGTGTGGCGGCACTTCTCATATTAAGGCCAACTGCCCGAAACTCAAGAAGAGAGATGAGAGTGAGCGCCCTAAATACCACAAAAATGAGAGGAAGCCTTTTGTGAAGGGCAAGCACGGCAAAGTGGCTAAGAGAGTAGCCAAAGCCGCTTCCAAAGCATTTGTTGCTGCTCTCAGCGACATCGATACTTCCTCAACTGAGGAGTCGAGCTCTGAG
The DNA here is from genome assembly GCA_019279435.1 of Zizania palustris. Lineage (NCBI taxonomy): Eukaryota > Viridiplantae > Streptophyta > Magnoliopsida > Poales > Poaceae > Zizania > Zizania palustris. Next base: position 53,548,822 of record JAAALK010000079.1, on the reverse strand, counting down.
GAGGAGGAGTCCCCAAGGAAGGAGGACAAGAAGGACAAGAAGGGACGAGACTTCACTGGCCTTTGCTTCATGACCGACAGCGATGACAGCGGCGATGAGCTTGACTCATCTGAGGTACCACTATCCTCTGACCAGCTTTTAATTAAACTAGATGAGCTGAATGAAGTAGTTCTTGGTCAGGATAGATTACTTGTGCAAGCCGCTAGAGAAAGAAAAGACCTTAGACTTAGGCTAGAATCTGTTTCTACTGAGTATGACATGCTTAAGTCTAAAGTAAATGATGATGAATGTGAATCTTGTACTGTTGTCATGTGTGAGCTTGCTCAGTTGCGTTCTATACAGGCTCAAACTCTATCTGAGCTTGAGACTGCACAGAAGCAGCTTTTGGTGGTTGATTCTAGACCTCATGATATAATTGAATGCATGAACTGTTCTTTATTACGCGAGAGCATTAATTTACGTGATGAACATGTTCATGATCTAGAGGCTAGATTGGAGAGGGCCGGTAGTTCTAAGGATGTGCAACCTGTTTGTGACACGTGCATTATCCTTAAGGACCAACTAGGCACTGTAAGAGAGCGAGCTAAAAACCTAATGACTGAAAATGAATACCTTCTTTCTGTGGTTAATAAATGCACCGAGGGAAAGGGTAGGATGGATTTGCTCTTGGCAAAGACCAAGATGTGTGCTGACAGAGCAGGGTTAGCTCTAGGTTTGGGTTTTGAGAGGATTCCTTCAGATAGTGGAAACAAAACTGTTTTTACCTCTCCCACTACCCTAGAGAAAGAGAGAGCTCTGTTAGACACTCCATCAGCCAAAAAGCCTACCCGAGCTCAAAAGAAAACCACTCCTCCTGCCAAGAAAATCCCTCCCAAGAAAACCACTCAGCAGAAGCCCAAGGAGCCTCTGAGAGTTGCTCCTAAGACCCATGAGAGTGCCCCTAGGAGAGTCTTTCATTGTTCCTACTGTCAGCGGGCGGGTCATTTGGTTGGGTTCTGTTTTCGTCGCATCAAGGATGAGCGACACTCTCAGGCGATGAGTTACCAGGACATGCATTACCCATCTTTAGGTATGCATGAGTCTGAGTTTTACTATCGTCCTGGTTTTGAGGCTCCTCGTGCTTCTCAGAGAGGTTTTGCTCCTCGAGGTGTTAACCATACTCCATATGGTGGTAGACCCCGGGCGAGTAGCTTTGTACCTCGTCAGAGTAGAAGACCTCGTCATGTTGTTCGATCACAGCATGTAGGTAGACCTCGCACTTTACATCATTCTAATTATCATGTGCGTAGACAGTCTACTTTTATTGTGCCTACTACTCGTGTCACTCAGTGCTGGATGCCTCGTCATTTTTTCACTCACCCCAGCACTGAGCGATCGAGATATTCTTATCATGTGTAGGCGGCAGATCGAGGCTTGGAGGGCACGTGGATCATGGACTCCGATTGTTCGCGCCATATGACCGGAGAAGCAACATGGTTCTCTAGCCTCACCACAACCAAGCAAAGGGAACATATCACCTTCGGCAACAATCGAAGGAGTAGAGTGAAAGGTAAAGGTGTGGTAAGAATTAACTCGAATTTCACTCTCAAAGATGTTGATTTGGTTGAAAATCTAGGATACAATTTGCTTTCTGTATCTCAGTTGCTTGATGAGGGCTTCGAAGTGCGATTCCATCGCGATACTTCGCAAGTACTCAATTCTGATGGCGTTGTGGTCTGTAAGATCTTTAGAGTTGGGAGAGTTTTTGGAGCTGATTTTTCTGAGTCATCTGGTTCTTCTCATTGTCTTGTTGCACATTCTACTTCTGAGCTTTGGAAGTGGCATAGGAGACTAGGGCATATGAGCTTTGAGTTGCTCACTCGTCTCAGTGCCTTAGGTCTGATCCGAGGATTGCCCAAGCTCAAGTTTGAGAAGAATTTAGTTTGCGCTCCGTGTCGACATGGAAAAATGATTGCCGCTTCGCATTCGTCAGTCACCACAGTGATGACTGAACAACCCGGAGAACTTCTCCACATGGACACTTTAGGTCCTTCTCGGGTTAGTTCTTTAGGCGGCAAGTGGTATGTATTAGTCATTGTCGACGATTTCTCTCGCTACTCTTGGGTCTTCTTTCTTGCCAGCAAGGATGAAGTGTTTTCACACTTTCGGAGCTTGGCTTTGAGACTTTTCACTGAACTCCCAGGTGCATTGAAATTCATTCGAAGTGATAATGGCACCGAGTTCAAAAACAGTCTCTTTGTTGACTTTTGCATGGAGCATGGCATAAAACATCAATTCTCTGCTCCGCGGGTTCCTCAACAGAACGGTGTCGTTGAGAGGTAGAACCGCAATTTGGTTGAGATGGCTAGGACTATGCTCGATGAGCATAGGACTCCTAGAAAATTTTGGGCTGAGGCCATGAACACTGCATGTTACATCTCAAACCGAATCTTCTTGCGCTCAATTTTGAATTTGACATCTTATGAACTACGTTTTGGGAGACAGCCCAAGGTTACTCATCTTCGAGTTTTTGGCTGTCGTTGCTTTATCCTAAAACGTGGTAATTTGGACAAATTTGAGTCGCGATCTTCTGACGGAATCTTTTTGGGTTATACTACTCATGGTCATTCTTATCGTGTTTATAATTTGGAGACTAACACTGTCATCGAGTCATGTGATGTGACTTTTGATGAATCAACCCCCTCTGTTAGTTCTGCTTTTGAACAGGCAAATGAACACGACATGGAACAGACTATCTTCGAAGAAGAAGATCCCGGAGATTTCGAGGATGAACCCCTACTACCCTCGACATCAACCCCCGAAGCTGACCCCGCTTCGACCACTTCGGCACAAGGTCCCGAAGCAACTACCTCGACATCGGTCATCTTGGACCACTCCAACACACAAGTTGAGGGAGAGATTGCATCCCTTCGTGAGGCTCCACACCATGTTCAAAGGATGCATCCTCCCGAGCAGATCATTGGTGAGCTTGATCAAAGGGTAACACGTTCTCATGCTCATTTCATTGATTCCACTTTTGTTGCTTCTTTCGAGCCTTTAGATGTTAGTCATGCACTTTCTGATTCTAGTTGGATCAATGCCATGCATGAAGAACTTGAAAATTTTGAGAGAAACCAAGTCTAGTCATTAGTTGATCCTCCACCAAATGTTCATTTCATTGGAACAAAATGGATTTTCAAAAACAAACAAGGGGAGGATGGGACAATAGTTAGAAACAAGGCTAGACTTGTAGCTCAGGGTTATTCTCAATTAGAAGGGATTGATTTTACTGAAACCTTTGCACCTGTTGCTCGTCTTGAGGCCATTAGGATTTTACTTGCATTTGCAGCATCCCGTGGTTTCAAACTCTTTCAAATGTATGTTAAAAGTGCTTTTCTTAATGGCTTCATAGGCGAAGATGTTTATGTAAAACAACCCCCTGGCTTTGAAAACCCCAAATACCCACATAAAGTCCTTAAACTTCATAAGGCTCTTTATGGACTCAAGCAAGCCCCTCGGGCATGGTATGATAGACTTAAGTATTTTCTGCTTGAGCGGGGGTATTTGATGGGATCTGTTGATAAAACCCTGTTCTCTCTCAAGCATGGCAAAGATTTCCTCCTAGTTCAGATTTATGTGGATGATATCATCTTTGGTGTCTCTTCTCATGCTTTGGTTGCCGAGTTTGCATATGCCATGAGCAGGGAGTTTGAAATGTCCATGATGGGTGAACTCACCTTTTTCCTTGGGTTGCAAATCAAGCAAGGCAACCAAGGTACTTTTGTCCATCAGACGAAGTACACCAAGGACCTGCTCAAGAAGTTCGACATGGCAGATGCGAAGCCACTCGCCACTCCAATGGCTACATCTGTAGCATTGGATCCTGATGAGAATGGAGAAGTCGTAGATCATAAGGAGTTCCGAAGCATGATCGACTCCCTCCTCTACTTGACTGCTACGAGGCCGGACATACACTTCGCATTGTGTCTGTGCGCTCGTTTTTAGGTTTCACCACGAGCTTCGCACCGCCAAGTGGTAAAGCGCATTCTCAGGTATCTCAAACATACCCTCGAGTTCGGCATATGGTATTCATCGTCATCCTCTTTGTGTCTTCGAGGTTATTCCGATGCGGATTTTGCTGGGTGTAGGATTGATAGGAAATGTACCTCTGGTACTTGTCATTTTCTAGGTACATCACTGGTTTGTTGGTCTTCCCGCAAACAGTCTAGTGTTGCACAATCGACGGCTGAGGCCGAATATGTTGCTGCAGCTAGCTGTTGCTCTCAGATTTTGTGGATGGTTTCCACTTTGCGGGATTTCGGGTTAGATTATAAGAGTGTTCCACTTTTCTGTGATAACACTAGTGCTATTTGTATTGCAAACAACCCGGTTCAGCACTCCAGAACCAAACACATTGATGTGCGATATCATTTTCTCAGAGATCATAATGAGAATGGTGATATTGAACTTTAATATGTTGATACCCAACACCAGCTAGCCGATATTTTCACAAAACCTCTCGATGCTGCTCGTTTTGCCTACTTGCGTGGGGAACTAGGTATTTGTCACCCTTACGGCATTTTGTGAGGGGGAGCAGGCTTTAATTGTCTTGCATGTGCTCATCATGTGTGAAATTGCATTTACATCTTTTGCACTTATATGCTTGTTATTAATTCATGAATCATGTCAGCTTAGCTCTATTTAATATATCTAAAACACAATGTGCATGATGTTTCTTTCTAAAATCAAATCAGGCTCACTGCGTAGTCTTGGATATAGCATGTTTAGGCAGGACTGCTTTAGCTATCCTTTATCTGCTTGATAGCAAGATTTCTTTTCTCTGGATGCTAAACATTGCAACTTGAAAAATTGTTCTACATACTCATGGATATTCATCAAGTGCTAAAACAATTTGTTCACTAAATCAAAATTCCAAAAATCCATGATTTACATGCTTCAAAGCAAAAAGATCTAGGTGGGTTTGTTTGTCGCACTGCTCTATTCTAGACTGCTTACCATTGTAATTTGGTCTGAACTGGGATAGTTTAGTGTATGCCAAAATCATTGCTTTAAGCTTCTGATGGCTTTCATGCCTAGGCTTGGCCTGATTGGAAAGTATAATGTGGACAAACAAATAACCCTTGGCATTAAGAATAGAACAACAAAATTCATTGATCATCAAGTTTGCTTTTAAATGCTCCACTTGAACTGGACTTGTATGTCTAGAGTAGAAATTGACTAGCTTTGTGCGGTCCTTGCTTTTACTTGTCTAGTTACCTTGATTGAGTGGTGATGCTTTTATTTCAAACTAATAAAATCACATGCTGACATCATGTTTTTAGATAATGATAAATTGAGCTGAGCACACGAAAAGGAGGAGGAAAATTCTTTTGTCAAGTGACATGATTTGACTCGTTTCCGAGTTTTTTTTATGGTCACTTGTGTGCTGAAATTCTTTAAATTTTCTTGAACTTGGATCTGGTTGTCAATGCACTCATCAAGGGGGAGATTGAGAAACCAAGGGTTGGTTTCGGAGTCTATGATGAGTGATTGACAGTGTTTACCCTCTGGTTCGAAGGGGTACCTCCGAAGAGGTTCAGAGGTTGGTTCTCCGAAGGTGTTCGGAGGTTGTTTCACCGAAGGGTTCGGTGGGTTTGGATGCTGCAGCTATTGCAGCGGAGTGTGCCTGTCGGAGGAGTCCGATAGTACATGATGACTGGGTTGTACCGAAGGTCTCGGTACTTTGGGCGGTACACCGGAGTGTGTGCCGAAGGGTGTTAACCCAGAGAGGTCTCCGGGGTAGTGGATACACTTGTCTGCTTGTCTGTGGTGCGCAGGGGACTTCAGAGGCGACAGACGGGTCGTAGCAAGTGAACCTGGGTCAAGTAGGAGGCTTGATGCCAGGGGAGCAGGGAGCCTCGTCACGAAGGCTACGAAGGGGTCAAGGTCGGACCTCGGGTCAAGGTGCACCAGGAGAAGACATTAAGTGCAGAGCGTGGCTCCGGGTGAAGGTACCCCGAGGCAAAGTCCTCGGAGGCGAGGCACATCGAAGGGTACTCTGAATGGAGTGACTTTGGAGTATGGTGTATCAAGTCCTCAGCAGAGGCAAGGTGTTCGATGTGTGCTCCGGAAGGAGGCACTCGAAGGTTACCCGACAAAGGTCTCAGAAGTCGAGGTGCATCGAAGGCATGGTCCGGGTGAGGCTCGTCGAGGAGTGTGCTCGGGGAGATACACCGCGACGAACTGCTCATGGAATGCTTCATGCGGAGGCCTTGGACGAAGGAGGGACTGGGTGGTACTCCGAAGGTGGGGCTTCGGAGTGACTTCGGCCATGCATGGCTTTGGTACACGGACTGACGGAGTTCGAGCTGGGAGAAGCTGCGAAGCCGTGGTGGTCCACTCCGAAGGTGTTGGTGCGAAGGCCCAAGGGCTTTGACGGCTTCGGCTCAAAACCGTCACTGTATCAGAGGCTAACTTCGGTGAAGCGAAGGCCGTCAGGCTCAAGGCTTCTCACCGAAGCTACCGCACCCCTCGCGTGCGAAGGGGGGCTTCAGAAAAGTCAAAAACTATAAAGGCTGACAATGTCTGCTCTGCAAAAAGTTGATGCTGTCCCCTCTACAAAGCTGACAGAGAAGCCTCCATATAAAGTTGACTACCTTTTGTAACCCTTAGTTCTGATGAGACAAAACCAATGTAAACCCTAGAGGTAAAGTAGTCAATTCACTTGGGTGAATAGTGGCTATAAATAGTGGGGTTGGGTAGGTAACATTTAACACTTTGAGCATTCACTGTTGAGCTCTTGTACTAGCCACCAACTACTTTGTATTCATCCAGTGAGTTCATTTTTAGTGTTCCCTGTTCAAGCAGCGAAGCCCTGCTTCTGTGTTGAGTTTTTGCTTGAGCTTGTTTGCATACCTCGCTGCATACTTTGATTTCTAGTGTCGAGTAGTAGTGCACCGAAGCCTGTCTAGGCGAAGTGTATTTTGTGCGAAGTATGCTTTTCAGTGTGCGTTTGCTTTGTGTAACTGGAGGCTAAACCTCGCTGTTTACTAGCGAAGCCCTGATCGAAGCCCGGTTCTTTTCCCGTGTCGAAGCCCCTAGCGAAGTCTGTAAGTGTGCGTTTAGACCTTCGTAGTACGAAGCCAATACCAGTTGTTGTCGCTAAGTATTTGGTCGAAGTCCTCAGAGGATAGTCCACTCCTGCGAAGAGTGAAGTGCGAAGCCTGCTCGAAGCAACCTGTGTGTGAAGCCTGCACTGACTTAGCAGAGTTGATTTTTCGGGGTTGTGGGTGGAGCGAAGTCTTCTTGGCTTCGAACTTTTGTTCCTTGCGAAGCCTGTGTTCGGAGCTGTAAAATACCTCCGAACCAGAACTTCGAAGGTTGTGTTCGAAGCCTGTTCCGCAGTAGACCGAATTAAAACAGAAGGCTATTTTTAGCCTGAAATTTTAAAAGCTCCCATTCACCCCCCTCTGGTCGTCGTTTCCGGTCCAACATAATGTTTCATGCAAACTATCAAAAACTGCCCTTGTCATCCTAAACATTCTATAACATGATCTATGTCTATTCAAAGTGGTAGTTACCCAACGATAACCTGTCACCTCAGGTTGTCTCCTTGCTGACTTGTTTAGGTAAGTTTGATCATAATACATACCAAACATGTTTGAAGCATTGATTAACCGATTCATATTTTTCTATTGCTCAACTGCAATTTCCAACAACTTGGAATATTCATCATCACTTGAATCATCACTTGCAGAACTCATCTACATAAGGACACAAGAGTACAAGACTCATCAACGTCACAACTCATCACATATCACAACAAACTCATCAACTTCACAAGAAAGTACTTTTATGCAAATACAGTTAACTCACAAGGCACAAATACATACATAAGAACTCATCAACATCACAAGAAAGTAGTTTTATGCAAATACAGTCAACTCACAAGGCACACATGCATAGTTTCATGCAAATAAAAATAGCTACATAGATAGGATACAAATACAAGGCACAAATTCATCCATGGCCGACTACTTCTTTCTTTCTTCATAGCATCTTTTCAACCAATTGAACCTTCCTTCATTGGTGTCAAAGCTAGACAAAAAAGTTCATGAATTGCAGAATGCTTGAACAACTATATTGCAATGTAATGCTCATCACTCCCTTTTACAGCTCCACATTTTTTAACCAATGCCATAACCTCTCTAACTGACTCACGTGTAAAGTCACCATTCAATGCTTTGGAGGTCACAGAGTTAGAACTAATCACATCATCCACCATGCGTGACATCACCCTCACCATCGGATTCTTCCCTTTCTTTCTTGGGCTAATTTTCCTAGGGCTACCAGATTTCCCCTTCTCTTCAGTTGGGTGCATGCGGATGATGTGAGTGTAAATTGATCAACATATATTTCATGAATTGGATCATTGTTCCCCTCTTCTTCAGCGTCCCCACAAACTTCTTCACTAGGAATGCATGCAGACTGGCTTGAGACATGAGGAGCCATGCTGAATAGCGTGGGCCTCATGGCTCCAGAAGTGATGAGTCATTGTCAACGATAGTCAAAGAGGACAGAAGAAGAAGAGATCTGCTGTCTCATGGGCCGCGTGTGACTCAGGTACACGGGCAGCGAGCGACTGTCGGGCAGAGGAGGCTGCGAAGTCGGGCTGGCCCAATCCAGGTGCATGGGCCAGAAGCAGTAGAAGACCCACTGGGCTGTTGACCAGGACTGACTCAGGTACACGGGCGGTGAGCGATTGCTGGGCTGAGAGAGCTGCGGAGTCGGGCCGGCCCAATCCGGGTACCTGGTGCAAAGTCGGTGGAGGCTTTGTCAGTTTCGGCGCAAAACTAACAACCGTCGATCTTGTATCCGACTGTCCAGAAGAGAAGCCGTAGTCGCTACGAAAGCTGAGCTTCCGGATAAGTCATCTGTATCTCTAGGCCCACAGTTAGTCAGTCGTGTCTGTAAAAATTCCTAAGGGCAGTAGAGTCTTTTCCTTTATTCTTACGTCTGTAAAAACCCTAAGGGGTAGGTGGAATATTCCTAGTGTTGGGAGCCTATAAATAGGACCCCAATCCCTAGGGTTTGGACTACCCTTTTGGCTGAAATCAATACTACTCCTTTGGGTCACTTTTTGTCTCTTGCATTTTTCTCTCTTCTCCTCTCCTGTTCATGCGTGCGCCGCCAGGCAACTAGCCTTTGTTCTTCCTGAGATTTACTTGGTTCTTTGCTGTCTGGAAGAATTTATTTTGGCTGTTTTTGTTTGTGCGAAGCATTTATGTGCGCAGCATTTCATTCACTGCTGTTGCTGTTGTGTAGTTGCGATTGATTTATTCAGAACAGAAGCTTCTCTGTTGCTTGTGTTCATCACGCAAGTAGTACTAGTTCTTGCTGTGGCAAGTAGTACTACTGCACTGTAGCAACAGTACTCTGGTATCAGCTTTCTGCTTTTACTGCATAGCTTTTTGATCGAAGTTGATAGGTTCTAGCAACTTTTCTGGTTGTTTTCTTGCGAAGCCCCCTTTCTGTTCGAAGCCCCTCAGCTCCGTGAGGCAGGCTTCGATCTAACCTCTTCGAAGGCTTCGTTCGATCTTCGAACTTCGGTTTGTGTCCTGTGTTGCTAAGCTTCGAAGTATTTTCTGAACGGACAGCATCGCATACTTCGAACGACAGTGTGAAGATACTCCGGCTCTAGCTGTTCGAAGTCCACACTTCGATAGGCTTCGAAGTTGGCTTCGAAGCTTGTCGTTCTGCTAGGCTTCGCGTTGTTTTCTTTGTGGCGTGTCAGCCTTCGCTTCTCTTTTCGAAGCTTGCTCTTTTCGAAGGTAGAGTGTAGGCTTCGAATTTGGTGCCTCTGTCGTGTGACAGGCTTCGCTTCTTTGTTCGAAGGTAGTCCGTTTGTGTGTTGCATTCGAAGTTCTATGTTTGAAGGTTTTGTTTCGAAGCACTCGGTTCGAAGCTGTGTCCGAAGCCTTGCCTTCGAAGTACATACTTCGAACCAGGCTCCGTCATTGTCATACTTCGCTTCGAAGCATACTTCGCTTCTTGCCACTTCGAACTAGGCTAGACCAAAACACCTTCGGCATTTTCACAACAGCCTTCGGCAGGCTTCGCAACTGTCCTCCGAAGCAGGCTTCGTCACCAACCTCCGAAGCAGGCTTCGACCAGCGAAGCAGGCTTCGACAAGCTTCGAACAGGAGACAAATCTGAACGGTAACTTCTCATCTCACTGGACATATACTTAGATCATTTCGTTGAGAAGTTAAGGCCTGCCATATTTTGTTTATCTGCCTAGTTGCACTACTTTGGTAGCACTCTGATTAACATTAATTGAATCTAGGTTAGATACCTTTAGACTTAGGCCATCTGTTCATTTTCTGTTGCTTAGTCTCTTGAGGTTCGTTGGGTGTTGGGAACAGGCCATATATTCGAAAGAATTTTTTAAGGCGCCCATTCACCCCCCCTCTGGTCGCTACTTTCGGTCCTACAAGACATGACTCTTCTCAAACATAATTTCCCATTGTTTCAAACATGGTGGAGGAGCATAACAGAATGTCCTCTTCTCCCTCTTGAGGTGTCCCTATACAGTAAAAGAGAGATTATAAACTGATTAGTCAATTGCATATCACAAGAAAGATTTGTAATGAACATACACATGACATGATGATAACATGATGCTAACCTTTGTGTTTGTCTCCCACCATTCATCACTTGCTGTAGGTATCCCTAAAATAGGATGCTTTACAAGACTAGAATTGCTCCAAAGCGATTTCCAAAACGCATACAAGGTCTTCAAGTTATCCCAACGGTTTTTCAACTGCTTTTGGGTATAGTTTTTCCTGTTTGAGTAAACAATTTCTCCCGCAAGTTCTTATAGCCTCTTAAATTCATTGTACCTAGAGGCCTATTCCCAGCTTGAATCTCCTCAACAACAATGTTACAAAAAATTGTAGTCATTTCTAGATTTTCCCAATCTGCTTGGCATACAATCTTTTCACTATCATTGCTCTTGCTCTTTCCTTTGTTCTCCATCTAGACAGGAAGTACTTTCCTCATGATTGCACACAAACATTTTCATTTAACTGTACATTGTATACTCTAAACCTAAAATGACATATTCACAACCATACAATGCTAGAACGGAGGGCATACAATACATTTTCCTCATGATCTACATTGTACACACAGAAACACTACAAACATACACAGAAGCATACAATACAAACATACACAGGACAAAGGGAATCATACCGGGAGTTTGATTGGATGTGCTTGGCAGGCACGAGGCCGGATGGAGGGCGCGGGGAAGGCCAGGTGCCGGACGGAGGGCGCGGGGGGAGGCACGGCGTCGACCAGAGGGCGCGCGAGGGGAGGCACGTCGTCGGACAGAGGGCGCGCGAGGGGAGGCACGGCGTCGGCCGGAGGGCGCGCGAGGGGAGGCGCGCCATCGAACGGAGGGATGGCATGTGAGGGGAGGCTCGAGCAGAGGGCGCAGGGGGAGATAGGGGAGGAGGGCGCAGCGGCTCGAGCGGAGGGCGCGTGAGGAGGCGCGGCGGCTCGGTGGCAGGGGAGGCCGAGGGCAGGCGACAACGGTCAGGTGGGATGAAGAGGGACTAGGGTTTCGGGAGGAGAAAAGAAAAAACGATTTGAGCCACTTTACCAGTGGCGGGCGGGTAATTACCCCCAAAAGCTCACTAGAAGCTCGTTTTTTGTTACTTCTCAGCTTTCCATTCAAATATGACTTTCCAAAGCTTTTGAAGTATGAAAATTTAGACTAAAAACTAGCTGTTTGTTTCAGCTTTCAGCTTTTGGGGGCAAGAAGCTGGTTGTAAGCTCAAACAAACAGGGCCTTAGAATGGTGGTTTTTCGAAAGCTAGCTTTTGGAAAGCTAATATTGTTTGACAACCTAGCTTTTAGAATTGTGAGATATAATGACTGTTCTATGGGGTCCATAGAATGTCGCCACGAGGACGGGGAGGTCGGGCGGTGGTGATGCCAGAAGGGGCGGCGGGGCCGAGCGACGACAACACTGAGCGTAGTCACTACAACAATCCAGAAAATTTTCGTCGGCTAAAACCGACGGAAGTTAGCCATTTCCCGACGGAAGAAGCTAACTTCCATCGGCAAAACGCTAACTTTCGTCGGCATTTGGCCGACGGAAGCGGTTAGACGGAAGTTAGCTAGGCCGACGGAAGTTATCGGGGTATTTTGCCACGTCAGCAAAAACACACTTAACTTCCGTCGGCTAATGTACGACCGACGGAAGTTAACGGAAAACAGAAAAAACGAAAAAAATAACTTCCGTCGGCTAATGTGTGGCCGACGGAAGTTACTTTTTCCTTTAAAAAAATAGTCCAGTGAACACACATGAACTGAAATATGATAAAATAGCTAACATCTATTACATCTATTACATGCAATTCATAAAATCCAGTGAGCATGATAAAATGGATGACATTTGGACCTCTAGTGTGTGCATCAGAGAAAATGTTAGGACCAGCAAGTGAACTATAAGGACATTTATTTACTAGTCAACAGAAATGAGGATTTACATCAACATCTCACAGAAATATGATCAGAAATATTGACTGGTTTGATCCTTGCCTGCAGGTAAAGTATGAAAACAGATTCTCATTTGACAAAATAACCAATATTAGCTTAACAGTAATTAACACTCAAGAGTAAAATATGATGCAAGACACAGAAATAAGTCCATGGAGCAGTAAATCTGCGCGAACAATTATCAAAATAGGAGTACCAGTTATTCATGCTTTGGCCAAAGGAATGCAAAGCAAAGTGAAGGGAACCTCACATGATTGCGAGATTTTGTTACATGACATAGCCAGACACTTGCATCCAGGGTTTGAGCTTGATCAAAGGGTTCTAGCATGCATGTGTCTCTATAACTACACCTCTGGAAAAGGTAAATAAGATTTCACATTATTGCTCAATTATAGTAATCCAATTCACAGGTCTGGTAGGGTATTGACCAACCTGTAACTGCTTGATAGGTTCGACTAGGTCATGGACTTCTTTTCTGAGATGTTAGTTCAGCTACCTTTTCTTTCTTTTTCTTCCTTCTTCTCCCCTTCCATGTTCTGGTCACTCCTCTGGTTGTCTTTGCACTGTCTTCTCCATTGGACCTGTTTTTCCATCTTAATACAATTAATGATACACACTTTTGTATATGATGGCCAACCACAACCATGAATATTTTAGAATGCAAAAAATCAACTAGCCAAAGTGAGTAATATAAGGATGATCTCAAACTGTAGGGAAACAAAAGTTGATGGGCTTGTTAGAGGGTTCACGAGAATCTCTTGAGCGGGTCAGCTGACAAGTCTATTAGGGTAGGAGATGCATGCAACAGTGTTCAACCACAAAGTCCGCAGCGGCATTTGCACGAACACCTTGTCAGCTGCGCACCCTTCCTGTGAAACACACACACACCCTTGCTCCTGTTCTCCCTTCATCCTGCCCTCCCTTCATCTGCAGGTGGCGCGGAGGCGGTGGCCGCCCTCTCCTCCTTCTCCTCCACCTGCCGCGTGGGGCTCCATGGCTTCTACGGCTCTGCGCCCGGGCGGCGGCAGCGATCCGGGGCGGGAGCAATAGGAGTGGGCGGAGGAGGAGATCGGAGATGGCGGTGGCCGGGGAGGCGCACGGAGGTGGCGCGGAGACGACGACTGCCCTCTCCTCCTTCTCCTCCGCCTGCCGCGTGGGGCTCCATGGCTTCTACGGCTCTGCGCCCGGGCGGTGGCAGCGGCGGCGATCTGGGGCGGTGGGGATCCCGGGGCGGGAGCGATCGGAGTGGGAGAGGACATCGGAGGTGGCGGTGGCCGGGAAGGCGCGCGGAGGTGGCGGGAAGGCGTGGAGACGGCGACGACCAGGTAGCGCGGAGGTGGCGACGGGGAAGAGTAGAAGTGGCGACGGGAAGTGAGGCAGGGAGGCGGGGCGGAAAAACCTAGGGTTAAAAGAGGGCGCGGGTTGTGAGGGCTAGGAAAAAGAAGGGTGCGGGCTGCTAGAAACATAACTTCCATCGGCCACATCTAAAACCGACGAAAGTTAACTTTAACTTCCGTCGGCTTTAATATTGGCCGATGAAGGTTACAGCTTTTATCCCGGTCGCGGGCGGAAGCCTTTTAACTTCCATCGGCCACAGTCAAAAGCCGACGGAAGTTAATTTAACTTTCGTCGGGTGTTGTAGGCCGACGGAAGTGAATTAACTCTCGTCGGCTTTTCCAAAAGCCGACGAAAGTTAAAATTGCCGACGAAAATTTATTGTTTTCTTGTAGTGAGTGGCAGGGAAGGGCGGGGCGACGCTGGATGGGGCGGTGGGGCTAGTCGGGGCGACGCCTAGGGACAACGAGGAAGGGTGGGGCGACGTCGGGCGGCCGAAGGAGAGGGAGACAACGCATATGGAGATGGAAAGCTCACATTTCGCTGTTTTTGGACTTTCCATGTAATCATAGTTTATGTGGCTTTTGACTTTCAGAAAACTCGGCCTAAAAACTGACTGTTTATTTGAGTTTTGACTTTGATGTAAAGCTACTAAAAAAATCCAAACAAACATGGTCTAGCACCCTTGTTGGCCTACAGACCAAAGACTCCGTACCTTTTGCCCAACTTCTCTTGGTAATGGCTTCATGGTTTAGCTTTTCTATACTTTGTATTTATTCCGACTGCTACAGTTGAGTACGACACGGTCTGCCCACTTCTTCATTCTTACCTCTCCCTTCTTCCCTCTACCAAGGTATTTCAATTTAATAATTAATACTCGTATGTTGTCACGACTTAGAATTATAATAATTTAGATTGTTTGTTAAAATATAAATAAATAATAAGCTTATTATAAATTGTAACTCATGTAGAATCTACTTTTTTTAATTTACCACTCTCTATAAAAAATACACTATCATTTTGGACCTAAATCTTAAGCCGTTCACATACTTCATTTTGGTGGAATTGTAAAATTTTACTATCCAAACATATTAATTTATATCAGCCATATTTTAAATTATTAAATAACTCGTAACTTATTTTTTTCTCTAAATTATTATAAATCGAAACAAGCAGAAACTAAGTTACATGTCCTGGCCAGGGTTAGCAAAACCGTTCTCGGTTCGGTTACCGTTCGACTTGGATGAGCGGTAACCGGTCTAATTCGGCCAAAATTTGTATTTCAAATTTTGAATTTAAATCAGTTCCTGAAATGGTTTGCTAATCAGTAGCTGTGGTATGGGGCTTAACCATGGTATCAATAAGAAATTCATAAAAAAATTAAAATTATAAAATTGCAAATAATTATTTTCAAGATAAATTTTAACACTTGTGAAACACAACAACGCGTGTCAATCAAGAGATCTCTCAAACCATACTTACGTGCAAGTAAAACGAGACTATCCAGAATATTTCCTTTTTCCCCGTAAATATTTGATAATTTAGTACTTTTTAAATGATTTTGATTATTTATTACTTTGAACTATTGTTTATAAACTCAAATAATCTTATTTATCATTTATACAAATAATAAATAATCAAACTGCGTAAATTTAGAATAAAATCTTCAAATCCCCTTTTATTTTTCGTCTCTCCCACGAAATCAACCCCGCGCTCTGATCCCGAGCTGCCGACCCCCGGTTAGGGATGGATTCGGATCGGATACGGATGGAAACGAATCCGGATAGCACTATTTACCACATTTTAATTCGAATACGAATACGGATTCGGATGTTCTCGAATACGAATACAAAACGAATGTTTCGAATACGGATATGTATTCGGATGTTTACTCGGTTTAACTCCAAAGGTTCGTTGTTTCACAAAATTTTTAAAAATCCAAAGGGTACAATATACCAAATTAAAATAATAATTAATAAGAAACAATGATACACAATAAACCATGCACAAAATAATTTTTTAAACAACACTAGCTAAAATTAATCATACGCAACAACCAATAAGAACTACATAAAGTCTTGAACCGAAATTCATCATACATTTCAACCAACAAGAACACACAAATTGAGTCCAGATGCGCAAATGCAGAAAAAACAGGCGGCAATTTGAAAAGAATTGGCTGAATTTTATTGTTTTTAAAAATTAAACATTTTCAAAAATTTATTAACATCCTATATGATAAATTTCTCAAAACATTTTCAAAATTTTATCATGGTATCTACATATAATATTATAATACTATGACAAGTCTCATATTTTTCAGACTTTATTTCATTTTTTTATAATTAAAAAACCCTTAAGCTCCACATTACTAATGAAGTGTCGTAACATAAATTTTTTAAAATTTCTTTAAATTTAGTGGATAACAACTAAAAATGAACACAAAATAGTGAATGTGATTTTTCTATAAATTTTAGTGCATTATTTTAGGTACTTGCAGTTCAAATTTCACATATTTCAATTTAAATACTAGAAACACAATTAATGACTTAAAAATAGCAAATAGATCTAGAAAAATACAAAAACTTTATATGGTATGAGATATGTTGTATTTTAATTATATAAAAAAAATCAAGTTCAAACAAATATTTAACCATCAAATTACTTTAAATCATAGCCTATTTTTTCTCAAAACTCTATTTCCTCTCAACAGAATCTCAAATTTCTTAACATCCTATATGATAAAAATTTCGAAACATTTTAAAAATTTTATCATGATATCTTCTTATAATATTATAACACTTTGACAAGTCTCATATTTTTCAGACTTTATTTGATTGTTTTATAATTAAAAAACCTTTAAGCTCCACGTTACCAATGAAGTGTTGTAACATAAATTTTTTAATATTTCTTTAAATTTAGTTTATAAGAACTAAAAATAGAAAAAAATAGTTAATGTGATTTTTCTATAAATTTTAGTTTATTATTTTAGGTACTTGTAGTTTAAATTTCACATATTTCAATTTAAATACTAGAAACACAATTAATGAGTTAAAAATAGCAAATAGATCTAGAAAAACACAAAAAAAATTATAGTGAAAGAGATATGTTGTATTTTTATTATATAAAAAAATTCAAGTTCAAACAAATATTTAACCATAAATTTACTTTAAACCATAACATATTCCTTCTCAAAACTCTATTTCCTCTCAACAGAATCTCAAATTTCTTAACATTCTATATGATAAATTTCTAGAAACATTTTCAAACTTTTATCATGGTATCTACGTATAATATTGTAATACTGTGATAAGTCTCGTATTTTTCAGACTTTATTTGATTTTTTTATAATTAAAAAACCCTTAAGCTCCACATTACCGATGAAGTGTAGTAACATAAATTTTTTAAAATTTATATAAATTTAGTGTATAAGAACTAAAAATGGACACAAAATAGTTAATTTGATTTTTGGATAAATTTTAGTGCATTATTTTAGGTACTTGCAGTTCAAATTTCACATATTCCAATTTAAATACTAGAAACACAATTAATGAGTTAAAAATAGCAAATGGATCTAGAAAAATACAAACAATTTATATGGTATGAGATATGTTGTATTTTGATTATATAAAAAAATTCAAGTTCAAACAAATATTTAACTATAAATTTACTTTAAACCATAACCTATTCATTCTCAAAACTCTATTTCCTTTTAAGAAAATCTCAGATTTCTTAACATTCTATATGATAAATTTCTCGAAACATTTTAAAAAATTTAATATGGTATCTACGTATAATATTATAACACTGTGATAAATCTCGTATTTTTCAGACTTTATTTGATTTTTTTATAATTAAAAAATCCTTAAGCTCCACATTACTAATGAAGTGTCGTAACATAAATTTTTTAACATTTCTTTAAATTTAGTGTATAAGAAATAAAAATGGATACAAAATAGTGAATGTGATTTTTAGATAAATTTTAGTGTATTATTTTAGGTACTTGCAGTTCAAATTTCACATATTCCAATTTAAATACTAGAAACATAATTAATGAGTTAAAAATAGCAAATGGATCTGGACAAATACAAAAAAATTATATGGTATGAGATATTTTGTATTTTGATTATATAAAAAAATTCAAGTTCAAACAAATTTTTAACCATAAATTTATTTTAAACCATAACCTATTTCTTCTCAAAACTCTATTTCTTCTTAAGAGAATCTCAGATTTCTTAACATTCTATATGATAAATTTCTCGAAACATTTTCAAAATTTTATCATGGTATCTAAGTATAATATTATAACACTGTGATAATTCTCATATTTTTTAGACTTTATTTGATTTTTTATAATTAAAAAACCCTTAAGCTCCACATTACCGATGAAGTGTCGTAACATAATTTTTTAATATTTCTTTAAATTTCATGGATAAGAACTAAAAATGGACACAAAATAGTGAATGCAATTTTTCTATAAATTTTAGTGCATTATTTTAGGTACTTGCATTTCAAATTTCACATATTTCAATTTAAATCCTAGAAACACAATTAATGAGTTAAAAATAGCAAATGTATCTAAAAAATACAAAAAAAATATATGAAATGATATATGTTGTATTTTGATTATAAAAAAATTAAAGTTCAAACAAATATTTAACCATCAATTTATTTTAAACCATAACTTATTAATATTCACTAACTTAAGTATTCCATAATTATATAAATAATAAATAAACCATTAATATAGTGATAATATATTATCTTGAATCTAAGTTTAATCTGTGTTAAATCCTAAAACGAATACGGATGTATCCATTTCCATATCCACATTCAGCAGAATTCGGATATCCATTTCCATATCCACATTTGTAAAACGAATTCGGATATTTTCGAATGTCATCCATATTTAATTCGGATACGAATACGGATATCCATATTTACAGTAATTCGAATACGAATACGAATAATTCGGATATTCTGACATCCATATCCATCCCTACCCCCGGTCCACCCGATCCGGCGATGATGGAGGGCGGCGTCGGCGGCGTCGACGCCGTCGGGTACGCGACCGCGCCACTGGGCTGGCACGACTTCCTCGAGCGCATGCGCCAGCCCTCCGCCGCTGAGTTCGTGAAGTCCATCAAGGGGTCAGTTCCGCCACGCCGCGCTTCCCACGAATTCGGTGCTAGGCATTTGCTCGATTCAGTCCGTGGTATAGATATCTGAGATGGAAACGTACTGCAATTGATCGTGTTACGCGACCGGTGTTGGTTCAATTGTGTGCAGTGAGATGGGAAATTTTGCTGTTACAGTGGGGATTTAGGAGCTATTTGGGCATGGTTTGAAGGGGACTATGTTTCTGTGACCTTCCGAATGTCACTTCGCGGGAAGCTGATAGGACCAATCGACGTGGCAGTTTCCGTGGGAGCGTAACCTAGGCTGTTGTTTGCCTCATTGTCGGGAGTTTCAACTATCAAGTAAAATCTGTGATAGCTATTTAGTGCAGTTACAAATAGAAACCAAGGTTGAATCCTGAGCCTTAGCAGTTGCAACATGCAAGGACAGCATAGTTAAATGTTGACCAATAAGGCTGGAAGCTCGGAATCTAGAACTAGTGCTTTGGGTCTGTTTGGTGGAGATTCTGTCATCTGAGCTACTCACAGAATTTGAAGCTCCTCTAAGTGGTCTAGATTCTTGCTTTAGATTGGGAACTCAAGAGCTGCAAAATCTAGCAATAAACTAGAATTTAGGAGCTGGGATACTCACCAACTGCTTCTCAGAATCTGAAGCTCCCCAAAGAAGCCTTTTGTAAAACTAGCGGGTTTACTTAATTCTTCTACATGTAGGAGCATATTGCAGTCCTGCCTTTCTCCCCTTTTACCTTTTCTTTCTTCTTTTAAAGGAATAGAGCCAGTATCGATAACTAACCGATACTTGACACTTAGGTTTTTGTATGAGAAATGCATCATTAATATCATTATGTTTCATGTTATACAGCTTTATCATGACGTTCTCAAACAGAGCTCCTGATCCCGAACATGATAGTGTGGCTGTTCAAGAGTTCCTGGAAAATATGGAAGTTGCTTTCAGAGCTCACTCCCCCTGGGCTGGCAGTTCTGAAGAAGAACTGGAATGGGCTGGTGAGGTAATTAATATACTTGTTCTGTGGCACTGTTGATATAATAATACTGCATACCTAGAGAGACATGAATCAACATTGCATTTCAAAGCTCTATGCTCATGTTGATTACGTGATTTCAATCTAAGCCTCTTTACTTCGATGAAGCAAAACACACTGATGGATAATTATTTTATTGTCTTTCTATAGATAAGTATGCATGTGTTATTTTTATATTCTATCTGTTAATTGATGTTAATATGCTATATAAGCACTTAAGCAGTGTTCTAAAAATCGGCGCTAGGTGGTGCCTAGGCGTTAGAAAAACATTGGGCGGCACCACTGTGCCACAATTTGGGGCGAGGCGGTGTCGAGGCTGCTGGCGGCCTAGAAACGTGGATTGTGGATAGGGTGGAGTGAGAGTGCAGGAGAATATGCAGAGAGCGGGAGCTGAAGCAGCGTGGCGGTGCGGGATCCGTTGGCGGGAGGTGCGTGTGGCCTAAATCCACCAGCGGGGGGCGTGCGCGGCCCAGATCCACCATCGGGGATCACTCGCGGATGGGATCTGCCACCGGTGGGCGCCCGTTGCTAGATCCACCACCGGTACACGCCCGTGACTGCTCACCGCTGCCTTCTACCTGCACAGCTTCAACTTTGGCCAACCACTTCAATAGGGAGTGCAAGCACTGGCTAGCCAAGCAATAAGTATCACACTGCAGACACACAAAACCTATGCGCCGCCTAGGGCTAGGGTATCGCCTGACTAGCGCCTAGCGCCACCTTCTTGAACACTGCATATAACTATATGAATCTTGAAGTCTGGGCCATGTTGCCTTTTCTTTTTTGACATAATTACATTAATGCCTTGAATAATTTTGTTAGATAATTGGTTAAACTTGTAAACATGTTATTTTCATTCTTTATTGATATGGGATTATTTCTTTCGTGCTTTGGTTTTCTAATTATCCTAATTTTTGGTGATCAAGCTTGCTTGCCAAAGGTTTGCCAATCATCCATCATGCGATCTCTGTTTCTGTGTTTAACTGTCTATGGATGGTATGATACACAATAAACACATCGAACTTTTTTATTCCATCTGAATGCTTGAGATCAAATTATATTAAGCATTATTTAATTAGGACTAGCATATTTACATGGCAAGTATTAATTCAACTAGTAGACATGCTGCTGCTACTGTTCATCTTCAAATGCAACATGGTAAATCTTTATGTGTCAAGAGGTGATTTTTCTTTTTTATCTTCACGCTGGACTTTTTACCTACATAGTTTTGTTTTCATTTATTGGTTTATTGTATTGCATGCATACAATACTTGTATGTTCTGAATTATATGTACCTTATATCAACATTTGTCTTTGCTTGGTATGTGCTTTTAGGGACTTGAGAAATATGTTATGACAAAACTGTTTAATCGGGTATTTGCTTCAGTCCCAGAAGATGTGAAGAGTGATGAAGAACTTTTTGAGAAGATGTCTTTGCTACAGCAGTTCATACGGCCTGAAAACTTGGATATTAAACCAGAATATCAAAATGAAACATCATGGCTGGTATGGAAATAATACCTCTATATATTTTTAGATTTGTGTGGACCTGTTACAATGCCACACTTTTTGGTACTAGGCTACCAGGCGGCATAGAGCAATAGATGAAAATTTTGTAAGCTGAATCTGAACTAAGATTTTTTTTGAGAAAAATCAGCAGGAGAGGCTCCTAATAAGATTTTGCATTAAAAATAACACGAGTACAGGTAGGAGAGAGGGAGGGGGGAGAGAGAGAGGGGGGAAGGGGTTACAAAGACTCCAACCAGGAGCCAATAGAAAGCCTGAGAGGGGGGGATCTACAAGATTGATTAGAAATGTTGACATAGAAGAAATTCCTCCAGGAGGAAAAGGTGGGGGAGATGCTGTCGAAGATGCACTTGTTCCGCAGAAGCCAAATTGCCCATGCAACAATGATCACCACCTCCATGAAGAAGGGCCTAGAGAAGGCGGCTCGGGCAGCGACAATCTTGGATTCCACCAACGGGTCATCAGTCCAGTAGATACGCAGTGAGTTCTAGCAGTTGCGACTGAAGGGGCAGTAAAAAAAGGTGACAAGTGGTTTCCTCCCAGCCTTGGCGGCAAAGTTGACAGTCGCTCTCCGCCTCAGCAGGAAGGATGTGTCGACGTCTTAGCAGGTCCTTTGAGTACAGGCAATCAATAAGCAGAAGCCAGAAGAAGACTTTGAGCTTGTTGGAGCATTTAGACTTCCAAAGCCAGGTGAACACAACAGGAGAACGAAAGTGGAGGAAGCGGTGATTATAAAACTTTTTGGGGTAGAAGGTCAGGGAGCCCCAAATGAAGGACCAGGAATCCGGGGTAGGCTGGAGTGGGGCAATGTTTTCCGTGAGAGCGAGGAGATGGTGAAATTCGGGCAGTGCCTCCTGGGAGATGGGCAAGACAAAGTTGTCTTCCAGGTGAGGCAGAGCAAAGAAATGCCTGACAGAGCAGTCTTGATTGGTGGCGAAGGAAAAAAGTCTGGGTAAGAAGTGCTTGAGGGGGCCTTGAAGCCAGCAATCATGCCAGAAGGAAACCGAGCAACCGTTACCAATGGTAGGACGAGCAACCCCAAGGAAGAGCGGAGAAAGCATAAGGACATCTTTCCACAAACAGGAGCCTTTCGGGGAGGCCGGTAACAGTGCCGAAGAGGAAGAGGAGTAAATCCGCCAAACAAGGTGAACCCAGGGGATGTTTTGGTGGGAGACGAATTTGTGGAGGTGCTTGAGTAGAAGAGCAGTATTCTGCGTGCGGATATTGACCACCCCGAGGCCACCTTTCCTTTTGGGTCGGCAGACAAGTTGCCAGCTAGCCCTTGGGTGGGGAGAGGAATTGGGGTTGAAGCCTCTCCAGAGGCAATTTCGGTGCGCACAGTCAATCTGCTTGATTACCCTGACAGGGAGCTTGAAAGAGCACATTGCATATGTCGGTAGAGCTGAAAGAACCGAGTTAACGATCTGAAGCTTACCTACCATGGAGAGATAGAGCGAGGTGTGAGCGAGGCGACGCTCAACCTTGTCCAACAGGGCAGCGAAGTCTGCGAACTTGGGCTTGCGAAGGCCTAGGAGCAGCCCGAGATACGTGAAAGGGAAGGATTCGAGTTTGCAGCCGAAGGTGTCTGCCAGAATTTGGGCCTGAGCCTCCAGAACATTGATGGGAATGAGACTGGATTTGCCATAATTGACATTGAGCCCAGTAGACGAGGAGAACGTGTTGATTAGGGCTTTGAAGAAGAAAATATTCTTTTGGTCGGCTTCCAGGAAAACCATTGTATCGTCGGCATACTGAATGATAGTGAAGTCCATGTCAGCAGGGTGACTACCAGGGGGTTTGATAAAACCCAAAGACACAACACGATTAGTGATGTGCTGCAAAAGGTCAGCCGCAATGATAAAAAGAAGTGGGGACAGTGGGTCCCCCTGTCTTACTCCCCTTTTACAGTGAAAAAATTTCCCAGGGGAGCCGTTAATCAGAACCGTAGAGTGACCGGAGGAAAGAGTCTCCTTAACCTAGAGAATCCACTTGGGAGGGAAACCAAGGTGCTGGAGCATAAGAATTATGGTGGAGTGCTCGATGGTGTCAAAGGCCTTCTCAAAGTCAAGTTTAAGAATGATGGAGGCTTTTTTGGAAATTTTGCAGAGATGGGAATATTCAAGGGACCAAGCCAAACAGATTGAAGACGGTTTGCCAGAATTTTAGTGAAAATTTTGATCGAGGTGTTGAGAAGATAAATGGGTCTGTAATCATGAACAGCGGCCGGATTGGGCTTTTTAGCGATAAGAGTAATGTAAGAACCATTCAGAGGTTGAAGGTCAATAGGCCGCGAGGAGGAGAGATGATGGCCTAGGGCATGAAAATCATCTTTGATGATAGGCCAACAGGATTTGAAAAAGAGCCCACTGAAGCCATCCGGTCCAGGGGCCTTTTCAGGTGGGAGGTTGCTCACCACAGATTTGATTTCATCAGCTGAAATGTCCTCTGCCAGGTGGGCGAGGTCCTCATGACTAGTGATCAGGGAGGCTAGGTTGAAGGCCATGGAAGGCTAAGAGGAGAAGCCCATTTTTGAAAGAAAGAAGTCTAAGAAGGTCTCAGCTTTATCTTCCTCCGAGTAGGCCCAATCCCTCAAGGGGGTTTGAATGGTGGGAATGTTGTTTTGGCGCCTTCTGGAGCTCGCTACCGCACGAATGGTGCAGTGTTGCTTCCAGTAGGAATTTTTAATTTGAAGAAGAGAGGAGATGAGTTTTGAGCAGGCAGCGAAAGTTTCTTTCTGGGAGAGAAAGCTATCGATGCTCTTCGGAAAGATCAAGGAGGTTGAGAATGATCGAAGAGTTGTGAATCTAGGAGTCAATCGGGCCCTTTTGCTTGCTCCATCTGGACAGATTTTTCTGGAGAGATCTCATTTTACAGGCAATACGAAGGGCAGGGTCGGAAGGGAAGGACCCATTGTTCCAGCTGAAATGAACAACGTCAGAGAAACTAGGTAGCTTTGACCAATAATTTTCGAAGCGGAAGACAGGGGAGTGAGAAAAGGATGAGCCAATGCGAACCAAGCAAGGGCAATGGTCCGAAGCGGAGTTTGGAAGAGCACAGAAGGAAGAATTGGGATAGGAATTGATCTAGTGGGCCGAAGAGAGGCACCAATCAAGTTGAATTAAGAGAGGGGGAGATTGCATGTTGCTCCAAGTAAACTGGCGGTTGTTGAGGTGAATATCTAAGAGACCCAGATGACTGATGATGTTGTTGAAAAGCTGCATTTTAACCATGTTGGGACAACCATGGTTGCGATTGTGAGGGGATCTATAGAGATTGAAGTCACCCACGAAAAGCCAGTCCTCCATCTGTTGGGTGGGAATGTTAGTGAACCAATCAGCAAAGGAGGATCTATCAGAGTCACAGCAAGGGCCGTAGATATTGGAAAGGGTCCAACGCCGACCATTGGAGACCGAGTGGAAGGAAACAGTAAGCTGGTGGGGGGAAGAGGAGAGGGGGGTGCCAGAGAACTGGGAGCTGTTCCAACCAATGAACAGTCCACCGGAAGCACCAAGGGACGGGAAAAAGGAGAATTGATCGAAGCGCTTGGGAAGGAAAGAGCGAATCGTAGAATGATCAAAGAAAGACATTTTGGTTTCTTGTAAACAGATGATGTTGGCACGACAAGAATTGACCATGCATCTGACCGCAAGGCGTTTGGGCGGCGCGTTGAGCCCGCGAATGTTCCAGCTCACAATTTTCCAATCGTGGTGATAACCCATTTGCGATTGAGGAAGGCACAGCTAAACGAAGTGCACACGGCTAAACTAGAGCCGGGAGGCGCAAGGCGGAAAAAACAGACAGGAGGTAGAGCCAACAGTCCTGCAAGCCAGGAGGAAATAACAAGCGGCGGGGGCGAAGCCCGCCGAAACAGAAAACATAATAAGAGTGTAGGGATTGACAAAGTTCATTACAGCCAAACAGGCAAGACGAGGCTGAACAGGGCAAGAAACAAAAGGCCCAACAACTGACGGAGAACTAGATCGTGGCATCATCATTCTGGTTCTGTGGGAGGGGGACTTGTGGAGTCCTTGGCGGCGAGGCAACACCAAGAGCAGCCCCAACAACAGGAGCAGGCGCCGGATCATCCGAGTCGCTAGCAAGGAGACGAGCAGAAGAGACTTTAGAAGCAGGAATGCCACAAAGAAAATAGGCAGTGTGTTGAATCTGCGGGATTGAAAGAGAGGGGAGGACGGAATCAGACCTCGAGATGTTGATGAAGTCCTCGATTGAAGGTTGAGTCGGAAGAGATGATCCTGCCTCGGAGGAGGGACGACGCTTGAAGCCCAAAGACTTAATTTTCAACCGAAGGCTGCGGCGCAGCTCCTTGTCTGACAGTGGGGCCTTGCTTTTGCGAACCGAGCTCTTGATGCCTTGCACTGCCTGAGCCGGAGAGTGAGCAAGGACAGGCTCCACTGTCGCCAGGATCTTCGGACGCCTGGAGTAGACAAATTTGATGGGCAAGCGTTCACGCTGCGGAGGAAGCATGACTTCAGCTGCTTCGGGAGGCGAAGCATGACGAACCGGCAGGTGGATCGGGAGGATGATGTCATTGATGCCAGCACCTTCAGTTGGAAGCGGTGAAGGTGGTGAAGGCGGGATCGGGGGCATCGCCAGGAGGACTTCCATGGAAGATTCGGAAGAAACTCCCGAGGCTGCCGCGCTGGCAGCTTCAGCCATAGGGGCTGTGGGATCAGGGATTTCTTCGTGAACAAAGTGCATGAAGTTGAGCTGCTCATCTTCCTCCGTGGGGTTGAAGCCAGGATTGCCTTGATGGAAGTGAGGGGGGTGCCACTAGTTGGCTAGAGGCCCGAACAATTGCTGATCAGCCCAGAGCTGGACCCATTCAGGCTCACCCGGCTGGACTGGTTCCAGGAATGGGTGTGGATTGCCGTTGTTGGGAGTAGCCGGATCTTCATCACCTGGCCAGCGATCAGCGAGGTCAGATTGAAGGAGAAACACCAGGAACATCCAAGAATGTCCGGCTCCATCCATTTCCCTTCCGTGCTTCACTGTGAGACTCCTGGTAACGTCGAGGTTGTCATCGTACATGACTTTAACCAGCACCCGGGCAAAGCTGGGGTCTTGGCTGTGCCAAAAGAGCAACTGGCCGAAAGACGAGCAGACTTGTTGGAGAAAGTCCAGGGATTTTAGGTCAAGAGGATAACCTAGGAACATGAACCACCCAGCTCTCGCGAACAGAGCTTGCCTGCAGTTCTTGGCTTCGTTGTGTTTGACGAACCGAATCAGCCGCTCGTGGACGATGAATGGCGGGGAGTTGACGACGAGGTTGCCGAACTTGAAGATCCCCACCCCCAAAGGATGGAGGCTGAAGCGATCAACTTGAAGCATCATGTTGTTGACAACGTGGTTGCGGATGACGATCAGCAGGTCCATCCGGTCCCGGGGGGGGGGACGTGGCCGTCATACTCGGCAATAGCGGAGCACTCATGCCAAGGGACGATGTCCCCAGAGATGGCAACATGGCCACGTTGCTTGCGCAGCTGGCCGCCGCCATCCAAGAGAGTACCGCCGTAGGGGAGGAAGGGAAGTGGGTTCACCGGAAAGTTGGCCATAGGAGGTAGTAGGCAAGGGGGACGACGGCAAAGAGGTGAGACTTGGGTATTGGTGTTAAATCTGTTGACCTATAAACTAATGCTAACATGCAAATACCACTCTGCCTATTTATTGCACTTGCTGTTTAGAATTTATGTCATTATCAACACAATGATGAGGCCAGTCACCTCTTCTAGAGTAGTTAAGAATTCTTTTGAAACAAACACAAAGTTACATGCTGCTTGTCAACTGATCTGCTAAAAGTTCCAAATTTGAACCAATAACTGCATACATCGGCCTAATGGTAAATCTTTCTGGTCGAAAGAATCTTAATTAATGTCATACTTCCGGTTGCATGCATTAACTGCTCAATGTCCGTATATATGTTCTTTACTAACATATTGTCATGGGCTAGGGTTTTGGGCCTAGCCCAGCCAGCCCGCACAAACAGTAACCACGCGTACTGTTTACGTGAACAGTACCCGACGGGTACTGTAGAAGATTAGGTTTAAGAGTTGTATTAGGTTTTGGGTTAGGAGTCTTATTTCCTTAAGAGTAGATAGGAGGTTATTTGTATTATAAATATGGCCCTAGGACAAAGAAATAAAGAAGAGAAGAATAAAATAAAAAAAGATTAGATCAGATTAGGCCGGGTTGGAGCCCTACCTCATTGGCGTGGAGGCTGCCATGCCGATGAGGCTAGGGGTCAATTCGGCCATGTGTTACAGAAACTATCCTACACATGACACATATGTTCCCTTCTTTGTGCAGCTTGTTCAGAAGGAGCTGCAGAAGATAAACATGTATAAGGCTCCAAGGGATAAGCTTGCTTGCATCCTGAACTGCTGTAAAGTCATCAACAACTTACTTCTAAATGCTTCGATTGTATCAAATGAAAATCCCCCAGGAGCTGATGAATTCCTTCCAGTCCTCATCTACATCACCATAAAGGTATGGTTCACTGCTTGTGAAAGTACTGGTGGATGGTAGAAATAAACTATCAAATGCCAGCTGTATATTAAGTTGTTGGTGCTGTATTGGAGGAAGAAGATTTTTTCCCTTTGACATGGCACCGATCAAGTTTAAAACTTGGCAGCGATAAAGTGACTATTTGTCTATTTGGTATTACCGACTCAACATTGTTATGTGCTGGAAGAAGTATCACTCTAGTTTCGGTGTGTACCTGAT
The DNA here is from genome assembly GCA_019279435.1 of Zizania palustris. Classification (NCBI taxonomy): domain Eukaryota; kingdom Viridiplantae; phylum Streptophyta; class Magnoliopsida; order Poales; family Poaceae; genus Zizania; species Zizania palustris. Next base: position 53,520,492 of record JAAALK010000079.1, on the reverse strand, counting down.
GGTGTTGGACTGTTGGACACGTTGTGAATGAAATACTGCTTAGTGGAGTTGTCAGTGCACAGTGTAGCCTTGATTTGCTGTTGCCTCCCATTACTTTTTGATCCATTCTGATGCACCTTTCATGTTTAACCTAATAGCGAGCTAGTTTTTTAGTGCATTAGTTTGTTGGATGTGAGAGCAACACTAACCTTGTCTTGCCCATGTGTTCAGAACAACCGTGAGACGGTGAACCATCAGCTGCACATCCTATTTCTTCTAGCTAGGTTCCACATGAATTTTGATTACAAAGGATGATTAAACTTTCATTAGCAAACCTGAAACTTGGATGGACTTGCTTTTGAAAATTGTAGCAAATGATCATAAAAGATATTAGATCAGAGCATCTTGTATGGGTATCACTTTTGTTTTTCAGTTAATTACCTGAAAGAGCTTCTCAGCAGTGATAGTTCATGATATCCATGCTCATCCATTTTGGCTTCTCAACGTATTATTAGGGTGCTTCTGGGTTCACTGCAGTTAGCTTAAAACAGTAATCGGCAAAGATTCCCTTGACCTATGATTTATAGCTTTACTATTTTTGTTTCCTCATCTGAATGCTATGACCCATTTGGTGCAGTCTTGAAAAATCATCTGTAAGTTGTTTTATTTGATCTTTAAACTAAGGTAGCCAACAGAAATTAAGCACGTGCTGTTCTTAATGCAGGCAAATCCTCCACAGTTGCACTCAAATCTTTTATATATACAGCGATATAGACGTCAATCACGGCTGGTGTCAGAAGCCCAATATTTCTTTACAAACATCTTATCTGCTGAGTCTTTCATCTGGAACATTGATGCAGAATCATTATCCATGGATGAACGAGATTTCCAAAAGAAGATGGATTTGGCAAGGGAACACTTGTTGGGATTGACAGCTAGCTCAGAAAATCAGGATAACCAAACCAATTTTGATCTACGGGAGCAAAAAACACAAGCTAACAGGAATTCTGACGTCAACCTATCTTCCAAAGATAACTTGCAAGGCCTAGTTCTGGACATGAGAAAGGGCAGCGATGTGATTGATAAACCAGTTGAGCGGGTGCCATCCATTTCTGATTTGGAGAAGAAAGGAGCTGCCGAGCTTCTCAAGGAAGATGACTTGAACAAAAAAATTCAAGAGTACCCATTCTTTTTGCCCGTGCTGGTGATCTGACTGTTGCTGATGTAGAACACCTTTTAAACTCGTACAAGCAGCTAGTACTAAAGTACGTAGCCCTTTCACAAGGGATGATGGGTGTCAACCTCAAAACCCCTCCTGTTCAGAGCATGCAAACTGTCTCTGATCTTGTGGCATCTGAAGAATTTGGAGAATGCAGTAAATATTAATAAGAGCAGCGAAGGAAGCAGCAAGACTACTGATGACATAAAAAATTGTGCTCTTGATTCAGATGTCGACAACATTGACCACTCAACAAACTGTCGTTGACTCAAGTTATCAGATAGCACAGCATCAGATCAGCCAGAACATGCGTGACTTGTTTGGTCAAGTCTGGCTCTGGTCGTCCGAATACAGGGAAAACATTGTCATCGGCGGTTCATTCTTAATACCAAGAGGTGACAAGTGGCTAAAAAAGGTGGGTAGATTGCTTCGGCTCCTGAAGCCACAAATGTAACTGGAATATAGAGATTCAGAGTCGAGGAACATCAAGATTCATTCTGCTGGAGCGCTCCGTGTCCGTCTCCCAACGTTCTTTCATCGATCCTTGCTTATTGACTATGCTGTTTGATTTTGTGGTTAACACTTAACACCATTTTGGCAAACTTTTACTTTTGCAGCTAATTTTTTCATGTGAACTTGTGAAGCTATATTCGTGCCAAAACATAGGTTCAGAGAAAATGGCATGAAACTGTATGCTCTAGTCGTTGTGTCTGCTTATTTTTCTAGAGGAATTTTATCATCCATAAGGGTAATGAGATATCAGATCTGAGTCGTTGATCAAATTTATTGAGGGCTAAGATTAAAGTATCTATACTACTAGTGCTAGGTGGAAGTGCAATTTTGGAATTTTGTGTAAGGGCACAAAACAAGAGCTTCGTCTTGGGAAGGCTAGCAGGCTGGTGAGGCGGCGCATCCAGCGAGATGGTTGGGCTGGTGGTGGGGTGACGACGGTGGTTGGGTGTAGGGGCCAAGCGGCACGCGGGATCTATTTGCGAGCGATGGGGGACCGGTGGCGCGGCGGCACATTCGGTAGGGGGTGGCCAGGCCGACGGTCGAGATGGAGGTCCTGTGGTCGGGTGCAGGCGCTAAGATGCGGACGGAATCTACAGTGGGCGACGGGGCAGTGGCGGCGACACGAGAGCGGCGCGGTGGTGGCGGCAACGGGCGCTAGCAAGTCTACTCTATTTTTTTCTAATTTATTTCCAATCATGTCTATGCAAAATCAACGGTGAGATCTAATTTGGTACCTCTGTACCTTGTACTTAGTGGTACCTTGAGATCCTCAAGGATAGTAAAAGCCCTAATTTTTCTAACCAGTGCATCCAAAGAAAAAAAATCCGCTAGTTGTTAGGGCCTTTAGCAGCTAGTATTAGTGCAAATCAATGTTTATCTTGTCCTCAAATTCATTCTGTCCCCCTTATTATGGGAGCAGTTACAATGATACATATGTTATTTTACAGGATCTTAAATCTTTGGGCTGTCATTTTCTAGGCCTAAACTTTGGGGTGAGTCTTCTTAGGCTATCACATCTATATGTACTCAAACTCAACCATTATTGGTTAAAACTTAAAACACAAAGCTAACAATCTAAACTGAAAGTACATATCAAACACAATTAAGTAAGCCATCAAACAGCAAAAGTTGCAACCGTGTGAACAAGTTGGGAATCACAACACTTCATTCATACGAAGAAAAAAAGAGAGGGTCAAACTTAAAAATGGGAAAGGAAAGCCACGGGTGTGCAGGAATCTAGCTGGATCGATCGAAAGCATTGTATCTGTGCATGATGTGTTCCCCTTTACAACACAGAAAACTATTAACAGCTGCGACCCTGCGATCGAGCTGCTGCTTCCGCGCCAAGCCTCCGCAGGGGGACACAAAGCGCGTCGTCCCGAGTGATCTCTGATTAAATTAACCAATCAAGAAATTATATTACCACGGAAATACGAACAAATCGAGCCAGTATCCAATGCACTCACTCTCCGTGATTCAACAATCCGTACAGAGTAAAACTGCAAATTAAATTACATTCGTATTAAGATATTGCCGAAAAAAGAAGAAGAATCTATGGATGAATTGAAGTTTGAAGCCATGAACCACACTCCAGAGAGTATGAGAATCCATGCACGCGATCAAACTAGATTGCAGTGCTCGAAGAAGAGAGGAAAAAAATCTAATGAATCGATGAGAGTATGCAAGTATTATTCGTGCATGGATGAATGGTGATAGTGTTGATCGATCGATCGATCGCCTAACTAGCTAGCTAGCAGAAGCTCCACAGCTTCATCAGCTCGCCGTCTTCCTCGGGCTCCTCCCACGGCGACGAGAACGGCGAGGCGCCGGCGGCCAATATTATATCCATGAACTTCGGCGACGCGAACGCGTCCAGCTCCGTCCACAGGTCGTAATCCTCGTCCAGCGGCGGCGAGCAAGCAGTGGCTGCGGCAGACGACGAAGAAGGCGTCGCGTGCTCCTGGACGACGTCACCGGCGCTTCCCAGCGTTGAGAGGGTTGCTGACGTCGGCGTAGCCGCCTCGGCGCTGGAGGAACAGCTGTCGTCGACGCTGCTGGAGACGGCGTCGGTGCCAGCGTCGAATGCCGCAGCGGCCGCGGCTGCGACGCGCTGGATGGACCTCGGGGACATGTCGGCCACCGAGCCCGCCGCATCCGGGTCCCGGCCGCCGCAGTCGACGCAGCGAGAGGACGGGAAGTTGAGGACGGCGTCGGACCCCTTGAGGCAGAGCAACGCAGCGTCGTAGGCGCGCGCGGCGGCCTCCGGCGTGGCGTACGACCCGAGCCAGATCCGCCGCTTCTGGTGCGGCGCCCTGATCTCCGACACCCACGACCCCCAGCTCCGCATCCTCACCCCCTTGTACTGCCTCGCCGCCACCGACGCCGCCGCCCTCTTACCACCATCCCCGCCGCCACTACACGACGCCGCACTACCACCACCACCACCACCATCACCTCCCTCCTCCATCCTCCCCGCGACGCCGCCACCGCCGCCGCCGGCAGCAGCAACGCACTTGTTGCCGATCGGGTTCTTGACCATGGTCGTCGTCGTCCTCGTCGATCACCTCTCTCTGACCTCTGCACTACACACAGCACACCCAAGGCAAGTATAGTGCTGCGTAAGCAAAGCTACAGGTTATTTATAGCGGCCGCCGGGCGCCGGGCGCCGGGCGCTCACTTGAGCCAGTGCGCGCCGCGCACGCAAAGCGCACGTCGTGTGCAAAGGGTTCGAGCAAGCGAAGCGAAGCGAAGCCATGGCGCGCTTAGGTGTCACCACTTTAACAAAGCGCAAGTACACACTACTGGTCTACTTCCACTACAGCTCGATCGTAGTCTGCTCGCTGCTTGCTAGCTACACACTTTAATTTGCCGAAAATTTCAAATGAACAAGGCTGGCTAGATCGCACATCAGCTGGGACAAATCAATCTGTACCTGTACTAACCGCTACTACGAAGAGCTCGGAGTCTTAACTGTTACTGACTACTTGGCTCCTCCACGACGTACGTACGTATGCCGATCGAATTGACGAGCTTGACCTCGGCTAGCTAAGCTAAGCTCATCAGCTGCAGCCTGACTAAAGTTCCACACGCATGCACGGGCTGCAAAACTTGCCTGATGCTGTCGGAAAACTACTTGGCCGGAGAGATGCATGCAGGGGAAAGGAGTAGATAAAAACTAGCCCTAGCCGCAGGATTTTGCTGCCGTGAATTAGGGCTCTTGGGTTCCGTGGACTAAAGTTTATTTTGTGTTATATCAGATGTTTGGATATCAATTTGAAAGATTAAACTTGATCTGATTATAAAAATAATTACAGAATTTGAGGATTATTCACGAGATAGTTTTTTTAAGACTAATTAATCCATGATTAGCAAATGTTTACTGTAACATCACATTATCAAATCATGGCGTAATTAGGCTCGTTAGATTCGTCTTGCGAATAATCCACCGATTATGAATGTGTTTTATAAATAGTCTATATTTAATACTCCAAAATAGTATCTAAATATCAGATGTAACGGGACTAAAATTCGGGACTAAAACATAGCCTTAATCTATTAGTACCAACGAAAGCGTAAAAACCTAATGACAACGTTTGCTTTTCCGTTTCACCGAGAATATATTGCTAACGTTCATATGAGTATTAATTTCATGGGTGCAAACAAGTAATTACTCCATCTTTTATCCGTCCCGTAATATAACAATGTAGTACTGAATTTGATATTTCATTTTACAATAAACTTAAGCAATGCCACTAGATTTACCGTAATCTAAAATATCACATTTAATCATAAGTTGTTATATTATAATACAGGAAATAGTTGATATAGCCTATTTAAAATAGGATGTAGAGTATGAAATATGGATGAAGATGAGATCTATAATAATTATTTAAGGGTTCAGACGAATAAATTTAATGCTAGAAATTTGGTAAACAGTTTTAAAACAAAATTTAGACAATTTTCATATTTTTTTTCTGAAAAACTGTATCGTTTGAGAGTTTGGAAATTAAAGCGTGTATACAGATTGAAGTATCTATCCGGCCCATAGTATACTAATGTATTGTTCTACCCATATCATTGGCATGATTAATTACCTGAAGAAAGCTAGCATCATGCATGCATACACGAACACGTATAAAATTCAGTCGCAAAAAGTGCCCCCCTTCAAAGTGTTCATCAGTCGTCATGCCCAAGCAACGAATTGAAGCAAGCAAGCAATCCGAAGAGAGAATTCACATGAGATCTATCTATCTATCGAAGCGGGACCCAAGTAGAGATCGAAAGCTATCTAGCTGCATGCATGCATGCAGCAGATCAGTGCTGACACTGCGATGACCGATCAATTGCCTGCAAATATCTCGGTGTAAAGATGCAGTGTTTTACTTAATTCCTCTGTTCTTTTGTTTCCCTTGTTTGTTTCTGTTCTTGTGCCATTTCTAAAAAGAAGAAAGAAATTGATCCAATGTTTCTGGGGGTAATATGCATGGCCAAAATAAACCTGAACACTGCATGGGAGATCGATCGATCGATCGCCTCAGGAAACGTACGTGGGGTAAGCTGAACCTGCACAGTGCTTCGTTGCATCTACGACTTGTATGGCGCACTCCATGAAGCCTGCATGCAGCAGCTAGCTGCTGCTTGATCGATTGTACTGTCCTGTGAGCTTTTGATCAAGCCTGCAAGCTACTGGTTGGTACTTGAAGACTTCTTTCAGGCGCTTCGTTCCTGCGCTTCGATCTGGATTTGAACTAGCTCTTTAAACGCAAGAAGACTTGTATAGCTGCTGCTTGAGTGCACCTGTTTGTTTCCTCTAGTCTAAAATTTAGTCCCATCACATCAAATGTTTAAGTATTATTTGGGAGTATTAAATAAAAATTATTTATAAAACTCATTGATAATTGGTGGATTATTCACGAGATGAATCTGATGGGTCTAATTACGCCATGATTTGACAATGTGATGTTACAGTAAACATTTGCTAATCATGGATTAATTAGGCTTAAAAATTGTCTCGTGAATAATTTTCCGATACTGCAGTTATTTTTATAATCAGTTCAAGTTCAGTCTTTCAAATTATTGTTTAAACATACGATGTGACACGAACTTAAACTTTAGTCCATGGAACCAAACACCCTTAGTACTGATCGAGTACTATATACCAAAACACACAGAAGAATTAACTGTCTTTATTTTGTGCAGTTATTAACAGCAGTCAGATATATACTCAGATTCTTCTTTTACGCGTTGGTTATGAGTAATTAATATATACCAACATTTTTTTCAGCTACTCCTCTCTTTCTACTATACGCACTATTTGATTTGATTTGGTTCTTCTTGATCAGACACTCACCCAAGTGAAGCTGAAAACCAACCCATTTCTCTCCGATCCATCAGTGGGTGCCAATCGATCTGTTTCCAAAGAGTAGGAAAAAGGGACGACAGAAAACACATCGCAGTGGGCTCACATCACAAGTGTTTCTGTACTCGGCGAAAAAAGGAAGAAAGATAACAGCTGCAGCAGCAGCAGCTGCAGCTGCAGCAGCAGCTGGGTACACACACATTTAGAGATAGAGGTGAGCTTTTCCACCACGGCTGCACATGCATGCGACCGGCTCGCACGCATGGCTTGTTGCTATAGCTCGATCCCGTGTCACATCCATCCATGGCTTGTCATGGAAGGAAGCAGGCAAACCAAGTGCAGAATCGATCGATGGAGTACTAGGTTCAGTTGATCGGTTTCAGCTCCGGTTCTTGTCTTCTCCTTTTTGCCTTTCCCCCAGGGAAGCCTTGTGGAGTTGTGGAAGAGAATGCTGCATGCATGTGCCATGCCGCCATGGCTGGCTCTGGCTGCAGCCTAGCTTTTAGCTTCTACAAGCTCCTGATCAGAGAGACCAAACTGGCATACAGAGGACAGAGCTAGCTTGTGGCCTCAAGTTCTTTCCAGCTGGGTCAGACTTGACCGGAAGAAGAAGAAGAAGAGCATCTTGTGGTCCTGGAAATCCAATCCAATGTTTCTAATGCTGCTCCATTTTAGCAGCATGATTTCACCTTCCTAGAACCGTTTGCTTGCTTATCTCATCGTTTCGGAGGAAAAATAATTGTGGTAACCATGCATGCTTGGCGTCAAAATTACATGTTGCGATTTTAGCAATTCGCTGGCCGCAACAGTGCAACTCATCGATACTGTGCAATTCTGATTCGTGGAAACAAGTTGCGATGGAAAAGCAGGGTAATGCAAATTCAAGGCGGATGCATGCAAGATATGTTAGAAATAACTTTATTTGCCTTGTTTCTTCCTTACTAAGCACGAATGACGCATATCATAATATAGTATGCATGTATTTTACAATAAAATCTTATTTTGCAACAAAACCTTTACACAAAATTCATATTTTACATAATTTTTTAGAAATCTAGGAGTTTTCACACAAAATTCGTATATCCACACAAAATACATAAATTAAAAGACTAAAATGCAAAAATATATTTTCTTTTTCTTCTTTTTTCTTTTCCTCTTTCTCACGCAATAGTTGCAGTGAGTGCGGGGTAGTTGCACCGTATGCGGCCATGCAAGTAGTTGTGGTGCATGCGGTACGAGCATTCCAGCACAGCGGGGAGGCGGGCGGTTTTGCACGGACTGCGGGGAGGCGCGCAGGGTAGGGCGGACGGAATCCGCAGATGATTTAATTAAGATTTTGTTTAAACCTTCGTATTATTACGTACATACTATGTACATAATTCTCATCGCTATTTTAGCAAAAAAAAGTTTGCAAAAATAGCGTTCCGCCAGTCACTTCGGTAGATCATCTGCCAAACAACGACTCTATCAATAGAGTGCTCAGTCAATTTTTGCTAGCGTGGCTGTCAAAAAATGGTTTTCACTGTCGACAGACAACAGATGGTCTATCGATAGTGGACAGAGGTAAAAAGACTTCTATCAGCGCACCATTTCCCGACAACAGTCTACTTTTTCAATTTTTTTTAAAACACGTATAAAAAATAAAATTTCGAATAAAAATATATTATTCTTTTTTTAAAAAAAAACCATAGTAGGTCAGAGAACAGCTATCAGAAATCTACCACGGCCCACGAAGAGCGTCTGGTCAGCAGGCGTCTCGACTCGTCAGCCCACAGAAGAAGAAAAACGGAAGCGCAGAAGCCGCCGCGCGGAGCACAGCTGCTCAGCGAGCGAGCGGCACGGCTGACGGCCCCGGCCCCGGCCCTCACACCGCTTTCGGTTTCGGCTACAGGTCACGCCGCTTCGGCTTCGGGAGCGGACGCCGGTGCACGCGTGCGCGGTGGTGGGAAGGGGAGGGCGAGGAAGCGGAAGAAAGGGCGGCTGGGCCCTCGCGGTCATCGTCGAGACGCGCCCCCTCCGTCCCTTCCCCCATACCATGCGCGTCTCGGCCGGCGACGACGACGCCCTCGCTCTCCCGTCGCGATCCTCCCAGCAGCTTCCCCGGTCCCAGTTCCCGCACGGCGGGCCCCGACAAGGCTGTCGCTGCTCCCCGCCGCCGATGTCCCTCGACCGCCTCCTTTCCGAGCTCGCCGCCAACGCCGAGCGGCTCGGGAGGAGGTGGGAGGCGGCTGTCCGCAAACGGAGGCGGCATGGATCCAGAGCGGCGTGCGAGGGGTTGGAGGATAAGAAGGCGGATGCGCCGATACAGCTGCACACGCCGCTGTTCTACGCCACCTGCGCCCTCGGCGGGCTCCTCAGCACCGGTCTCACCCACCTCGCCGTCACTCCCCTCGACCTCGTCAAGTGCAACATGCAGGTGTGTGTGTGTGTGTGAGAGAGAGAGAGTCTTCCGTGTTTCTGTCGTCCGAATATCTAGCCTCCCCTGGGGGCTAATGGAATCTGTGTTTGCATTGTTCATCCTTACAGGTTGACCCTGGTAAGTACAGGGACATTTCATCTGGCTTCGGCGTCCTACTCCAAGAGCAAGGTCTTGGTGGGTTCTTCAAGGGCTGGATGGCCACGCTTGTTGGGTACAGCAGCCAGGGGGCTTGCAAGTTTGGGTTCTACGAGTTCTTTAAGAAGTGCTACTCGGACATTGCTGGCCCGGAGCATGCTGAGAAGCTGAAAACCTTCATCTACCTTGCCGTGTCCGCATCGGCTGAGGTGATTGCAGATATAGCTCTCTGCCCTATGGAGGCTGTGAAGGTTCGAGTCCAAACTCAGCCAGGATTTGCTCGATGCCTGACCGATGGGCTTCCAAAGATTGTCTAATCTGAAGGTGCCTTTGGGTATTGATACTGCATTTCTTGTATAGATTGGAGTTCTGTTCAATGTTTCTTTGAGAACATCCTATAATGTGGTATGTGGTGTGCAAATTTCAGGCTTTATAAAGGTCTGCTACCTCTATGGGGTCGCCAAGTTCCCTGTAAGTCAATTTCTCATCAGCAGTTATCTTTTGATATTGTATTTGCATGCCAAGAGTTTTCACTTTTGAACAGACTACTATATGATATAGAGAACAATAGGACAAATGAAATGTAGTAACTAACATTTGACAGTTCATGTCTAATAAATATTATGTGCCATGATTTTTTGACCATGTAAAAAGCTTGAAGTTGCATGCTGAAAGAGAACTGTGGTTGACAATTTGATGTTATTCATACATTCCCATGGAAAAGAATGACCCACTCCTAAATGGTATTTTTTACAGAAGAAAAGTAACTTAACCAGGTAGTTTAGAAATTATTTTATTTTGAGAGGAATTACTTTAGTAGTATGCTCTCCCAATGCTGCTGCAATTCAGGCATAGCTTGTGGCGCTTGCTTGAGCATGAATGATTGGACTGCATTATGTTTGTTTACTCCTGTGGCCAGTATGACTACCAACTGTAACTTTGAAAAACTGAGTTCATGGCAACAACTTTGGGTCATCCCTCCAAAGTTACATGCAGAATGGAACAGTCAAGGTCAGCTTTAGTTGTTCAAAACCTAATAATTTTTCTGTAGCTCTATGCTATGTGTAAATACTTACATACTTCATTTATTTTGCTTGGTAGCTGCTGCCCAGTTGTGTTCTTTGAAAAAAAAAGAGTGACAGCAATTTGCGGGATGATAATAGGTGGGAGAGAACATAATATTTGAGCACACTGTTTATGCATAAGAGTTTGGTAATGAGTAACTCAACTTTTTTTTTGGAAAAATTGATTTGGAGACATCAAAGATTCCAACTTAGAAATATACCACTGAAAGTCACAGGTGCATTTCACTACCATCGAAAGTTGCAAACATTTAAATATCTACCAAACTATTTTTCTATTTACAGTCAGTGCAAGGCTTCTAACTTTGAAGATGTTACATAGACAATTTTATTGACGTGAAGATGTTGCTATTTTTTCTGTCTGTTTTCTTTTACGTTGTTATGCTCACTTACGTGCCTCATCTACTTCTTTCACCACTTTGCAGATACTATGATGAAATTTGCTTGCTTTGAGGCCATTGTTGAGTTGGTGTACAAGCATGCAGTTCCAAAGCCAAAAGATGAATGCAGTAAGCCTCTCCAGCTAGAAGTGAGCTTTGCAGGGGGATACATTGCAGGAGTTTTCTGTGCCGTTATCTCTCATCCTGCAGACAACCTGGTGTCTTTCCTCAACAACGCAAAGGGAGCCACTATGGCAGATGTAAGCTATTAAGGGAGCCACTATGGCAGATGTAAGCTATTAGCCCTATATCAATAACTGTTAGAGTGTGTGTGTGTCTGTCGTGTGGGTCCCCCCTGTGAGTGGGCCCCTCCTGTAAGGCTCATCTTCTTCTATCCTCCCAACCCTAGGGAGAGGAATCTATCTCAATCACCTTTTCCTACATGGTATCAGAGCCCTAGGCTCTCCCCTCTCCCCTCACCTGGCCGCCGCCGTCGTCAGCGCTGCCGTCGCCGCCACCATGGCCGGCGAGCTCCCCTCTCCCTTTCGGCTTGGTGGCCGGCAAACCCCCGCCATGGCCGGATCCGGCGGTCCCGCGGCCAGCTCCAGCGCCCCCGCCACCGGGATCCCCTCTGCTGCCGTCGGGCTCCCCTCCCCCTTAAGCCTTGCTGCCGTCGCCGGGCAGGCACCCGCCATGGCCGGATCTGGCGCCGCCATGGCCAGATCCAGCGCCCCCGCCGTCGCCATGGCCAGATCCAGCGCCCCCGCCGCCGCCGAGACCGGATCCGGCGGTCCCGCGGCCAGCTCTGGTGCCCTCGCCGCTAGCCTCCCCTCCGCCGCCCCCGGGCTCCCCTCCCCCTTCGGCCTGGCCGCCTCCCTGGACGCCGTCGCCGCTGTGCCCCCCTCCCTGGCCACCGCCGCCGGCCACCCCTCCCTGGCCGCTGGCACCTATGTTGCACGGATACGCGATACGGGTACGGCGATACGGATACGGCGATACGGCGATACGTAATTTTCAAAAAACATGAATACAGCGATACGACGAGTATATACATATTAAAAAAATAAAATACACAAGTTAAGGCATAACTTCAACGCAGCAGGCGGAGAAGCAACGCGGAGGCACGACCTGGCGACGCGGAGGACCTGGCAACGCCGAGGACCAGAGGAGAAGCAACGCGGCAGCCGACGACGGGCTACAGCGGCGGCCGGCGACGGGCGGCAACCGGCGACCTGCGACCTGGCGGAGCAGCGGCCAGCGGGTGACCTGTGACCGGGAGGATTACCTGGCGGGCTGGCGGCGACCTGGCGACACAGAGGAGGAGCGGGGCGCCGGGGCGGCAGTCGGCGACAGCGGTGGCCGGCGACGGGAGGCGGCCAGCGAGTCGGCGACGACCGACGGTGATTCTGCGGGGGAGTGGGGAGTCGACGGCTAGAGGAAGATACGGCTGGGTGATGGGTGGAGTGGTGAGAGAGAGTTAGGGATTTAGGGTTTGTTATTGGGCCAGACTTTCAATGGGCCGAGGAAGTATCGGAGTATCACAGAAGTATCGGGAATTATTTCGATTTATTTTTAATCCTTATTATCTGATACGCCGCCGATACGCGTATCGGAGCCGTATCGCCGTATCGGATACGGGAACGTGAGTTTTGAGAAGTATCGGTGCATCATAGGCTGGCACCTCCCTAGCCGCCGGCCCCTTCATGGCTGCCCCTGTCGGATCCTCCTCCTTGGCTGCAGCCATCTCCCTGGCCGCCGGCACCTCCCTGGCTGCTGGCCCCTTCATGGCCCCTGCCGGGCCCTCCTTCTTGGCTACAGCCACCTCCCTGGACGCCGCCGCCGCTGCACGCCCCTCCCTGACCACCGCCGCAGGAAGCCCCTCCCTTGCCGCCGCCACCGGCCACCCCTCCTTAGCCGCCGGGGCTGTCCTCTCGTGCCGCCTGTTGGCTCTCGGGGCCCTTCCTCACTGGCCGCCGATTTTCCTGCGTACAGATTTGGCGCCGCCGAGGCCGGTTCTGCCCTTGGCTCGGTCGACGCGGGCGTCCTGGCCCTAGGCACCGCCGCCGGTCTCCCCACCACTTCTTCCATGAGGCCTGGGCAGTTTACTGATGGGGCTCCTTGGTCGTCCCCAGCACCGGCGGCCATGCTCACCGGGTCGGCTCAGCACCTGCTGTCTCTGCCCTTGGCTCCACTGGTGTTGCACCCACCACCTCCGGTTTTGGTACCGTGGTCCAGTGGGTGGGACCAGGCGGCCTGTATGCTATCCTCTTGCCCACCGCCCGCTTCCATGGATTGGGTGGCCGACTCGGGAGCCTCCTTCCATGTCACCCCGCACGTCGGTCTTCTTTCTTCCAAAAGGCCGCCCCACCCATCGTACCCCTCTTCCATCATGGTTGGAAATGGGTCCTGTCTTCCGGTCACCTCTGTGGGTGATGCGGCTCCATGTGGTTCTTTCTGTCTTCCCAACGTTCTTGTTGCCTCGGATATCGTTCAAAATCTTCTTTCTATTCGTCAATTCACCTCTGACAACTCCTGTTTTGTTGAGTTTGACCCTTGCAGGTTGACGGTGAAGGATTTGGCCACACGACGGTCTCTTCTCCGTTGTGATAGCACTGGCCCTCTCTACACCCTTCGCCTTTCGCCCTCTGCTGCCCCTCCTTTGGCTTCCCCTACGCCTGTGCTTGCTGCCATCACTTCCTCCACTCTTTGGCACCGCTGGCTTGGTCACCCTGGCGTTGACGTTTTGACTCAGCTCAGTAGTAGCCCCTCCCCCTCTATTTCTTGTACTAGGGATGCTAGTGAGCATATTTGTCATGCGTGCAAGTTAGGTCGTCATACCCGTTTACCTTTCCCTGTCTCTTCCTCACATGCTGTTCGATCTTTTGATCTCATTCATTGTGACTTCTGGACATCCCCGATCCCGAGTGTTTCTGGTTTTAAGTACTATTTGGTGGTTCTTGATGATTTCACTCACTATTCTTGGACCTTCCCCTTGCGGTCCAAGTCTGATGCCTTTCCCTCTCTCACTCACTTCTTTGCGTGGGTGTCTACTCAGTTCGGTGTCATCATCAAGGCGGTCCAGTGATAATGGGCGTGAGTTTGACAACTCCGCTTCCCGGACTTTCTTCCTCTCGAAGGGAGTCCAATTGCGCATGTTGTGCCCCTATACCTCTCCTCAGAACGGCAAGGCTGAGCGCATGATTCGTACCACTAACAATGTTATGCGCTCCATGCTCTTTCAGGCTTCGGCTCCCGCTCGTTTCTGGGCTGAGAGCCTCCTTACTGCCACCTATCTGCTCAATTGCCTGCCTTCTAAGGCCACGTGCGCTCCCACCCCTCACCATGCCTTGTTTGGTACCCCTCCTTCCTACACTCACCTTCGTGTTTTCAGGTGCGCTTGCTATCCCAACACTTCCGCCACTGCTCCTCACAAGCTTGCGCCCCGCTCGACCCTTTGTGTGTTTCTCGGCTACTCCCCCGATCATAAGGGGTACCGTTGCTTTGACCTCTCTTCTCGTCGTGTTCTTATCTCACGACATGTCATCTTCGTCGAGTCAGTCTTTCCTTTCTCCGTCGACTCCACCCCAGCCACCAGCCTTGAGTTGGACTCCCTGTTTTCTACTGACCCGGTGGTTCAGCTACCTTTGTCTTCTGCAGGCACAACCCCAACTGTTCCGACGGCTCTCCAGCCATCTAGCGAGCCTTGTGTGGCAGTAGAGCTGCCCTCCGCGCCACCCACGGCCTCGGCACCCCTGGTTGTGCCACGTGCGGCCACTCCCTACCAGCCGGCGTTGCCCTTTACGCCATGCGCGGCCCCGGAGTCCTCGTCCGTGTAGCACGCGACCCCTTCCCTGTCACCTCCTGCGCCCGGGGTTGGCCCACTGCTGCCGTCGGCGCCGTGTTCCGCCCGGACACGGCCCCGATCGTGCCCCATGTCCCCGCGACACCTGCCTCGCCACGCGCGGCCCCGGCATCTTCTTCCCGCTACGCCGACCCTGTTCGGGTCTACTAGCGCCGCCCGACGGGTGTTGCACCGGCCCGCTCTCGCGCCGAGCCACCGGTGTACCACCCGCCCATCTTTCACCTCGATCCCCGCCACACTCACCCGATGGTGACTCGGCGGGCTGCGGGGGTCCTTCGTCCAGTTGACCGCCTGGTCCTTTCCGTCGCTACGGAGCCGCCAGTCTCTCCCATACCCTCCACTGTACGTGGCGCCCTGGCGGATCCACACTGGCGCCACGCAATGGAGGAAGAATATGCGGCCCTTCTGGCCAATCAGACCTGGGACCTGGTGCCTCGTCCCTCTGGCTGCAATGTGGTCACCGGCAAGTGGATCTGGACACATAAACGCAAGGCAGATGGTTCGCTGGATCGCTACAAGGCTCGCTAGGTCCTTTGGGGTTTCACCCAGCGCCCTGGAGTTTACTATGATGAGACCTTCAACCCAGTGGTGAAGCCTGCTACTGTCCGGACCATTCTCTCCTTGGCACTCTCGAGGTCCTGGCCAATTCACCAGCTCGATGTGAAGAATGCCTTCCTCCATGGCACCCTGACGGGCTTTGTGGATCCTGCTCACCCTGAGCGTGTTTGCCGGCTCAACAAGTCTCTGTATGGTCTGAAGCAGGCTCCTCGGGCTTGGTACAGTCGGTTCGCCTCCTTCCTGGTTTCTTTGGGGTTCAGCGAAGCCAAGAGTGACACTTCTCTATTTGTCCTCCACCACGGTGCTGACTCAGCCTACTTGCTGCTTTATGTGGATGACATTGTTCTCACTGCGTCCAGCTAGTCTCTGCTTCAGCAGATTGTCTCCTTGTTGCAGCAGGAGTTTGCCATGAAGGACCTTGGTGTGCTCCATCACTTCTTGGGAGTGACAGTGGAACACTGCCCCGATGGCCTCTTCCTTCACCAGCGCCAGTACGCCTTGGATGTCCTTCACCGCGCAGGGATGACTGACTGCAAGCCCTGTTCCACTCTAGTCGATGCTCATGCCAAGATTTCCGGTACTAGTGGATGATCCCACTGCCTACCGAAGCATTGCTAGCGCCCTTCAATACCTCACATTCACTCGGCCAGATATCTCCTATACGGTGCAGCAGGTGTGCCTTCACATGCACGACCCACGTGACCCGCACCTTACCGCTATGAAGCGGATTCTCCGCTATCTGCGCGGCTCCCTCGACTTTGGGCTTCACCTTCGGCGTTCTCCAGTTGCTGAGCTCGTGGTTTACACTGACGTCGACTGGGCGGGCTGCCCGGACACGCGTCGCTCCACCTCCGGCTACGCCGTCTTCCTTGGTGGCAACCTCGTGTCATGGTCATCCAAGCAACAGCTTGTGGTCTCCCGCTCCAGTGCCGAGGCTGAGTACCGTGCTGTTGCCAACGGGGTGCGGAAGCATCCTGGCTCCGGCAGCTCCTCGGGGAACTCCATAGCCCCCTCGCCAGGAGTACTTTGGTCTACTGCGACAACGTCAGCGCCGTCTACTTCTCCACCAACCCCGTCCAGCACCAACGCACCAAGCATGTAGAAATCGACCTCCACTTCATTCGTGATCGTGTCGCCGTGGGAGATGTTCGTGTTCTACATGTGCCTACCACCTCCCAGTTCGCCGACATCTTCACCAAGGGCTTGCCTTCCTCCACCTTCTCCGAGTTCCGCTCCAGTCTCAACATCCGCTGTGCCGGAGTTTTGACTGCGGGGGGTGTTAGATTGTGTGTGTCTGTCGTGTGGGTCCTCCCTGTGAGTGGGCCCTTCCTGTAAGGCTCATCTTCTTCTATCCTCCCAACTCTAGGGAGTATCTCACTCACCTTTTCCTACAATAACTTTAAAGACAATCTTCTTACACCTATCTAACGATCAAGTGACATTCTACTATAGTACTATAGCAATACTGATTTTTTTGAGCTATTTCTGACGAATGAATTGCACTTCCAGGCTGTAAGAACTCTAGGGGTGTGGGGCCTTCTCACTCGTGGCCTTCCACTCCGTATTATTATGGTTGACACTCTTACGGGAGCACAATGGGCAACTTATGATGCATTTAAAATCTTTGTTGGACTGTAAGTACATGCATGGACACTTGATTGTTTATACTGAGATATCAAGTTGTTTTATGAATCACAAGTGTTTGCAAATTCAATCTTCAGGCCAACGACTGGTGGACCCATTCCTAGTCCTGCTGCCACTGATTTGCGCCAGGTGGATCACCAAAAGCAAAATTGACCAGATTGCGTAAATTATGTGCTTAGCAGCTACCCATAATCGGAGTAGACGATGGCCGGCGGTTGCTCTGGTTTTCATGAGAGCGTGGGCATTGGAGGATGATCTGTTGAGCGATTTTGAAACACTATTTCAAGATTTAACCAATAGGAAATTCACTTTCAAGGGGTTTTTGTTGCTGCCTCTTGAATGACAGGCAAGTGCAATGAACTCAATGATCTTGAGGGATGCATTTGGCACTTTGGCAAACTGATCTGATGTTCTATTGGTGACTTTTGCCCCCGTCGATATTTCCTGTGGCTGTTTCAATTTATTATTGTCTGAACGGCTGTTTATGCAGCCTGTTAGATTGTAGGAATAAAGAAAAAAATGTTAACGATGAATCATGTACTCTACCCTCTACAGTAGGTGATTTTTATTTATAATATAAGCAATACCGAAACCAAATGACAAGCAAGAGCTTTTTTCGGCAGGAGAGCAGATGATCAAATAGATAAGCTTGACCCTGCATTCCTGCATGTTGTGAGCATTTAAACACCACCGTGAGCAAGGAAAACAGCAAGCCAGAACTAACTCTAGATGCACGTGGTACTTGAGTGCTTTGCTTATAAGGACATTACTGAAATTTTCATCAAGTCAACAATACTGTAACTCTCAGATAACACGTAACACATCCGGCAACATACATGTATGGATCAAAGGCATAATAAAACAAGCTAGGAAAAAAAACGTTACAACATTTGTAGCCTGGACTCACTTGCTGGAACTCTAGTGATCTACTGCTGCGGCCCAGGAAATCCTTGCATTGGAGGGCGTGGTGGAGGTGGTGCTCCAGGAGCGAAGTTAGACATTGTTCCACCAGCCATAGGTGGAGGTGGGATTGGTCGTGGAGGTCCATTTGAAAGCTGGGGTGGAGGTGGAGGTTGAGCACCCCCAAAAGGTGGAGGTAGGATCCTTGGGGGCATCCCCATAGGTGCATTGGGTGGAGGAGGTGGAGGTACCTGTGGCGGGGGTGGTGGAACTTGTGGGGGTGGTGGCTGTGGCGGACCTCCAGACCCATTTGGCAAAGTTCCTGGAGCTGCAGGCGGTTTATTTGCTTCTGGTTGTCTTGTTTTGAAGTAGAGCTGGAGCTGTCGACAACACAAAGATATGTTGTGAACCAAGATTGCTAAGAAGGAAAGCTAAATAATAAACAGTGAAAGAACACTGTATTTTACTCACAATGTAAAGCTTCTTGTCTGGATCCCAATAGTTGAAGAATTTATCTGCTGATTTGTCAATTTCAGCGCTTGGTATCTGCAACAAGCCAACAACAAGCATTGAGCAACATCCACTGGCCACTGGGTCTGATATCCTAGCAGCAAAAAAACACACCTTAAAGCCGATAATTTCATAGGGCTCTGCCGCGAAAAGTAGATATTGATACTTTTTATCCCAAGATTGGACTTTCTGTAAAAAAAGACAACAGTATGCCAGATAATTGTTAATACATGGGGGAATTTAAAAAACAAAGCAATATTATAAATCAAATGATCAAGAAGATATCAGTTTTACCTGTTCATATGATGCCATGAAACGGTGCCTTGGCTTGCTATTTTCTTCTATTTCAGGGTAACCAATCTAAAAAACAAATGCCAAAAGTTATCAATTCAATTGTACAAAACAATATACATGGTCTGAAGTTATAATCAGTGTTCAAGTAGGTGCTAGGCGCTAATCAAACAATGACCTAGTGCTAGAGGCACCTAGGTTTTCCTCTCTTTCTCTTGTTTTCTCTCTTCCTGTGACTCATCCCTTCTTTACCCTGTCCTGTTCTCTGGTTAAATATCCAGCACGAAGTCCACTGCATTTCCCTCCTAATCCCCCCTTCTCTCTTCAGCCTTCACTTCAATCCCATGACCCAACATTCACCACATTCCTCTGCTCGCCCTTCTCCCCTCCCTACTCACCATAGCGGTAGATCCAGACCACATGTGGCACCCAACGGTGGATCCCGACCACACACTGTGTTAGGCTCACCCCACCTAGCCAACCCAACCATAAAACCTAGGCGTTATAGTGGGAGAGGTGGGGGCTTTTATCTATAGTCCAACATTCCCCCTACGGCGTGCGAGCCTGACGTAGCCCGCAGCAGGTTCTAGAGCCCGGCGTAGCCCGCAACAGGTCTCAGCACACTTTGCAGGGGAAATCACGCAGCAGAAATGCGGAAATGCGTGGCCAAGGGGGTTCGAACCCAAGACCTTGGCTCTAATACCATGTTAGGCTCACCCCACCTAGCCAACCCAACCATAAAACCTAGGCGTTATAGTGGGAGAGGTGGGGGATTTTATCCATAGTCCAATACACTGCTCCCGCCGACGGATCCATGCTACCACACTACTTCTTCTTGGATGACAGCACCCTTGGCGCCGCCACGCTGCGCCGCTGCAGTCATTTGACCGCCTAGGCCACCCAGCTCGCCGTCTCAAAGCAAATCACGGTGTTAGGGTGGCGCCCAACGCCTAATGGGTACCTAAGCGGCACATAGGGCCGATTTTTCAAACACTGTTTATAATGATAAAGTGATAGACTAGCGTAATGGACCGTGCATTGACACGACCAACTTACATGTGCTTATTTGTTTCAATTACTTACCTATTCAAACTCTCATTTCCTTTTTATATTCAAATGATCAAACTTCTCTGATTAATGTGGTAATTTCTAGGCCTCAAAAGTGAACATGGTGGCTCCTTTCCTCCCTATATTAATAGTATAATAGATGGATAACAGTAAAATAACTGTCACCAAACTATGTAGGTAAACTAGCGTGGTATTCAACTACACATTGATGTTTTTAATCTGCAAGTTCTTCAATAAGCCTACTTATCAAAAGATACAGGTAACAATATAAAACTAGTTTTCTGATGTGAAAGCAAGCTATATAAACAGTGTACTAGTATATGCATTACACAATGAACTTGAAGATGAAAAAGGGAAGTAACTTAACTATCATCACAAAACTACATGGCATGAAAAAATATGCAAATTTCTCTATATATAGACTATTGGAAAATAAACTAAATTGTTTTGGATTTCACAATATTAACACGTAAAATCCTGTGTGAACTAATTCAAGTCAGACAAAGATGCAAACACGATTAACACTAACCTCAAACAGAAAAGAGTGTTGCTTCGTGTCAGGATCATATTGTTTAGTCACTGTGTACCCAGGCCTGCCAATCTTCACTGAAAAGGAAGGAAATATAGTTATATGAAGTGCATACCGGAAATAATGTTGTATTAGACCATTCCACGAAACATAATCATGTGCAGAGAAGTAGAGAACTGGAGTTAAGGACAGCATAACTGTACTACCCAAGGATAATTACAAAATCAAAGGGCCCAGATACTCAAAGAAGAAATTGGTCATATTTGAGATGCTTGAGCATTCCAGGAATTGTTGAGGCATACTCAGTGGTAAGACAAATTATGAGCTCCTATAAAATTGTCTACAGTAAAACAGCATTATGGACTAGAAAATTGTTATATTACATGAAGTTTTCAGAACTAATCCAAACATATATGCTTAGGCTCAAAATAGTTATTAGTAAAGGAAGACCAATTAGCATAACATATACCTAAATAGTCTATGGTGACTAGTGAGTTTTCAAGGATTCTTTAAGGTGCACCCTCTCATCTTGTCTGAATTTAGAGATTTCCTGACTGGCGGACGATTGGTAGAATGGTTTTAAAAAATATTTAATCTCACATTCAATCATTTAGGAACTATTTTCATTAGAGCCAGCAGAATTCCCCTCTACAATTTTGCAGCTAGGTTCTGTAACTGCATACATAATTTAAGTCTTTTTTACAATTGCAAGCGGAAGTAGAGGCACTACAATATGACTAGGCATGTTCCTGAACCAGACGAAATCACTACTCACAACAGTTGCGTTTTAATATCCGCAGGAAACGAGATGGGATGATCTTGTACGAACCAGACTTGCGAGGCGCGAACTTGCGCTTGTTGGGCTGTGGCTGCGCGGGCGCATCCTTCGCCTCGCGGGCAGCACGCTTGGCAAGGTTGGTCTGGTGCCGCTTCCCCTGCGTGTGCGCCAGGTAGTTCCCCTCGTTGTTGTGCAGCGTCAGGCACAGCTTGCACTCGTAGCTGGACAAGAACCGAGCGAGATTAGCGGGGACGGGGCAAAATCGAATCGAGACGCAACGAGAGATCGGACGGAGAAGCTAGGGTTTTAGCGGGGGTAGTAGAGTACCTGCCGAGGTGGTTGCGCATGAAGTATGGGTCCTTGGCTAGGTCGATGGTCTCGAGAGCGAGGCGGCGGAGGCGCTCCCGCCGGTCGATGGCCTCGTTCTGGGCGGAGGCGGCGCCGCCGCTGCCGGGCTTGGAGCCCCACTCGCGATCCATGGCGTCCGCTCGGCCTCGCCGCCTCGCGACCTGCGCTGTTCGGCGGTCCGCCCGTCCCGCGGGTGCCTGGCGTTCTCCCCT
This sequence comes from Zizania palustris, assembly GCA_019279435.1. Lineage (NCBI taxonomy): Eukaryota > Viridiplantae > Streptophyta > Magnoliopsida > Poales > Poaceae > Zizania > Zizania palustris. The sequence goes on along the minus strand of JAAALK010000079.1, from coordinate 53,498,706 downwards.
CGAGTCTCGATTACGATTGTAAGCGCTGCGTCCTGCGGCTCGGTTGGTAGAGTCTGGATTCTAAAAATCTGATTTTTTAAGCTTATAGCTATCAAAAGTTTTGTCTAAAATAGATTTATGTAAAAAATATCAGTTATATCTATAAAGGCATGCACGACTATATATATGCCGATTAATCGCATTGACATGTAGATGACCATTTTAAAAATGAATTTATTGTGTTTGTCAATGTTTATACAAAAAATATAATGTTTCGTCATGATATACATAATTACTACATAAGATATATGGATCTATCATCGACCTAACTATAATATCTTCAACTAACCAAGGCATTAGCTATGTTATCATGAATTGTGTCCATTGTAACCTCAGTTTCCTCCTCAAGAATTACATCCCCTTGTTCCACTTCTTATCCCACAATGCCATCCTCTTCTTTAGGCACATAGTCCTCATCTTCATCACATTTCTCAAACTTCTCATCGTGCAATGCGCTATCACGAATAAATTTGTGCAATGTCATATAAGCAATAATAATATGTGTGTGCCTACGAGTTGAGAAACTTGACATCACCTTCAATATTCGTCACTTTTGTTTGAGAACGCCAAATGCACGCTCAATAATATTGCGAAAGAATGAATGTAAATAATTGAACATATCATACTTCCCTTGAGGTGCATATAAAATTCTAGTAGATGATATGTGCTCCCTTTGTAAGGAGCAAGATATCCAATTCGGTTCGAATAACTGGAATCTACAAGGTAGTACTTGCTTAAAAAAGAACATAAGTTTAGGGAATTGATCACCAAAAGTTATCAAAGTGAACACAAAGCTACCATTTGTACCTGTAAATGGTTTAGAGAATTGATTACCAAAATTTGTTAAAACGTGATTGAGGATTTGTGTGTCAAAGTCACATACTGCAAGAATGTTTTGAGATGTGTATTCCATGTCAACATGTGTGGTTCACAATCTCTTTGTTTGATATTCTCTTTTGCTAATTTTTGCAAGCATAGCAATACTTCCTTAAACTTTACGTGAACCGTCCATATAGATCTTTAAAACCGATTTTCAGCTTGGGAGAATGATTGAGGGCCTCAACAATCCACAAAAACATGGCTAATGACTCTACAAATGAAACATTGTTTGTAGTCATCAATTCATATGTGGAGACAAGCAAATCATGAAGTGACCATAAAACCTCAAAAATCATCCTAAACATCTCCTAAAAATATCTAGGATGAGCTAAGACTCTTCAACCCATTCAATTCTAGTTTGTTGAGGGTCCATGTAACTACTTTTGTTCAAGTACCACGTAGAGTATTGGTCACCTAAGTAACCAATAGTGGTAGCCTATTTCGACAACTCAATTAGAAGTTGTAGCCCCTTATGACTCTTTACCAATTCTTCGAGTTCTGCATCCATCTACACAAAAGAGCAAATTAACATATATATCACAAACTATCATAAATCACATACAAAATACAAACATAATGACTCTCATACATACATAACCAATAATAATGGTTCCATACATAATGTTTCCATAGACAATGATTTCAATCACAATGAAAGGTTTCATACGCAAGGCAAGGTAGATAATAAAAAAGGAAAACATAAAGGTTCATGGTAACTGCTTCATTTCATGTTCCCTCTTCAACCAATCAAGTCTCCCTTCAAGTGTTTCAAATGAGTTGAGGAGCTCTCTAATTTTAGGCTTTATGATGAGCAAGATGGTTGTATGCACAAGAGCTATTTTTTTCTTCCACTCCACATTCTTTCAACATCTTCATAGCCACTGCAATTGAAGAAACTTGGCTATGCATAGTAGGAGCTGATGAAGCTTCAACACTTGTTGTTATCTTTTTCACTAACTCTTCTATCCTGTTGCAAGTTTGTTTATACAAACGCAAAAATGGTCTTTTTTTTCTTCCTTGTCATGCACACAAGTAGAAGAAGGGACTTTACGCTTCTTGTCTTTGTCTACCTCACGCAATTCATTATCACTAGTACTATCAGACAAATCTATATGTGAGGAAGCCAATGCTCTAGTAACATGAGGACTTCCAAACATGATGTGTATCGCCTCCAAGGTGTCTAGACCATGTTTTCTAAACTGCAAATGCTTGCATTGCCTTTTATTTGTATAAATGTGGCATCTATATAATATATTGGTAAAGTTATCTACTACAAAACAACCAAGGAAACCAACAAATGTACAAATGTTATGACACTCACCGTAAGATGTTCATTCTACCATTCATTAGAATAATCCACAATTTGCTTTTCATCATTCCATCTAAGTCTAGTGGTAGCATATTTTAACTCCATAAAAATAGTATAACTTCTTTTTAGATTGTCTCATTTATTTTTGAATTGCAAGTGTTCTAGTTTCCGACTAGTTTTCTCGTCAAACTTTTCTGCAACATTCTTCCATCTGACTCTATTCAAATGACTTAATGGCCTATGCCCAACATTAACCTCACACATGCATGTCACAGAAGTGCTTCACATTTTCCTTATCCCATATCGTTTTTCAGCTATTCTAGTGTCAATAAAAAGGATGAATAAAAATATTCATGATTTACATCTCATCAATGCTATAACAATCACACGAATTTTTTAAGGGATGTTGATAAACGATCAAATTTCTCCAATTAACTAAGAGGGAGAAATTACCTTCTACAACCCAAGATCTGAGTGCTTCCATCGGGGTGGAGGGATGCTGCCATTGAGGGGGTGGACGATGGTGGCGTGAAGAGAGGCGGGCGCCGGGAGTTAGGGTGGAGCAGGGAGTCGTGCCACCAGACCTCCATCCATGTGGTAGTGCCCTAGTCATTGGAGGAATCCTGACGAGGCCAGGAGTCAAGCCAGAGCAGGTGAACCCAACGCCCTAGCCGCTGGCAAAGTCCTGACGGGTAGGGGAGTCTCGAGGGGTGGGGTTGAGGAGAGTCTCGGGGAGGGGGATCCACGATGAAGGGAGTCCTGGGGAGTCATGAGCGAATCGGTGAAATTGGGGGTCTGGCTAGATCTAAACCTCAGTGCGAGAATCGGTAGATTTTTTGGAATCGGTTCACATTTGGAACCCCTTTGGTTGCGATGCCAGATTTTGTGAAGTGAATCTCTCTAGAATCAGAACCAAAGGGAGCCTAAATATTTCTCTATGCTCCCTATTTGTAGGGAGTGATTCTCATTCCCTATCCACTATGGTCTTACATGTTGGTAATAAAAGATATATAAATAAAAGGAATGAGGAAATATTTAATAAGTAGAGTCCACTTATCGATGATACAAAAATAAAGTACGATTATGATATTGAGAGTATGTTGGATATATAGTAATAAGATTTAGAGGTTAAATTTTATTAGAATGACTCTTTATATGAGATTTTAAAGAATAAAAAATATCTAACTTTCTTGGAGATGCTCTAATCTACTACAATCCTACAGTCGAAACACATTCGGGGTGGGATGGCGGTGCGGCGGCTGCGTAAGGCACATGGTAGAGTCGTATGTGTTAGCGGGATGGGCGGGGCGGCGGTCAGAGCAGGGCCGTTCCTGGGCCCGGGCGAGAGGGGCGACCGCCTAGGGCCCAGGAAAATTAGGGGCCCCTAATTTATATATGTGTATATAACTTAGTATTTTTATATTTTTTATACTACAGTCCACAACTCAAAAATGGTCCAACATGTAGCACAACAAATTTACAAATTGGAACTTTACCTAGCACCATATCGCCCTTAGTCCAATGTAACACGCTAGCAAGCAGTCCAGCATGGGCAAATGCAAGATAGCTAGGCAACCACACAATGATGCCTGTCCTCTCGTGATATCGCCCAAAATCCTCGCCTGCTCACTCGGCAACCTAAATCCCCTATTCGTCGGCTCACAATGGCACGACTCCCGCTATGACAATGCCGCAATGGGCAACGAACAATAGACGATCAAAGTTTCCGTCGCCTCAACCACTCCACTGGAGCCTAAAGCGCTAGTGAGTGGTGATCGGTCCAAATCCCATCCTAAATTCTAATGCTAGGCTGGTGGATGGTAACAACGATGGTTATGCCCTCGCGGTGAGCCATGTGAGTGATCTGACTGATAACATGGTAGGAGGTTGCGCTATCGATTCGCCGATGCTCACCTACCACCATTGCTCATCGCTAATACCTTTGTACGTCTACCCATGCGATTCGCGCACCCACTGATAATAGATCAAAGGGCCCCTAAATTTTTTTTCGCCTAAGGCCCCCAAAATGTTAGGAACGGCCCTGGGTCAGAGCAGATCTAAGCAGAGCGGTGGCCAATAGTCGAAGTGACGACGGGAGGGCGAAGACCATGTAAACATTATTAGATCACATTCAAACGGCTGAGATCGTCGCTTCCCTCTAACGTCTAAAAATAGCATAAGATGACAATACATGTTTTTATTACACAATGACTAAGAGCATCTCTATTATTATTGTTATCCCACTTGATATCCCCTAAAATAACAAAAATAGTCCAAAAAAATTACATATGGCTTCTCATCCTCCTCGTGAGACTTACTTCTTCTAACAAGTCACCAAAATTTCTGGTCACATTGCTACTCTATTTTGTAGAAAGTATAATCTAAATACATAGGTATTTATAGTTAAAATATGTTGATTAAATATAGATGAATTCAAATAGGAATACATAGCAAGCCATATTTAAGAAGTATGATAAAATACGAATCTAACTTAAATACGAAGGCTTACTATTGTCTTAAATAACAATTCAAAAATAACAACCGCGATTAGAAACTAGAAATATTCTAAATAATTAGTCTTCTTATTGGTCACCAAGTGCCGTAGATCATCGAGGCATTCTGGGATACATGCGCACACACAAACCATACATCAACTATTACATCTTGTTGCTAGTAAAAAACTCAAGCTAGCTGTGAGTCACCACGCCCGCTGCTACTGATCCAAGGGGTAAGGGATCGTGGCGATGTGGTTATGCGCCACGGTCCCGATCCACAGCTTCCGGCCCACCTCCCGCACCTCGCTCACCAGCTGCATCACCTCGCCGTCGAGGTCCTCGAGCACCTCGACGACGTTCCCTTCGCCGTCGAGAAGCGCGACCAGGGTGTGCATCCTCATGCTGACCATCTTCCCCAGCGTCCGCATCGACAGTGGGAGCTTGAAGAAGAGCGTCCGCAGCCACGGCCGCTTGGCGAACACCTCCTGCGCCGCCGTCCTGCAGCAGTCGATCGCCACCCAGAACCGCCCGCCGCTGCCCAGCCGCACGTTGTCGGGGAACCCCGGCAGGTCGGCGAACACCTCCACCTGCCCTGCTCTCGGCCCTTCCAGCCAGTACCGCATTATCCTACCATGCACGGCATTTGTGTGAAATGTTAATCAAATATACTTCTGAATCTTTGATTAATCTTTAATCTTCGAACCGAATAGTTTCAGAACATGAGAAAGTTCTCTTTTTTTCTACCTGCAGTTTGTTGTTTCGGAGAAGAGGAGGAACCGCTGGTCGTCGGAGATCTGCACGCCATTTGGGAAGACCAGCCCGTGCAGCACGACATGGACAGCACTGGTTTCTGGGTCATATCTGAGCAGCCTCCCAGTGCCTTCGCCTTCCAGCAGAATGTTCAGATGGTCCCTGCAGCATGGCTGATTCTAGTTAGATCGTCTTCAACATTGGATAAAAAGAATTCGGAATTACAGAGCCATCTACACATCTGAACTCTGCATGCGGAGAATAAAACACTTCACTCCTCACTTTCTGCTGTATCTCAAGCTGGTGTCAGTGAAGAACACGGAGCCGTTCCTGTGGACGTCGAGGTCGTTCGCGAAGTTGATCGGGCTCCCGCCCGCTTCTGTCGCGAGGGAGGTCGCCACCCCGCCGCCCGGGCCGACGGACATGAGGCCGTAGTACGCGTCGGCGACGTAGAGCTCGCCGGTCTCGCGGTGAAACCTCAGCCCGAGAGGCCGTCCACACTGCTGCTCCTTCTCGTGCTGCTTCTTCGTCGTCGACTCCACCCCATTGGCACAGACTTTCTCCGACCTTTCCCAATCAAGAGCACACAATTGGACGCATAATGCTATGAGAAAGATTGTTAATTAGGTCATCTCTAATACATGTGCTTATAAACATTAAGGGTTTCTTTGAAATGCGAGATTTGAAAAAACGAACAGGATTGAGATGTCTTGCATATTTGAATCCTATAAGAACAGATTCCCCTAGAATTTACCCAAAAAATGTGTTTGTTTGGGGTTGGATGGAATTGTGGTGTGTTTCATACCAGTCAGGACTCATGACGGCGAACGTCTCCCACCCGGTCTCCTCCCCGGTCCACCGCACGACGCGGCCGTCGGCGAGGCCGGCGTACGGGCCTCGGCCGTAGCGGTCGAACTCGATGGACTCCGGCCCGAACACCTCGCCGACGAACTCCAGCCTGCCGAGCCTCAGCCGGCTGCCGTCGTCCCGCGGCCACCGCGCCATCACTTCACGGTACGGCGCGAGCTCGTGCTTCACCGGCCGGTAGTCGATCCCGGCGAGCGGGCTGAGGCGGAACGGGTCCGTCACGAGCAGGGCCAGCGCCAGTGCCGCGAAGAAGAGGTGCGGGTACTGCACGATGCCCTCGCGCCCTCCATGCACACGTGGTGGCTTCTTCTTCGTCTTCTTCTCTTCCATGGAGGCCGGCCGGCCGGGCTGGAGAGCGGCAGGGAAACACAAGTTGAAGGAGGTGGTGTGATCTTAAAATCGTAATGGTTTTGCTGCGAAAAAATATATCTTCCAAGTTCCAAGTACATGGCGGTTGCATGAGTCAGCGTGATTGTTGGGGAGTAGGTGCCACCTGGTTCGGAATAGCCAAAGAATCTTCAACTTTTTTGATGCTGCAAGATGTACAGGTCAACAAGCTCACCATGATGCATGAGTAGCCGAACGTATCTTGTAAAGCCCGGCAAAAAACGTATCTTGTTCGAAAGGTGCTCATGAGAGCATGGATGGTGTGATATTTGGATGAAAGGGATAATATTGATTGGAAAGAGGTAATCAGGCTCGATATTTTTGTGGCCCGGTACGGAACAAAAAATAGAGGCCCCATTCACTATAAAGATACAAAATAATATTGAAAAATTTAGTGTAATTAACGAATTTCACACTAATAAGTTTAAATACAAAAGAAAAATATCTCTAGATTATTTAAAATAATTTCTTCTAACAGGCCTGGTGTTTGTGACTTATGACTAATTTGCAACTGGGTTTTATTAATACTTGTAAGGCCTATTAGCATACTAAATTTTAGAGGCCCCTACTTTCGGAGGCTCGGTGCGGTCGCACCGCCGGCACTGACCCAAGGCCAACCCTGGAGGTAATGTTAATGATCCAAAATTATGATCGTCTTAACAATCACTACACCAACGTTAAATATTGTCTATACTCTTGATAGAATATGATCGATCAAACTACGAGAATATTTGTTCACGCAAGCAATTAAAAATTAGCAAAAATACAACATATAAGGTTTTAATGTGATGACAAGATACAAAGCTCTGAAAATAGGTATCTAACCGACCACAGTTTAGCGGGGCAAAATAATAATGGTTAAACTTTAATATGATAAAATCCAACTAAAAAGTGGCAAACAAAGGGTGTTTAATTATAGGGCTAGAGACGTGTGAGGTGGTCCTCACATTTGAAAACCATCCATTACAAATCGGATTACAATCTTTATTGTCTAATTTGACTTTGATAGAAGAGGTAATGCATTTTTTTCAATTCCAGACGACTCACACATAATTTTGACATTAGATTAAAACCACTTAAAATAGACTTTTTATGTTTTTGAAAAAAATCAAGATCTTCTAAATCGAAGATAGCTAGCATACCAAAGTTATAGCCCATTTAATTCTGCATGTCTGTAGTAGACTGAACCCGAAGTGTCAAACTTCACCCGCGCACCCTCGTTGCAACCTTGTCCCCTCCGATAAATCCGTATTACCAGTGACCCCTAAATTTCGCTCAAAAATTTCAGGATTTTTTGAATTTTGCAGCCAACCCGTCTTGCTTTCAGCCCGGCTGCTCCCAGCTCACAAAGTAAACCCTACTCCAATCCAAACACATCTGCCACACTCCCCCCAGCCCTGCTGCCGCCGCCTCCCCGCTGTGTTGCCCCCTCAATTCATGTCGGTCTCAGGCTCTCGCACTCCCCATTGTCGTGTCCCCGCCACCGCCTCCCCGCCACCGCAGCCTCCCCTCCTGGCCTCCTCCTAGCTGCTCCCCACCGGTGGGCCGACGACTTCATGTTTGCGCCAGCTCGCCACCTCCCTGGCTTCATGTGTCGCATCGAAGACCTCAATGCCTCCGATAGTCTGGCCTGCACGGCTCCCTCCTCCTCCCCATCGTTGAATAGCGCCAAGGATCCTATCTCCCAGAGTTTGACGTCCTCTGCGGTGTTCTAGTGTTATCCTCATGTGATTTATGCTATTCAAATTGCTAGTTTCAATTCCAGTTTGTTCTATTCTAATTGCAGCCTATGATACTCAAATTGCTAGTTTTTGTGTTCAATATATCTCACTTATGTTGGATTATTTACTGTTTGTGAGACCTTGAAAGTGATAGCAAGTATCAGTGATGATATTTTAAGTTATGTAAATATTGGCACATGTAATGTTGGCCACTATTTTCAATTCTCATTTCTTATGTTGCCATCCCATTAGTGAGCATTCCTCTGGCCTCTTTCAGTGATGATGGTGACAAGAAGCGATGAAGATGATGTAGCGGGAGCACGTGCAACCAATGCAGGAGAATCGAATAAGGACAAAGGCAAGGGTACCATGACTACTGATCGGAACACAATGACACATACTAATATTGAGGTGGTTTGCAAAAATGGTAAATAGGCACACTTTGTTACTCTTACTTTGTTGCATGGATTATTATGTCTGTGAATTGTTTCCTATTTATTACTCCTTGTTTCATTTTAATTTGCGGTGTTGGTGTGGTGTAGGGAGGCGGGTGAAATTAAAAAATTATATTGAGTATATATGGAGCCATGGTGAAAAATATAAAGTAAATAACTTTAGTTGTTGTTATTGCCCCACATCTATTGCTAGTGGAGGTGCAACTCGCTTTAGGCAGCATTTGGTTGGAGTATATGGAAGTGTAGTTCCTTGTGGTAATGTGCCACTTAATGTTAAGATACTAATGATAGATCAGGTGGCTAACCGTAGAATACAATCAAAGAAAAGCAAGGATCTTCAACAATTTATTCAAATGAAGATTATGGCATGAGCCCATGATAATGGGAGTTATGGCAAGACTAGAATTCCTCCTGATGAAGAAACACAAATTTAGATAGCAATGAGAGAGTAGTCCTTGGCAGAATATGCTTTCGAAAAAGGAACTTCCCCATCTCTAGTTAAGTCACGTGGTAGCAGGGTTGCTAGTTGTTCAGCTAACCATCAACCAACAATTGATAAATTTTATCAAACTCCATAAAGTACTCCTAAAGTTGCTTTTGATATAGATTTAGCACGAAGTAGATCTCAAAGTCAAACTCGAGTGGATGTTATGCTAACTGGGGGTGCTAGAGATAAGCTTAGGAAAGTTTGGGCAAAATGGTTTCATGCTAACGATATTCCTGGAAGGAAGGCGGATTGCCCATATTTCCAAGCAACGATTAAGTTAACTCAAGAGCTTAGAGATGAAGTACATATAAACTATGATGATGTGATGCATGGCTGAATTAAGGAGGAATGGGACGAATATAGAGTTACCACCATGTGTTATTCATGGACTAGTAAATACATTTATGCCTGGTACTTCATTTTGTTGTTCATGTTGAATTTAATTATATGTGTGCGCTTAATATTTTATTTATGTCATGTTTGTATAGGTCTAGCCATGATGTCTATTATCAATTTTATGATATTTTGTAATGGGTGGATGTTCTTCCACAAGTCTATTGATGCAACCGGTTCTATGCAAAATTCAGATTTTATCTATGATATTCTTAGAGAAGTTGTTGTTGTGGAGGTTGGGACCAAGTATGTCATTCAGACCATCACATATAGTGGTGCCAATTATAAGAAAGCTTGTAGGATGCTTATTGCAGAGTATCCACATATCACTTGGCAACCATGTGCTGCTCATACAATTAATTTGATGCTAAAGGACCTAAGACAATTTTCTCTCATTGACCGTATAGTGAATGGTGCAAAGAAAATTTGTAGATTTTTTTATAAGCATAACAAGTAATGACTATATAATTGAGCAAGTTGTTTAGATGTTGGATATAAATTTGTCTTTTGAATGACTCTTATGCTTTATGTTTATGCTACATGCTATGATGAAACAGAAGATAAGAGGGGAGTTAATTCGATAGAATGCCACTAGGTTTGGCACAGTTTATATATTTATTCAAAGTTTTTGGGATAAAAATGATCGTTTTAAGTTATGGATGGTATCTAAGGATTGGGAAGAATGTGCATGGGCTGGTGAAGTGGATCATGAATTCGCTGATGCTTGTTTGTCTCAAAAGCAATGTTGGAGTGAGATGGAGTTGGTGCTTAAAGCCGTCTCACCAATATACTCTGCACTTTGTTATGCTGATCAGCAAAAAAATGTTTATATATCTATATTTCTTGAAATAATGTTGTGAGCTTTAAGGGAGATAACTGCCAATTTAAGTGACCCCAAACATAAAGAGTTGCTTGATAGTTGGAAGGGAATAATCTATAAAAGGCTTGATTATCTTCTCTGTGATACTCTTATGGTTGTTGGTAAGAACTTATTCAATTTATGTGCCTATTTTATGCATTATCAATTTATTAACATTGTTGAATTTGTTTCTTCTTTTAGTTGCTGCACTAGATCCTAACACATTGTATACATCCAAAATTGGAAAATGTTCAAGATGCAAACATGCTATAACATTGGCCCTTAAGAAGCTTGCTCACTCATCTTCAAAGGCTTTTGCCACAACTAATCAATTTATTATGTTTAGAAGCAAGGAAAATTATTTGGAGTAGATGAGGCTCGTCGATCGGCTTTTAATGGTCATGTGGGTGCAGGTAATGCTTAGTTTTGTTGTCTCTTTTATATTTTCTGTAATTTTACTCCTCAACGTGTTAGTTTGCAATTTTCATTTTTATTGTCATTTTTCTAGCTGATTGATGGGATCAATATGGAGGAGAGTATTTAGACCTGCAATACTTTGCAAAGCGTATTGTTTCACAATGTTTGTCTTCTAGTGGTTGTGAAGAAAATTAGAGTATTTTCGCTTTGGTACATACCAAATTGAGAAATCGTTTAAGTTATGACAAGCTCCACAAGTTAGTTTATGTTCACTAAAATTTGAAGTTGTGCATCCAACAGATTGAAGCCGGAATGTAAAGCATTCAAGATAACCTAATATCTTTAATCATGAATCATATTATGATCCTTATAATATCTTGATGGATTATGACTTGTATGGTGAAGATAACCTAATCATGGATTGGTTTTGCAACTCTAGAACTGAGTCTGCGTCAATTCTTGATGAATTTATTGAAAGTGATCTTGAAACTGTCAATCCTAGTACATTCATTGTACAAGAGTTAGAGATGGATGAGACCGAGGTGGCTACATTTAAAAAAGATACTCTTCAAAAAAGTGGTAAGAACAGAAGGCTAGGATTTGTGGAAGAAGATGTTGAGGTAGAGGATGTTGAATCAGATTTTGTGCAAGGTAGCCAGAGTATGCGGAGTTTGATTCTAATGATAGTGAAGGTGATGGTAAGTTTTAAGTTTTGATTGCATTCTTAATATTCTTTTGTCTAAGTTTGTTAATGCCATATATATTTCAATAAAAGGTCATGATGATGATGGTGGTGTTGGAGAGGCCCATGGTGATGAAGAATGTGTTGGTGGAGGTCAAACTAGTGGTGGTGGTAAAAATAAGCTTTGATTGAACTTTTATTTGACTTGCATTATATATATTTCGCTAGTATATTTATATCTATGTATTTTATAGGTGCTACAAATAAACATCCAGCTTCTCTATGCCCAAGATAAAAAGGTCAAGAAATTATCAATTTCTTTGTTTGACAATGTTCTTTTATCACATATTGAACCCACTTCTTCTTTGCTAGGATTGAATTTAGGGTTTTTTAGATATATGCCATTACAATTACCGTGCTTTGGAACTTTGCCACTACAATTCATCTATTTAGATATATGCCATTTCGAAATTGCAGCTCTCACAAAATCTAATGGCATATTTCAGATTTCTCTAAAATTGTAATGGCATATTTAGGAATTATCTAAATTTAGAAATAGTATAGTTTGGAGTTCTCTAAATTTGTAATGGCATGAATCTAAATACGTGAATTGTAATGGTATTTCTCCAAATTCGCAAAATTATAATGGCATGGATCTAAATTTCCCTTGAATTTAATGGAGTATCCAAGGATTGGAGTATGGAGTATGGCTGATTTTATGATATTTTGTGAACAATAATGACATGATGTTGTTGATGTGGTTGAAATGACTATTGTATGGTGCTGTTTTTTTGCATAATGTGCTTGTGATATTTTGGACAATATATTGAGCATGTGGCTTATTATGGATATTTATCTTGACATGCATGCATGATGAATCAATGGTCTCTATTATTGATATGTGGCATACAATTTATGTTATGAATTGGTGATTTTTTTCATGTTTTCTAATTTATTGTTGCTATTTTTGATGTTATATAGTTTTTTTTTCATTTCTGCACAAATTGAGAGATTTCTTTTAAAAAAATTTGTCCGAAATTTTTTGCCTATCACCGATAGAATTCCGATATATTCGATATTCCCGTTTATCACTACCCTCCGATATTTTTTTAATATTGAGAAGGTGAACCTTGGTCCCCTCTACTCACCGCTTTCCTAGGCACCACCATCTTCTGACGTGTCCTTCACGATGGTGATTCCCACGCTACGTGTCCTGCTTCCCGTACACTAGTATTCAGGTCATTTCCAACATTTTATTCGAGACTTTGTGTTAGCCATTTATTTTTATACATTTAATCTTTTATACAGGATGTTATCTTAATCATTTATTAAGCTATCACGTAGAATGCTTTGCAACGGATGAACTTAGAATATAAATTATCCTTAAGAATTGAAGATAAGAAATCTTGGTTGAATATCTCATATGTCAAATTATCCAAATAAATTATCTTAAGAATGAAGTGTTCCATTTTTTAGACTGATGAATATTTCCAAAGTAATTCCTATAATGAATCTCGATCTCAGACGTGTTCTGTCGTGTGGACACATACCGACATACGTAGATTTGACGGAAGTGTAACATACCAGCATGCCACGTACACTCTACGGGCGGAATCAACACACGACAAGTACTTTAGCACAATTCTAAATCTAATATTGAGAAATGATCTCATGAACCATCCAGATTGGAGACTTGAGTATTCAACAAGGCCAATGAACTCAGAAGCACAAATCACAGATCAAAACATATTACAGGAGGCGCAAATCTTTATAGAATCTACTGAATCCACAAAAACCAGATTACCTCTCTCGTACGCCATGGTCACGCCGGCCGGATCGCCCTCGCTGCTCGCTGCGTTGGAAATAATTATGATCTGATTTTTGGTCAGGGCGAAAGAACTAGAGAAGAGGAAGGGGTTTGCGAACCTTCCCCCCCGACTCTGAGCTCCTCCATGCACACCTACACACAACATGCACATCGGATGATATTCAGATCCCTTCCCCGTATCGCCGCCTTGTCCTCGATCACCTCTCCGGCTCACGTGCAGACCACAAGGCAAGGAGGGCTAGGATTAGGGCTCTGGGGCCGGCAGACGTGGGCAGGGCGGTAGTCGGCGATTGTGTGGATGGCCTGCCACAGGGAGCGTCAGACGCGGGGAGGGCTGGGGTTGCTGGAGGACAGGCATCACGCGCATGGAGCTAGGGTTCGATGAACATGGGATCGTCGTTGGTGTTGGCGTCGATTTGGCAAGGATAATAATCGCGGGTCGTGCGCACACAGAAGAGAGGGGAAGGAGAGGAATGGGTCGAGCATCTTGTTGTCGTCCCCACCGCTAGCCTTGTCCCCTACTACCGGTGCTTTCACTAGGGAACCCGACAACGATGCCACGAGGAGGTCGAGAAGCAAGAAAACAGTGTCGCTTGCTCGTCGCAATCCTCTCCCCCAACTTCTATTTGGTTGCAGCATTAGTGTGTGTGTGGTGACGATTGCGGCGGAGCGTGGAGAGAGGAGGTGAAATGGGCTGACACACGACGGGTCGATGGACATGAAACGAGATCTTCTATAGACTGACTGCAGAGGGACGTCGAGAGTTTTGGAGCCGTCCGATCGACTGCAGAGAGAGGATCGTAGTAGGTTTCGGGAGTGTGAAGCGGGCTTCGTACCGTTCGATTGAGATTAGATGGCTATGATGCGTGACTGCCCTCTACAGTCGGGGAGTTGACTGCAGAGGAGCCGGTTTTGATGGGCACTGGTGCGCTGCGTGTAAGGGGCTTGCAGATGAATCGCGCTGCGTGCGTAGGGAAGCTGGCAGACATGCGAAAGTGTCATTTATATTAGTATAGATATGACCTGGTAGTAATGGAATTAAAAGAGAGAGAATAAAAAAATGAAAAAATCATGACCATGTCTTAAGTAGTTAAGTAAGACACAATATCGTCATTATATCCAAGACAAAAATATAAATGGATTGAATGAGAGAGAGAAAATAGAGTAGTATAAAAAATGTATTGTAGATGCATATTAAGAAATCAGAGTTGAGAGTATAGTTTTTAGAGGTGGTGTCTTGCTTACATGTCAAGATAAGATATCACTGGTTGGGATTGCCCTTAGACTCTCACATAGGAAATAATCTGATGTGACAATGTAATTAAAGAAGAGAGAGAATAAAAAATAAAAAAATCATGTCTTAAGGGCACTCCCAACCCTCCATGTAGGATGATTTCTTAAGTATTTATTGTGCTGCCACATAGAAAAAAAGGTGATGTGATAAATTATTTAATGAGGAGAGATACTAGAATATAAAGAAACAATGTCTTAAGTAAGACATTATGTCTTCACTATATCCAAGACATGGATGGAAGTGATTGGATGAGAGGAGAGAGAGAGAGAGAGAAAATAGTAGTATAAAAAATTTATTATAGATTCATAATAAGAAACTAGGGTTGAGAACATAGTTTCTAGATATAGTGTCTTGCTGACATGATAAAATAAGACCTCACTTAAGAAACTATGGGTTATGACTGCCCTAAGTAACACACTATATTATCACGATATCCAAGACATGATTTGGAAGAGATCGGATGAGAGGGGGAAGAGAGAGAAAAGAAAGCAGTATAAAAAATTTATTGTATGTGTATACTAAGAAATCAGAGTTGAGATCATAGTTTCTAAAAATGATACCTTGTTAATATGACAGGATAAGACATTACCTAAGAAAATATGAGTTAAGACTACTCTCGCTTCGTCCAATTTTAATATGTGTACAAGGGTCTGATATTAAGAACATAAAATATCTCCTAGCACAACATCCAAAAATCTAATAAAAATATTACTAGTTCATTTGACATGTATAGAGTATTGTGCTGATCACTAGTAGCTATGCATGCTCGTGGGAACCCAAATAGTCAAAAATACTTTGATAAGTTAGTGGACTAATACACAAATTAAAATTAAATTCTTTATTTTCGTTAGGTACGTATCAAAACTGGATGGAGTGAGTATTTACTTTTGAAGACTAATGCGAAAGTTTAAATGGTTTAAATTGGAATCCTCTTAAAATTTTATACATGTTTACATAAATATTTTATGAAAATAGATTAACCGATTAATTTTACTATCTAGCGAGACGAGCAGCTATCAATAACCTTTTTTTCAACACTGTGCAAGATGATGGCGAGATGCCGACACAAGCTGTCATTCCATCCACCCGTTCTTCTCCAACTCTGTAGATTGGATAATTTTGGTCCAAAACACTTAGAGCCTGTTTGGAAACTCCAAATCCCAATCCATATGGACCTAGATTCTTAAAAACATGTACAAACAATATCGGATTAGATAATTTCATAGGTAGATATAGATTTTTTTAGATTGATTGATATCTCATGTATATGAAATCGGATATAAATAATCTAGATAACCCATATATATTCATATTATTTAGAACGAAAGACCCGTTAGGCCTAATTTCTAAAGATGGTCAAACTGCTCAAGGATTCATGCTTCAGTTTGCTTACGACTAGTTTGGTAGAGCTCTGAATCCTCAAGATAGAGTGAATCACTTGAAACTGGTTAAACCCTGTTTCATCATGTCAGTTCATTTTTCTAGAGTGTTCTCATTCGGATCCACTCCTTAGGAAAAAATATTTGATTTGGCTTTAGCCTCATGGGACAAAGAAGTTAGAGCTGGAGCTCTGCCAAACGTACCCTTAGTGTCCATCACTTTTCCATGGCTCCACGTGCATAGTTCAAACCTCTCTCTCTAACATCTACCTTAGACTGACTAGTCGCTTGGACTATAGCTCTCGCCCCACCACCACCCTGCTCTGTCATCTCACGCCATCACCCTACCCCCAATGTCCTAGATGTAGCTTCCATGGCCTCATTTGTTTCGATTTATATTTGCTCAATATTTATATTCGATTGTATCTATTTTTTCTATTTTTATATCCGTATTTGAACTATTTTATATCCGTATTTAAAGTATCTATTTCTAAATCCAAGAAAAAAATAAAAATAAATATAATATTACTAGATCAAGCGGAAGGGGGAGTAAGGCCGCCGCTTAGGAGTGCAGCCCGCCCGTCCATTGTCGTAGTAGGTTAGGAGGTGGAGAAGGTCATGGAAAGCGTCATTGTTGCACTTAGGAAGGGAAGTGGAGTATGTGGTGTCGATCGGATCTAGAGGGGCAGATGGTGGCGCCATGCTTATGAGGAGAGTTGGAGGCAGCAACACTAGATCTAGATAAAATAGAACCAATATAGATAAATCTATAACGAGTTTGGGTCATATGGCCTTTATAGATTATCATATATCAACACCAGTTAAAGGATTCGAGTGATAACTTTAAAGGAGAGGACTAGCGCTCAAACATCCTATCGAGCATACAACATTGGACACTCATCCGCATCGTCCAATTGATCACATCATGCATCCAGTTGTCCGATTGAAAACCGTCGTCTGTCTAGACTGATTGATTGCATCCACATCGCTCAATGAAATATTCATCTTCAATAGGTGAAATACTCATCCGCAACAATTGAAGCATTCATCTTGAACGGGTGAACAATCATCTTCAACGGTTCATCTTCAATAGATGAAATATTCGAAATATAAAAAGTAAAACATTTAAAACAAAACGGTTGTAACATTTTGATTCCATGTATGAAACATTAAGTTCCAATTATTGTAAACATAAAAAATAATCTTCAATAAGCGAAATATTCATCTTCAACTTCAACGGGTGAATCATTCATTTTCGACCGGCGAAACGTTTGAAATAAAAGGTGAAATAAATTAGGCTGGTTTGCTGAGCTGTGTGGGCGTACGGGCGTCGATAGGCTGGGCATCATCCGACGCAATGATTTTTTTACAACCATTATTGATCCATAAATCTCAAACAGTTTTGCACCTACCGTTAGTGATCAAGAGTTTTACAGATCGTTCTTTTATAAGTAGTGAATGATTAAAGATTTGTCTCTTACAAAAACTTAAAAATAATGTACGACAATAGTCGTCACGACAAGTCAACAACTGTAAACCATACTGACGTTCTACTCTGCAATGGTAAAGAGCGAGGGAATGGCTATGAATGGAATACAACGTAAATTTAAAGCAACGAAGGTTTGTGTCGTTGTGTAGAAACAACAAGCCTACAAGGTAGGGGTGGCAACAGGGTGGAGCGGGGCCGGGTTGATCAATGCCAGCCCTAAACCTGGCCCTGGTAGGACCCAACCCCGTTAGCCCCGCGGGTTGATTTCCCCACCCGAATCCGTCGGGTCCCCGCAAACCCAGCGGGTCCCCGCAGACCCGCTTTTACATTTTAAAACACATATTTGAAACCCGATAGCAGTCTTTACTGCAGCAAGTTGGGCAGCCGAGACGGCAACACAATGTGAAATGGGTTTAGTGGTTGAGGAATTGAGAATTGCTAGGATTTTTTTGTATCATCACATATTCGATATTTGGGCTACACATATTGCGTTTTTTCCTCCTAAGTCGGAGACCCACGGGGATCCGCGGGTCAAAAAATAAACCCAGACCCACCCCCACTCTTATACGGGCCCCGACCCGGCAGACCCGCGGGGAAAAATTGGCCCCGACCCCGGCCCGATAGGGGCGGGTCCCCGGACCCGTCGGATATATTGCCACCACTACTACAAGGATACCTGTAGTGTGATTAGAGGTAACTGTTGGCGTTGATTGGAGATCACCGTTGGGTAGATGACCCTAAACCGATCGTTGGCGTCACACCATTCGGATACATCCGCTCCCAAATGGGAGGCATAGTGGTCAGGAAGTCCTTCGTGGGCTGGCCTGACCAACAGTCGATGATCCGAATGAAACCACTCGGTAGATACCCTGGATCATATCCCTGATAGTTTGCGTAGAAATATTTTAGAGTAGTAGCTCAGTGTTCTTGCGTTGCAATGAAAAAAATATAATATTAAACTGTCTCTTTAACAATTGTTTTTTAATTTAATATGGAAAAAGTCACCACCATTATTATTTTTAAATAATATAGGCGGTTCTATCAACAACTCTAATCCCCAAAGAACCGGGCTACGGTCAAGCGAGGGGAGAGCAGGTGATTACATGAACTTGTTGACTTCATCTCCAACCCACATCGTTGATCGAACGGCCGGCAGAAGCGCAACTGACGTGGCACGTTTCTTTCCTCCTCACCGGCGCGCGCTACCAATGTATGCCACTGACGCGTGGGCCATGTGGCCCCCACCTCGCGAAAACTTCGGGTCCACCACGGGTGAATAGCCAATAAAACTCGCAAGGCCCGTGACCTCGAGCCCATCGGTCTCTCCAGTCTCCACGCGCAAAGGAAGAAGATTCGCGAACCCCTTCTCCCTCCGGCTTCCTCTCTCTTCTTCCGCCCCTCCTGACCGAAAATCGGATCATACGCAGCGGGCAGCAAGGGCGATCCGGCCGGCGTGACCATGGCGTACGTCGAGAGAGGTAATCTGGTTTTGTCGATTCGGTAGATTCTGTAGATATTCGCGCCGGTAATCTGTTTTTATTGTGATTTGTGCTTCTAAGTTTGTTGGCCTTGTCGAGTACTCCAATCCGGATGGTTCATGAGATCGTGTCTCGGTATTAGATTTAGAATTGTGCGTAAACATGCCGTTGTGTGCTGATTCCGCCGGTGGAGTGCGGCATGCTGGTATGTTACGGTTCCAGCAAATCTAGGTATGTGTCCACAGAAGGACAGAACATGGCCAGGATCGAGATTCATTATAGGAATTACTCGGAAATATTCACCAGGCTGAAAAACGGAGCACTTACATTCCGGCCGTTCACTAATCACTAGGAAATATTTGCAGCTCACTTTTCTTCAGAGAATTTATACTTCTTTAATGATTTCCTTTTATCAATTTCCTTTATTCCTTTTATTATCATTATACTAATATTATTTTCTTGGTAAACTTAATTTATTTGGATAAATTTGACACATGAGATATTCAACCAAAATTCCCCATCTTCAATTCTTAAGGATAATTTTTATTCCATGTTCTTTACATGAAAATTCCATTTTAATTAATAATTAATTTCTAATTTCTAGAAATTCATTTCATTTATTATTTCAATAATAAAAAACAGGGTGTGACAGATTACAGATAGTGAACTAGCAATTGCATTTATAGACATTCCAATTAGCAGAAATACAGTTAACTGGGGTGTTTTCAGATAATTGGATGGTGCAGTGATTTAATTCTTGTTGGTCTTTATTTCTGGTCCTTGATCATTTGGGAACAGCATTGATGCACTGTTTAGTATCCTTCTGGGTCATTTTGAAACAAGATATCTTAAATGGTTTTTGGACTGAAGAGAATTTCCACTGTTGAGACTGTTTGATTCTATTAACTCAGTGATGATATTTTACCTTGTAAAAACAGTGAGTTCTTTCTTGTATACCCTTGAGATTCAGTAGATGGAAACATGCAACCAGATGTAAGCTAAGGAACATATTAGCCTAAATAGGCAACCTGCCAGGATTGTTTCGTATGGTCAATTAGATCAAAGTGTATGTTTTGTTGCCTAAAATGTTGAATAATCAAGACAATTTTTGCCTGGCAAAAACTTACACGTTTGTGCTTTGAGACGTCGAAAGCTATTAGAACTTTGGATACAAATTGGGATTGTGAGAGTGGAACAAGTATTCTCAATATGGGATCTGCAGCACTTCAACCTGGATTGGTTATTAATGTACCATGAATTAGTTTGTACCCCTTGAATTGGTCTGATCAATATCATAATTTACTGCATGTGTGTTTGGCCTGCATCAATTTATGTAGTTGATTTAGTGTAAAAATCAATTTACAGCATCTTTGTGCCTCGGCAGCTCACTTCTGAGTTTCTTAAGCTTATGCTGTTATGCACTTAACAGATTATTCATGTATCGATGTCTCCATTTGTAGCAACCAAGAACAATTATTTGTTTTCATGAATGCCATATTATTACAACATTAACTGATCTGTTGAATTTGTTCCATCTCTTGATGTCAATTCTTTTATATGATTATATGACGACCTCTTACCTTTTTTCATGACTGATAAATATTGTCTCATTCAAGTTACTGGCCATCAATGAAAACAAACTCATTTAGTCTTAATGTATCTTGCAGGTGTTGTGAAAGACAAGCGGACAGTGTGGCGGCTAAGCATAATTTCTGACTTCTTCAGGGCTGTTGTGAATTTCATCAGAATGTTCTTCCTCACAATGTTCTCAGTATGTTATTAGAATTTAACTACCTAATTTATTTTGTTACCGTTAGATTTTCCTTTTGTTCTGTGTGCTTCCAAAATGGACACTATCACCACTAGGAAAGAATGTAATATTCCTGCACTTCTCTTTCAGATTGAAAAAACAGACAGCTACAGGAAAGGGTATGGTTCTGGTAAGAAATGGGATGGTGGACCTGGTGGAGGAGGTCCAGGTGGTGGTTCTGGGAGGGGCCCATATGGGGGTGGTGGTGGAGGTGGTTCCGGAGGTCCTCGCACGCTATCTGACATTCGATCTAACGATCACAGTAAGAACTGAGTCAAATTCCAGTTTGTAATGCCTTTTTCAGCATGACAAGTCTAACTAAGCTCAATAATTCCAGGTTCTCTTCCTGCTTGCGGATCCTGCTGCGGTTAACTTGTACATAACCAGCCTTTGTGTCTACTTAATGTGGCTGTGGATGACTTCAATCCTCTTGACGTTGTGTTCTGCTACTTCTGTAGGTGCAGGTCCGAATTTGCAAAGGTTGAACACACAATCTTCGTTGGTTAAGCATGACATGAAGAACAACACTCGTGACATGTTTCATTTTCAGCTTAGTAAAATCATTTGTGCACTGTGACGTTCTCAAGACACATGAGAGTTGTATACCCAGTACATATTATGCTTGTATCTGACGTGATATACGTGTTGAATTCTTCCGTTGCCTAAACTTGCAATGCTGAGGTCATTGCGTGTTTCTAGGCAGATAAATGAATTGTACGGTGCGTCCTTACTACTCAGACAAATCTGCATGAATTCGTGAAGCCAGAATGAGATGAGATGTCATTGCGCGTTCCAAACGCTTGTGCCCGTGGGATGTTGCTGTGTGCTTAAAAGATGTACAATTGCTTTGACGTCCGGTTGCAAGACGGTGAAATCTTTACAGTGTGCTTCACTGGGCATATTTGCCACTTCCTGTTAGTGTAACAGCTCTAAAAGACTCTAATTTTAACTCTATTTATTCATTTAGCCAATCTTTTTTATCTCCATTTCTGCTATATGCTCTAATGTACTTTTCAATTTTCAACTCTATAAAAATTACTTTCTTTTCCTCTCCTTTCTTTTCTCCCTCGTCTCTTTCTTCCACAGTATACATGAATAATTGGCAGCATATACAGTAAAATATCAGATTGTCACCAATAAAAATGTAATAGAATACACTTCGATAAACTCAACTTCCTCCTTCCGATTCAGCCATCTTCCGATACACATCCAATTTTTCCGATTTGACCAAGCAAAGTACAACATAATCCCAACAACATGAATTACAGGATTTACTCCAAATCAACACGAAATTAAACATTTTCCCCAACCAAAGTAAATCTGCCAAATCTTGCTACCACGATCAACCCATCCACACTAAGTAGTAGAGAGATTGATTCGAACCAAATCAAGACAAAACTTCAGCGGTGGGTTTGGAAGCAAGAAAAGGTTGGTTCTAGAATATGAAATCTGATAGAACGGAACGGTATCTTTTATTTAGTTTAAGAGCAGAAATTAAACACAAAATACAATGATTAGTGCATAAACATATAAAACAATTAGATAGGCAGCTGATAATCCAAGTTTTCAAGAAAAGGATGTCATTAAATCCAGAACAAAGTGCTCGTAGGAATTTTATACACCGAGAATAAAGTACATTTCCACTGCAAGACAAATTATATGACAAACAAAAGAGCTGTAGAAATTATGCATTCAAAACTTAGTGATTACAGTGGAGAGCATAGGTTTGAATAAAAAAACAAAAAAAGCATTCGCTAAGGAAAATAACAATGCTAGTGAGAGAAGCTCTTGTGCCAGCATATCTGACTTCACTTGAAAGTTGAAAAACGGGGAAGCTTGTGCTTCAAATAGTACAACTTTGCTCTCCTCACTTTCTTGCGCCTGATTATTTTAATTCCCTTGATCCTGGGTGAATATCTGCAATGTAAGACACCAGCTGCATTCGTGACGTTTTACAGGAAACATTAGTGACATGTTATTGCAGGAATTCTGAATAGTGCAAGTCATAAGCTAACAGTTAGAGATTCATGCATTTCTATTGGCAGATCCACAAGAAGCAAAATTGCGTGCTTAAACCCTAACATTCTATATCAGGAACTAGGGAGCTATCTCCTTTCTTCAAAGGAACTAAGGAACTATAGTCTATAACAGGACATAATTAACCGCATCACTACAAAGCATATGAAAATGAGCCTTCAACTTCATTTTGCTAAGAACAGATATGAGCAAAAGGAAAATAAAAAAATAGCACAAACTTTGGGTGTGTTTGGTTGAGTTGTGGCTGTGGAAAAAGTTATTGTGGGTTGTGGGCTATGGAAAAGCTGCTGTGAGATATTAGCTGTGAAAAAGCTGAAAGCAGTTTCGCTGAAATGACTGTGAAGCTGCTTTGAGGTGTGAGCTGGGTAAAAAAATCAATTTATGAAATTTTGTATGGTTGTATGAAATTTGAAATGTCAATTTATAAAATTTTATATGGTTGTATGAAATTTGAAATGTCAATTTATGAAATTTTGTATGGTATGAAATTTGAAATGTCAATTTATGAAATTTTGTATTATTGTATGAAATTTGAAATGTCAATTTATAAAATTTTGTATGGTTGTATGAAATTTGAAATGTCAATTTATGAAATTTTGTATGGTTGTATGAAATTTGAAATGTCAATTTATATAATTTTGTATGGTTATATGAAATTTGAAATTTCAATTTATAAAATTTTGTATGGTTGCGAAGCCAAAATCCAAAAATCACAGAAAGCAGATCTAGATAAGCTTTCACATTTACACTACACCAAAAGCTGTTTTTACTAAAAGCTGTTGGTTAAATATATACCCTTTAGTTTGATTTTGGCTTCCGGGAAGCAAAAGCTGCTTCGGAAAACCAAAGACCCTTTGTAGAGCTAACTCTGAAGCTTCACATAAAAAATGTCAGCGTCAAACAGGAGTCAGGAAGTGTTGGTCAGTCTGAAGAGAGGATAATGTGATTAATTGAATGGTCCACTCCTAGTTGATAGATTCAATCTTGATGGGAATAATTTAATTACTGAAATAGCAGCAGAGAAAAAAGAAATAGGCCAAGTTTGTTTTATGTTCTGATGACTGGGTTACAGGCTTACCGCAATTATCACAGCCTCCAGCGCAGCCACCTCCAGGCGCGAGGCGCGCAGCCGCCTCCAGCGCGCTTGGCGCGCAGCCGGAGCCGGCCTCCAGCGCGTGAGGGAACCGGCACGGGAGGAAGAAAGGAGGGTGGCGGGAGAGGAAGGAGGAGACGTACCTGATTTCGTCGGGAGAGAGGAAGGCGTGCGATTGGGGACCGGGACGGACGGGTAAGGAACCGCTTATTCTTTTTTTTTTAACGGATGGTTCGATGGTTTCAAATCTAGGAAAAAATATTTTTTTTGAGATCCACACTATTTATCTAATTTCAAGCTAAATACATGAAGAATAAAACGGAGCTGCTCGCTTTCACCTAACTTATGAATCAAATGCCACCTTAGACTACATGCCCTCCAGTCCTTCACACTAGGAAATGTTATTCCTTATATATTACTAAGAGATTTGACTTATTGTACGATACTTTGTTGGATATATACATTATTATTATGCTTAGCCTACATATGTCATTACCTTATCACATTACTAGGTTTTGTCGTCCAAGAGTGCCCTCTCGCAATCGGTACCTCAGGGCTTATTTGATGGAACATCTCCTTTTCTCTTGATAAATAAGGGCTTGCTATGACGACGACACAAGATATGCATAGGAGATTGCTTCCATTAATGTGGGATGACCCATGTAAGGCATACACATTTAATGTAGGCTAACCGAGTATTTCAGATTACACTACGTCTTATACACCAATCTAGTCCATGATCTCACATTACTCTAGTGGTTGTGTTGTTACCTTGCTCTGCTCTAGTGGTTGTGTTGTCACCTTGCTCTAGTAGTCGGATCTCACTGTGCTTTAGTTGTCTTGTTGCTATCCTATACGACCACACCTCACTTGAATGCGGTAGTGATTGTGCTCGAGGAGAGCTATACTATTGCTAGGGAGGGCTCATGTAGTTGGCCATTGATGTGAGCCCACAACCACATAGCTCACATTGTTCGATGGTTATGAGAATGATGGGTGGATGTGCATCTATCTCAAGTATGACTATCTTTGACTATGTTGACAATGCAAATGGCTACCTCCCATAAGGGGACATTGATTATGACTATTTTGTTCCTTTCACTTTCGGCTACATTGATCATGGCTCAGAAAACTATCATTGTTGTTGAGACCTCTTCTCTAGTCCAAACATCCACTTTACTCACCCTTGACTGTGAGGATGCTAGATTACACATATGGTAACTATCAAAATATTACATATATAATTAGGTTTGTATTAAGTCATTTCATATCTCTCTATATATGTACTTTATATATATCACCCTCGAGACTTATCCTCTATGAATCAACACTTCTTGTGCAAATATATGAAAACAATGACTTATTTTATATATATCACCCTCGAGACTTATCCTCTATATATGAATCAACACTTCTTGCGCAAATATATGAAAACACTTTTTACATGACTTAATTACTAACCCTATGCGATGATGTATAATTGCTCTGATATCCAGTGCAAAAATTATGGAATGTTGTTTATGACGCTTTACTCAGCAACAGAGCTCTCAAAAATCCTAGCACAAAAGCTCCATGTGTATGAGTGTGTGAAAGGTCTTCTTGGATATCTTTATGTGTCATGTTCGTTCCCTTAACACAAATGCGAATGGTAGAAACCATTAACCTACAGAGAACATTATTATCATGCCACAAAGTTAAGTGACATACTCGAGGACCAGCGACAAATTCACGCTCTCGATGATACGAGGCGGCGGCGACACAACGACCAATCTGTGGTCTAACGTTTGAAGGTGACAGTGCCAAGGCAGGCGATCGGAGGGGATGTCACGTAGGGTGGTGACAACTCCTACTCCATAGCAAACGAAGGTGGTCGCAAGTGGGTTGACGACATCTAATGGCCGATGGTGCAGGATAAGACATGGAAGAGAAAGAAAAACAAATATATGAACAAATATGTTAATATGTGATTTTGTGTCAAATGAAAAAGTAGATTGTGGTAATTTTATAGAGTGAATTAAGTATAAATAAAAAGAGCGATAACTTTTTATGTGATGAGAGCAATTTTTCTATGAACAAAGCTATGGATGGTTTGGTGCATTCTGCGTTCTGGTCATCCCCTTGGATAACAAATGTAGCTATGTAAGAGCCAAAGACAATATGAACATAACGTAAAAGTTAAGGAGGTATCAAGGTGTTATTGGAGAAAGAGGCATCTGAACATGGGTTTGTGCCTTTTGGTTTTACTAGCTTTCATGCGTTGTAACGAGAAAAATTATAACATTAAAAAAACAATACAAATAGAGATGAGCGAAATTGAAAAAAGTGATGATGATAACACACTCACTAGCATTAGCTACTTTTAAAATAGTATAGACATAGAAAATTGTCAAATACTATGAAATATTAGAGGAGTTGAGGGGCTACACAGAAAATTTCAGTGGAAAACCTGTAGAACAAGAGAGTGCAAAAATTTGTAACTGACAGGTGGACACCACATACCATGGCCCCACGTGTCAACCACGTACGAACGCTGAATGAGCCAAAATCGTCGTAACTGTAGACCCCGTCTCACCTTCTCCTCTCCTCTCTACCTCCCCTGCCTCCCCTTTCCCCTCTCTCCCTCACTCCGCCTTCCTCCTCGTCGTCGCCATGGCGTTCTTCTCCCACCACCATCTCCAGCAGCCGCATCCATCGGCTCCGCCGCCGCAGCAGCAACCGGTGCCTCCTTCCTTCAGGTGCGCGACATCAATTCCGTTTCTACGCGCTTTCTCCGCCCCTTCCCTGTGGTAAGAATCGCGCTGAAATTCCCCACGGGATGCCGCGCTTTCTGGCAGGAACGCGCTGCCGGTGCCCGTAGATGGGCAGATCCCGGCGCCTCTTGCTTTCTTCAACCCGCCGCCAGGTTTTCAGGACCAGCCCGCGCAGCCGCCGCGTAAGCTTTCTCCCCGCGAACACTCCTTGTGGCGTCTCGAAATTCCGCTTTAGTTGGCGCTAATAGTATAGGGCTTTTGCTCTGTACTGTACTGTGTAGTGGTGGATGCGATGGGGCTTACGGCCGCAGCGGGGCTGGGCTGGAGGCAACCAAGGGAACAGGAGCTGCTAGGGGAGAACTCGCAGATGTCGTCCATCGATTTCCTCCAGACAGGCTCGGCAGTGTCGACGGGGCTGGCGCTCTCTCTGGAGGACCGGCGCCATGGTGGTGGCAGCGGGGCTGGAGCTGGGAATTCCTCAGGTGATTCTCCATTGCTCCTGCTGCCGATGTTGGATGATGACATCTCTCGTGAGGTCCAACGGCTTGATGCAGATATGGACCGCTTCATCAAGGCCGAGGTCACACACTTGCAACCCCTTTTCTTTCTTAGATTTGCTAATATGGTAATGACACTACTATACTAGTAGCATTTGAGGCATGCAGAGTCTATCTGTTACTTATATGAGGTATTCTAGATCAGTCCATAAATATTTGTTGGGGAAACTAGTGAAAGTGCCATTGTTTCCAGGCCGTTACCATTAAGACCACACTGATGATTATCACGAATGATGTCTCTACTCTACATCAGCAAATCATCATTTTTCAAGGAATTGCTTCAGCATTCTAACTAAAGAAAACCATGTGTGAATATTAATAAAAAAGATGAAAATCAGTTGCTTACTTCTAACAATTACTTGTGTAAAGCAATTTGGGCATTTCCTCTCATAAAAGAATAAACCGATTAATGCCTCTCTTTTTCTTATTTTTCACCTTTAGATTTTGCTTGACTTCTTGATGACAGTATCCGTGGGTTCAAATTGATGACATTTCTGCTAGTAGAGGATAGATGAATGCATTCGCTGATAAGTGGAACATCTAATAGGCTCAGAGGACATGACTGATGAATAATTAAACATCTTTAGTGCTTCCATGTTGGAGCGCTGATTTTGATTTTTCAGTGTCTTGGTCAGAGAGAGATGACATGTTGGTTTTGGAGCCAAATCTGGAACAGTGGAAACCTTAACCACTTATGCTTTATTGTCTGCTTGGCATGACAGTTTTGTTAGTTGAAGAATCGAATCAATTCCCCCATTTTTGTGTACAACCTAGCTTCCATTATCCCTAATTGCTATGTTGCACCATGTTAAACCCAGTCCCAATAGATCATATTTCTGATAGATCAATGTCTATGGGTTAAGTGCTTGAATATATCCATGTAGCAACACTATAGAGCCCAAAATTCGGTAGAACACAACCCAGACACTACCATGCTAGATGGGACTATGTGGGCCTAGCAACTCTTTTGGATTCCCATCCTCACTTCAACCCACACATGGGACTGCTGTCTGATCCTGATGGGCCATGGAGTTTAAGTTAAACAAAATATAATGCAAAGGGAGAATTTCTGGTAGATCCTGACATCCTTTGTCTTAGTCTGCCTGTTACACTACTGTAGGCCCTGTGGCCTGTTGCTTAAAGAAGAAAAGTGCAACACAATTTCACTTGTATACTTGATGAAATAACTATGTAACCAAAGTTTCTATCTGTTTACCATTCCCATTTGTGTTCTTATACATTAGTTCCTTTTGTCTTCAGTTGATGGGAGAAATTTCTGTTGTTTATTCTTGATTTGATTCCATCACTTTGAAGATGGAATTTTAAAATATTGATTAACCTGCAAATATGTATCTGATCTTCAATGTTGGGTTTCTTAGCTCATGATGAATACATGTATATTAAGCTGGTGAATTCAGTTAATTTCTAGGTACCAGGAATGCACGGCTTTCTTATTTTAATATTACATTGCATATTTTAATAAACGGAGTGGATAGATAAGGGAAAAGAGGGCATGTGCTGTATTATATATAAAACAAAAACAGGGAACTTTCATTGCATGTGCTTCAGCTGAGTTTTCAAACTTCTATTTGTCAATAACTTGATATAAATTTTTATTGACTTGCAAGTTGCAAATTATATAACTTGTTCTTTCATTCCACATAAATGGTGTTGGCAACGTGAAAACCTTTCCTGTTATTCAAAAGAAACTGGAGAAAGTGAAAGAGTTAGTGAAACATCATAAGAAAAAGATACACTTCAGTAGAGGAGAAAGTATTGCAAACACATAAAGCAATTGCATAAAGTCTTGTGGCCTACAATTTGTTCACAAATAGGACTATGCATCAGCATCACACAGATGGCTTTAGGTTCGAGTCATGTTTAATACCATTACAACTAGTGATGTAAACCTTATGTTCAGTATTTCACAATATTTTAGTGCTAACTAAATTTGTCAAACTGGCAGAGTGAGCGGCTTAGGCAATCCATATTGTCGAAAGTTCAGGCAAAGCAATTTGAGGCGCTGGCCACAGTGGAGGACAAGATATTACGGAAAATACGTGATAAAGAGGCAGAAGTGGAGAACATTAACAAAAGGAACTCTGAACTTGAGGATCAGATTAAACAGTTGGCAGTGGAAGTTGGTGCGTGGCAGCAAAGGGCCAAGTACAATGAGAGCATGATCAACGCACTCAAGTACAACTTGGAACAGGTGTGTGCCCATCAAAGCAAGGATTTCAAAGAAGGTTGTGGCGATAGCGAGGTTGATGACACAGCATCCTGCTGCAATGGTGGTGCCATCAATTTGCAACTAATGTCGAAGGAGAACGGATACTCCAAGGATTTGACCGCATGCAGGGTCTGCAAGTCGAGCGATGCTTGCATGCTCTTGTTGCCTTGTCGGCATCTTTGCCTATGCAAAGAGTGTGAAAGCAAGCTGAGCTTCTGCCCCCTATGCCAGTCCTCCAAGATACTTGGCATGGAGATATATATGTAGAACAGAATTTCTGTACCACTCGAGTATCTTTCGACATACTGCCGTGTTTATACATCAACTTATTGTTGAACTGTACCACTATGGATCACTATGAGATGCCACTGGATCGAAAAGACTACCATTTATCGTGGATTACTGCGGCAGATGTTTATGATGCAAGATTTGGGTTTTGTGTTAGCCTAGCTTTTTACTGCTAGTGATTCTTTTCATGCGACAAATTGGCGGGTACGGCTGGTTTAGTAAAAATTGCGAGGTCATCTACTCTTGTAGTTTGGCTTGATCGAAGTCTCTAACAATAAAGAGGTAAACACAAGTAATGCTATCTTCCGTGGTACATTCAAGCAATTCCATGATATTATAACATGAGTCATATCAAGCTGTATTGCTTGAAAATACTTGCATATATCGTTTTGAGAGAAATTTTGGCTGTTACAAAGGACGGTTGACCTTTGTTATGCAGACGGAAATGTAACAACATTCTAAACAGAGTTGCGTGAAATGTAAAGCAGACTTACAGATTATATTATATTCAGTTGTTTTTTTGGGGGGGATTGGGACAACTTTAAACTTCTGTTTTCTTTCAAGTTTCAAGTGGAGTGAGCATGAAAGTTCAACAAATCAACCTATATCGAATTTAGTTGCCGTACACGCATAGAAAACGCTGGGATCCCGGATCCACACTTCACATCTAATCACTTACTATCTTCGCCGATCGATCTCCGGCCGGATTACGGCCATTATGACTTGGTGGTTACCGAAAGAACCCTCAATAAGTATCTTTCAAGCCCAGCAAATCTATTGCTCTCTCCGTTGGAATTTTTTTAATAATATTTTTTTTGAAAAAATTTCAATTGTGTACAGCTGGTTCAAAAAATTAAATTTTAAAAATAGATCGATACCGGCCGAACCTTGCCACGTGAGCACTGGTTCGACCAATCAATCATCGGTCGAACCATGTTGACGTGGTAGCCACTAGTCTACTGCAACGGCTAGCTTGACCGAACTAAGCCACGCCAGCATACCATGCTGATGTGATAGTGTTTGAAGATCACGTCGGCATCATCGGCCAAACCATGTTGATGTGTCTGATTCGGCCAATGATTGACTTAACGGGTATCTATTTCTGAATTTTTTTGAATTGGCTATACGCAACTGATTTGTTTTTTTTAAAAAATCCTCTCTGATGCCTGTTGGTCCCGATTATTTCATGGCTTGATGGGACTCAGACCTGTTCTCTCTGTACAAATCCAGCATACAAAGCTATGACCTGTATCTTATTGCAAGCAAGAAAAGAAGCTTTAGCATATCAATATATAACAAACCTTAAAGCTCCATTGTTTTCAAAAAAGAAAGAAAGAAATGGACCTCGTAGTTGTCAACTTCTAATCAATCAACTGAAAACACATCTGCGAAGACATAATTCCCATTTTTCAGAGCGAGGGATTTTCCCGGAAGGTGTTTCATTGCTTCTCCAAAAATGCCAAGCAACCCAGGAGCATCTTTGCACAGCCGCGTTGACGCCTCCCGAATCCAAAATTTTAACGGTCCCAACTCCCAACGGACACACCAACTAGCTCAACACGATGAATGCCCTCTCGCCCGTCAGCTGCCTACCAGCAACCGCCACTCCCCTCCACGCTCTAACCTAAGGCAGAATTGGGCAGCTTGTGCTCAAATCCTATCTTTGAAACTGTTATAATAGACTTATATCTAGTTATTTTTTAAATATATAAATGTTTTAGAGGACCTGTCCTGGGTATCAAATGCTTGCACTAGTCTCAGAATGAGAACGGATTTATATCTGTGATCGGTACACATATATGTTTGTTATGTTTGATACAGATATAGACATGTCATACACACGTGTATTTTACATGTTACTATTGTGACTTCAATCACGCGGCAATGAGCAGTGGCTCGTGGGCTAGCGGAGCCAGCAATCCATGTGAGATTGCACCGTGAGCCTACATGTGTGAGCCTACGACGAGTTTGAAATTTGTGAGTTTTATGAAAATTCACGGTTAAAGCAAACTTATGAAACCTATACAAACCTCCAAATCTATAATGAACCTATCGGGTACCCAAAACCTTACGGGTAGAGCTGGGACTTGGATCGGATTTTTTTGGGTCGGCCCAAAGCACGGAGGTCCGGCCCATGTGAAGCACGGCCCGGTACGGCCCTGTAGCGCCCCGATTTATCAAATCGAGACATTATTGAATTTCAGAAGAAAAACAATAATACAAGAGGTTCATCATGCGACAACGTACATACGACAATATCCATGGTACGCAGACCATATTTATTACATCAAAGTTTTAGTAAAAACAGTAATAAAAATAATTAAAAAGCGGCATGACGAACATCTCCTTCAGGATCTTTCTTCTCGACTGAGTCGCTACTCCAGACCGTCTTCATAGTAAGCATCCTCTGTGGGGTCCAATGGGTATGAGTACAAAAAGTACTCAACAAGCCACCACAAATGCAAGTAATAATGTAGGATAATAAACAAGGAAGGGTAATGGCTAACATTGCAGAAAAGTACAGTTTTAGTTATTGCATTTAGTGTAGTTCACATTTTAATCATGCGGAAAAGTAAACATGAACATCAACAACATCAACTAACTCGAGGAGTACGTTTTACCTCCTCGCACAATAGTCCTTACATGCCAATCCATCATGCACATACATATCCAAAGTAAACTAACTGGGGGATGTCACGCAACCCGCCCTTGACCGTGGGCTCGGCTTTTCGAAAAGATTTAAGACTCTGATCAGAGATGTACTACTGTACCCACAAGGCACGCACTCATCCCAAACGAGATGACCCATACCACGGGAACTCGTGCCAAAACCTCAGCATGAAATGTTCCAAGCGATAACCACCCGCTCTAGGTTTCGCTGGCGCGCCGGGCCGCATCCCGGCTAACGTCGCACCCCCTTTTGCGCCACATTGGTACAAGTCACCCGCAGGTGCTACTTGACCCATCTCCAAATGGTGGCCTCGGTTTGGAACAATCCATACCTTAGTTAGGACTTACCCACTAGACTTGTGGTTAGTACGTAAGTGTATTGCAACGGATCCCTCGGACCGGTCCTTATAGTGCCCCGGGTGCTACCGACCAATGCCCTAGCTTGCACCCGGAACCCACCATGCATTCACTCACAACCACAACTCCAACACCGATAGAATTCCATAGATAAGAAACAATGGGGAATCATATAATAGAACCATGTACTACGACTCATTTTTATCCTATAGCGATCGTGTCGATACATTGGACACTAGCTAATAACATTTATCATACGGTGACAAGGAGTTTAGGCTAGAGAGCATGGCTTGGGTTGCACATCAAGGTCGGAGGATCCTAAATAAATATATTGTAAGGGTTCATTTGACTAATGCATATATAACCTATGTGTTTTAGCGATAGTTTAATCAAACATGGGTTCAATATGCTCAAAAGATTTGTTTGGTGACTTGCCTTGATCAGCGAAAGGCGAGGGAGGGACTTCCGGGAAGTATTCCGGCTCCTCGGCGACGTCGTAGTCTTTTTGATATAGTAAAGTAAAATAAAATGAACACAATATTCAATCAAACAATATAACATTACATGATAAGCACATAGGTCAAAGTTGGTTTGATTAAAAATAAAATAAATTCAATTGTTAAGGTTCTGTGATTTATTTCATAAATAAATTTTAAAGGAATTAAAAAGTTGTCCTTTTTAGAAAGGGGTGTTTAAATGTGATTATTGTCATATTAAGTTCTCAAATAAATTTGAAATGAAAAGTTCATGTTAATTTAATGGATTTCGGTACATGGACAGAAAGGAAATAAATATAAATTTTTCTGAAGTTTAAATATTTGAATTTATATTTTAACCCTAAAGGCATTTGAATATTCATTTGAATAAACATGAAATGTCCAAAGTAAACCTACTGTTTTTATTGCATAAACATGTAGAGAATAATATTATGAATTTTCTGAAATTGGAGATGAGTGCGTGCCTTGTGGGTACAGTAGTACATCTCTGATCAGAGTCTTAAATCTTTTCGAAAAGCCGAGCCCACGGTCAAGGGCGGGTTGCGTGACATCCCCCAGTTAGTTTAATTTGAATATGAATGTGCATGATGGATTGACATGTAAGGACCGTTGTGCGAGGAGGTAAAACGTACTCCCCGAGTTAGTTGATGTTGATGATGCTCATGTTTACTTTCCGCATGATTAAAATGTGATTACACTAAATGCCATAACTGCAACTGCTTTATTCCGCAATGTTAGCCATTATCCTTCCTTGTTTATTATCCTGCATTATTATTTGCATTTGCGGTGGCTTGTTGAGTACTTTTTGTACTCATACCCGTTGGACCCCACAGAGGATGCTTACTTTGAAGACGGTATGGAGTAGCGACCCAGTCGAGAAGAAAGATTCTGAAGAAGACGTTCGTCATGCCGCCGTTTAATTATCTTATTACTGTTTTTACTAAAACAATGTTGTAATAAATATGGTCTGCGTACCATGGATATTGTCGTATGTACGTTGTCGCATGATGAACCTCTTGTATTATTGTTTTTCTATGGAAATTCAATAATGTCTCGATTTGTCTAAATCGGGGCGCCACAAGATGATGTAACACCCCAAATTTTCAAAACAATAAATATATTATTAAATTCAATTTCTTGGAATTATTATTTCAGAAAATACTTTTAATTCCCTTTTATACCCTTTTGAACTACAACATAGAGTAGATGACCAAACTAGGAGGTGAAACTTTTTGTATATGATCCCAAGACCAAATTATATTTTTGAGAATTTTTATAAATTTTTACCAACCTTGGAAGTAGCCCTAATATTTTAATCTATTTTCTGGAATTATTTTTATTCAGAAATGTATTAGAACAGTATTGGGCTCCCCTCCCTCCCCTCTCTCTCTCCCGGCCGGCCCAGCCCACTCCACTCGCACGCTCAGACTGACAACCCGGTCCCACCTGTCGGCGCCGAATCCCTCCCCTCGCGCGCGAACCCGACACCCCGGCCCCACCCGTCAGTCGCCACCCTCGCCCTCTCGCGCCCGCTGGCCAGTGGCCCCTACCTGTCAGCTTCGCCTTCAACCTCCCGCCTCCGCCCCCAAATCCCGCCGGCCGACGACCCCGCCTCGGATCCGCCCCGCTGGCCCCTCCCGCATTCAATTGCCGCCGGTTTAATGCACCCCGAGCCCCCCTGCCCGTTTAATCGCGTTAAAGGGCGCGTTTAAGCCCCCGGGAACGCAGCTCCATGCATGGCCGAGCCCTCGCCGGCGAGTTAAAGCTCTTCCCCAGCTTTCCTTGCATGCGAGCCCTCTCCGGTGTCCTATTTAAGCCCCCGGCCTGAGCCGCGTCCGACCCCCACGCCCACTCGCTTTGAGAACGAACAGAGCGCTCTCCCTTCGCCTTTGAACAATTCCCCCCTGCTTCACCTCCGGCCGCCCCTCGCCGTCGCCTCGGACCACCCCGGCCCGCGCCTCCGCCACCGTCGTGACCGCAAGGACGTCCCCTACCTCGGCCACGTCTCCGCTGGTCAAGGAGATCGCCGGAACACCGTCGCCGTCGAGTACCCGAGGAGCCTTCCGCGTCTACCCTCGTCGCCGGCCACGCCCCGTCGTCCCCGGACCGCCGCCAAGGTACCATCGTGACCGCCATAGTGCCCTCCTTCCATTTTTGGGCTTATCTAGGGTCACCGTCGCTCGCCGTGGCCGCTGGCCCGCTCGCCGTCGTCGGAGAAGACGACCGGCACGGGTCGAGTACCCGTGCCGTGTCGGATTCGACCCACGCCGTGCGATCCAGATCTAACGGCCCGGACTTAATCCCTCGTGCGATTTAATCGGCGCCGTTGGATCTGAGCGAAGCGGTACGGTGCAATCTCGTGCGTTCATCCGTATTTAGAACACGTGGTCAATCTGGAGCGTCCATCGCGTACCGGTTCAAACGTTTTAATCTTGGCCGTCCACGTCGACTTACGCGTCCCGCCTCGCCCTCGCGCGTCGGATCTGGATCCGACGGTCCAGATCGACCCGGCGCATGCGCATAGTGCGCGGGTTCACCGTGGGCCTGGCTCACCGTGGACCCGAGGGATTTAAAATTTGAAAATAAATTCCAGAAATGCTTTTAAACTTGTAAAATTCATATCTAATGCATTTGAACTCTAAAAATTGTCATTCCAATTTCAGAAAATTCATAATAATATTCTCTACATGTTTATGCAATAAAAACAGTAGGTTTACTTTGAATTTTTCATGTTTATTTAAATAAGTATTCAAATGCCCTTAGGATTAAAATATGAATTCAAATATTTAAACTTCAGAAAATTTATATATTTATTTCTTTCTGTTTATATACTAGAACCACAGAGTTTTCTCTGGACCATTCATATCAAATTAATTAGAAAACTTAAGGTGATATTATTCACACTTAAAAACCCTTTTATGAAAAACCATAATTCATTTTGATTCATTTTAAATTATTCATGAAATAAATTTCAGAACCTTAACAACTGATTTTCTTTAAAGTCAAACCAACTTAAACTCATATGCTTGTTGTGTGATTTTACGTTGTTTATATAGAATGTTGTATTTATTTTACTTTATTATTATTGAAAAGACTACGACGCCGTCGAGGAGCCGGAATACTTCCCGGAAGTCCCTCCCTCACCTTTCGCTGAACAAGGCAAGTCACCAAACCATTCTTTTGAACATATTGAACCCATGTTTGAATTGACTATCGCTAAAACACATAGGTTATATATGCATTAGTCAAATGAACCCTTACATTATATTTATTTAGGATCCCCCGACCTTGATGTGCAACCCAAGCCATGCTATCTCGCCTAACCTCCTTGTCACCATATGATCAATGATATTAGCTAGTGTCCAATGTATTGACACGGCCGCTATAGGATAAAAATGAGTCGTAGCAAAATGATTCTATTATATGATCCCCGTTACTTCTTATCCTTGGAAATTCTGTTGGTGATGAGTCATGGTTGTGAGTGTATGCATGGTGGGTTCCGGGTGCAAGCTAGGGCATTGGTCGGTAGCACCCGGGGCACTATAAGGACCGGTCTGAGGGATCCGTTGCAATACACTTACGTACTAACCACAAGTCTAGTGGGTAAGTCCTAACTAAGGTATGGGTTGTTCCAAACCGAGGCCACCATTTGGAGATGGGTCAAGTTGCACCTGCGGGTGACTTGTACCAATGTGGCGCAAAAGGGGGTGCGACGTTAGCCGGGATGCGGCCCGGCGCGCCGGCGAAACCTAGAGCGGGTGGTTATCGCTTGGAACATCTCATATTGAGGTTTTGGCACGAGTTCCCGTGAAATGGGTCATCTCGTTGGGATGAGTGCATGCCTTGTGGGTACAGTAGTACATCTCTGATCAGAGTCTTAAATCTTTTCGAAAAGCCGAGCCCACGGTCAAGGGCGGGTTGCGTGACATCCCCCAGTTAGTTTACTTTGAATATGAATGTGCATGATGGATTGACATGTAAGGACCGTTGTGCGAGGAGGTAAAACGTACTCCCCGAGTTAGTTGATGTTGATGATGCTCATGTTTACTTTCCGCATGATTAAAATGTGATTACACTAAATGCCATAACTGCAACTGCTTTATTCCGCAATGTTAGCCATTATCCTTCCTTGTTTATTATCCTGCATTATTATTTGCATTTGCGGTGGCTTGTTGAGTACTTTTTGTACTCATACCCGTTGGACCCCACAGAGGATGCTTACTTTGAAGACGGTCTGGAGTAGCGACCCAGTCGAGAAGAAAGATCCTGAAGAAGACGTTCGTCATGCCGCCGTTTAATTATCTTATTACTGTTTTTACTAAAACAATGTTGTAATAAATATGGTCTGCGTACCATGGATATTGTCGTATGTACGTTGTCGCATGATGAACCTCTTGTATTATTGTTTTTCTATGGAAATTCAATAATGTCTCGATTTGTCTAAATCGGGGCGCCACAGAATGGTAATTTTTAGAGTTCAAATGCGCCAGATATAAATTTTACAAGTTTTAAACCTTTTCTGGAATTTATTTTTAAATTTAAACCCTCTCGGGTCCACGGTGAGCCAGGCCCACGGTGAACCTGCGCACTGTGCGCGTGCGCCGGATCGATCCGGACCGTTGGATCAGATCCAACGTGCGCAGGCGAGGCGGGGCGCTTAAGTGAAAACGAACGGCCAGGATTAAAACGTGCGAAAGGGTACTACGTGGACGCACGAGATCGATCGCGGGTTTTAAATGGAAATGGACGCGCGAGATTAAAATGTAACGCTTTGACCAGATCCGACGGTGCGGATTAGATCGCGTACGTGGGCTCACACGCGCCATCCGATCGCGATCGCACGGTCGGGATCAGATCCGACACGGCACGGGTACTCGACCCGTGCCGGTCGTCTTCTATGGCGACGGTGAGCGGACCAGGGGCCACGGCGAGCGACTAGGGTCCTATCTAAGCCTAGAAATGAAAAGAGGACACTACGGCGGTCACGACGGTACCTTAGGCGCGGCGAGGGGTCGACGGGGCGTGGCCGGCGGCGAGGGTAGACGTGGAAGGTTCCTCGGGTGCTTGACGGCGATGGCGATCTGACGATCTCCTTGACTAACGGAGGCATGGCCGAGGTAGGGGACGTCCTTGCGGTCACGACGGTGGCGGAGGCGCGAGCCGGGATAGTCCGAGGCGACGGTGAGGGGCGGCCAGAGGCGAAGCAGGGGGAAAGCGCTAAAAGGCGAATGGAGGGTGCTCTGTTCGTTCTCGCGGCGATTGGGCGTGGGGGTCGAACACGGCGGAGGCCAGGGGTATAAATAGTGGCGTCGGCGAGGGTTAAGGGGCACCGCATGCAAGGAAAGCCGAGGAGGGCTTTACTCACCGGCGAAGGCGCAGCCATGCGCGTGAAGGCGATCCAGGGGTTTAAACGCGTGCCTTAATGTCCTTAAATGGCCGGCGGGCCTCGGGGAAGTTAATGCCGGCGTCGGCTTAACGGGAGGGGGAGCCGGCGAGCGGATCCGAGGCGGGGTTCTCGGCCGGCGGGATTTGGGGGGGGGGGGGGGTTTGGCGCGAGGTTGACGACGGGCCTGACGAGCGGGGGCCACTGGCCAGCGGGCGCGAGCGAGCGAACGGGAGGGCTGACGGGTGGGGCCACGGTGTCGGGTGCACGCGCGAGGGAAAGGGTTCGGCGCCGACAGGTGGGGCCAGGCTGTCAGCCTAAGGCGTGCGGGGTAACGGGCTGGGCCGGCCGGGAGAGAGAGAAGGGAGGAGGGGAGCCCATTACTGTTCCTAAGGTTTTCAGATTTAAAATAATTGCAAAAAATGGGTTAAATATTTTGGGGGATTTCCATAGTGGATAAAATTTTGTAAAATTTCTCAAAAATATATTTTGGCCTTGGGAGTTTATACAAAAGTTTCAACTCTTGGTTTTGTCATTAACTCTATGATGTAGTTCAAAAGGGTATAAAAGGGTATTAAAAGTATTTTCAGAAATATAGAATCCAGGAAATTGAATTAAATAATATTTTTATTGTTTTGGAAATTTGGGGTGTTACAAACCTATCCCCCTTACAAAGAATCTCGTCCTCGAGATTGGAACGTTACTCGAATAACTCGGGGTATTGGGCTTTTAGTTCGTCTTCCTTTTCCCAAGTGGCTTCTTCGGCGGGATGGTTGTTCCATTGAACCTTGCAGAAGCGAACGACACGACTTCTGGTTACTCTCTCCTTGGTTTCCAAGATCTTGATGGGTTTCTCAATGTAGGTCAAGTCTTCCTGGACGTTGAGCTGTTGAAGGTCGGCTTGCTCGGTGGGTACACGGAGGCACTTCTTCAGCTGAGAGACGTGGAACACATCATGAACTCCTGCCAAGGATGGAGGCAGTTCAAGTTGATATGCCACTTCTCCTTGTCGTCGGAGGATCTGAAAAGGTCCGACGTAGCGGGGTGCTAGCTTGCCTTTCATGTTGAACCTTTGAGTACCACGGAGGGGAGTGACTCGAAGATAGACATAATCGCCCTCCTCAAAGGCTAGATCTCTTCGACGGTTGTCGGCATAGCTCTTCTACCGGGATTGGACTGCCTTCAATCGGTCTCTTATGATCTTGACCTTCTCTTTAGCTTCTCTTAATAGATCGGTCCCAAACAGTTGTGACTCTCCGGTTTGATCCCAGAGCAACGGCGTTCTGCACTTACGTCCGTAGAGTGCTTCGAACGGGGACATTTGCAGGCTGGCTTGATAGCTGTTGTTGTAGGAGAACTCTGCATACGGTAAGTTCTTGTCCCACATTCCGCCAAAGTCTAGAGCACAAGCTCTAAGCATATCCTCCAATATCTGGTTGACCCTTTTGGTTTGACCGTCAGTCTGTGGATGATAGGCGGTGCTAAAGTTCAGCCGGGTGCCGAGTTCCTCTTGGAGGTAAACTGACTCCCGCGGTCAGATACAATCTTCTTAGGAACTCCGTGAAGGCACACAATCCGGGTCATATACAACTCAGCCAACTTGGCGACGGTGTAAGTTGTCTTGACCGAAACGAAGTGAGCTACCTTGGTGAGTCGGTCGACGATCACCCAGATAGAATCGTGACCATCTTGGGTCCTGGGCAGTCCCGTGATGAAGTCCATTCCTATCTCCTCCCACTTCCATTAAGGGACCTTGAGAGGTTGAAGAAGTCCGGCAGGTCTCTGATGCTCTGCCTTGACTCGCCGACATGTGTCGCACTTGGCCACATACTCAACTATTTCTCTCTTCAGGCTGACCCACCAGTATTTCTCCTTCAGATCTTGATACATTTTTGTACTCCCGGGATGGATGGAGTATAAAGTATCGTGGGCTTCCTGAAGGATGAGGGTCTTCAATTCAGGCTGGCCGGGTACACATATCCGGTTTCCGAACCAGATGGTACCATGCTCGTCCTCGGAAAATCCGGGGGCTTTACCCTTCCTCATGTTCTGCTGGATCTCCAGGATGTCCGGGTCTTCCTTCTGCTTTTCTCGGATCTGGTCTATTAAGACAAGCCGAGACTCCAAGGCAGCGAGGTACGCTCGAGTGGTGATCCCTAGGTTTAGCCTTTCCATCTCCTTGTAAAGTAAAGGAGCTTGGTCCTGAATCATGATGGCATTGCAGTACCCTTTTCGACTAAGGGCGTCTGCCACCACATTTGCTTTGCCCAGATGATAATGGATGCCCAAGTCATAATCCTTGATCAGTTCCAACCATCTCCTTTGCCTGAGGTTCAGATCTGGTTGGGTGAATATGTACTTGAGGCTCTTGTGGTCGGTGAAGACCTCACACCGATTCCCCACAAGGTAATGTCTCCATATCTTCAAGGCATGAACCACGACTGCTAATTCCAGGTCGTGGGTTGGGTAGTTCAGCTCATGCGGTCTCAGTTGTCGGGAGGCGTAGGATATCACTTTCCCTGCTTGCATTAAGACGCATCCCAACCCTTGATGAGAGGCATCACAGTAGACGTGGAAGTCTTTCCGGATGTCTGGCAGAGTCAGAATAGGGGCTGACACTAGCTTCTTCTTGAGGGTCTGGAAGCTTTCTTCACAGTCGGGGGTCCATTCAAACTTCACTTCCTTCTGCAAAAGTTTGGTCATAGGCTTGGCGATCTTGGAAAAATTCTCGATGAACCGGCGGTAGTATCCGGCCAATCCGAGAAAACTCCGGATCTCGGTCACGGTCGTGGGCTGCAGCCAGTTGGTTACTGCTTCAACGGTGGTTGGGTCCACTGCTATTCCTCCGGCAGATATAACATGGCCGAGGAACTTCACCTCTGACGACCAAAATTCACATTTGCTATACTTGGCATACAATTGCTGCTCCCTTAGCTTTCCGAGGGTCATACGGAGGTGAGTTTCGTGTTCTTCCTTGGTCTTGGAGTAAACGAGGATATCGTCGATGAATACCACGATGAACTTGTCCAAGAACTCCATGAATACATTGTTCATCATGTTCATGAAAAAGGCCGGGGCATTCGTGAGTCCGAACGACATCACGGTGTACTCATAGAGTCCATAGCGGGAGGTGAAGGTAGTCTTGGGTATGTCTTCTTCTCTAATCCTCAATTGGTGATAACCTGACCTGAGGTCGATCTTGGAAAACACCGAGGATCCTTTCAGCTGATCGAACAGGTCGTCGACCCGAGGCAATGGGTATTTGTTCTTGATGGTTACGTCGTTCAAGGCTCTATAGTCCACGCACATCCTCTTGGTCTTGTCCTTCTTCATGGCAAATATAACCGGTGCACCCCAGGGTGAGGTACTCGGTCGGATGTACCCTTTCTGCTCTAGGTCTTCGATGTTGCTCTTGACTTCGACTAGTTCATTAGCGGCCATCCGGTACAGACGCTTGGAGATTGGAGTGGTCTCGGGGACAAGTTCGATTCTGAATTCGATGTCCCGCTTGGGAGGCATTCCGGGTAGGTCTTCAGGGAAGACATCCGCGAACTCCTTGACTATGGGTACCTCTTCAAGAGCTATCGAGCGAAGGGATGCTCCGATTGGTTTGTGACTGGTCATTCGAAAGGTGACGGCTGCGCCTTCAGGGTTGGTCACCGTGACGGACTTGTTGGCACAGTCGATCACTCCCTTGTGCTTCATCAACCAATCCATCCCTAGTATAAGGTCGAATCCGGTGCATTTTATGAGGACTGGCTCAGCCCGAAATAATACTCCTTGGATGTTAATCTGAACCTTAGGGCTGTATAAGCGGGCTAAGGTCCTGTTGCCGGGAGTGGCAATCACCATGGGGATGGGTAGAGGGTGTACGTCCAGTTCGTTTGTTTTCACAAAATCTTCCGAGACGAAGGAGTGTGTTGCTCCAGAGTCAAATAATATTACGACCGGTACGGAATTCACAGTAAATGTACCGAGCATGACTTCAGGAGCCTCCTGAGCTTCCTCCGCGCTGATGTGGTTGACGCGGGCACGAACCGCCTG
This sequence comes from Zizania palustris, assembly GCA_019279435.1. Taxonomy (NCBI): domain Eukaryota; kingdom Viridiplantae; phylum Streptophyta; class Magnoliopsida; order Poales; family Poaceae; genus Zizania; species Zizania palustris. Next base: position 53,455,782 of record JAAALK010000079.1, on the reverse strand, counting down.
GTTGGGTACCGCGCCTTGGGTCTGCTTGGGGTGAGGACACTGGTGCGAATAGTGCCCTTCCTTGCGGCAGTTAAAGCAGACGACCGACCTCCCTTGGTGATCCTTCAAGATTGGGGCCTTGGCGGCTGGTGTCGGCTGAGCGGCCAGAGCTGGTGGAGCGGGGCGAGGATGCCCGGCGTTGGATCCACCGGTGGCGTGAGGTGTCCTGAAGGCGGGCCGAGGATGGTAGGCGGGTGCTGGTGGCGGAGGGACGAAGCGGGGCCTCTGAGAGTTCGCCTGTTGGTGCTTGAAGGCGATCATCTTCCTCTTCTTGAGGTCCAGCCTGTTTTGCTCAGTCTCTTGGATGAGCGCTTTGTTGACTAGCCGTTGGAAGTCGGCGTAGTCGGTGGCGACGAGCTGGATGGACAACTCATCCTTGAGTCCCCGGAGGAACTTGGCTTGGCGGAGGGCGTCAGTGCGCACTTCCTCCGGTGCATAGCGGGCGAGGCGATTGAACTCATGGAGGTACTCCATGACGGTCCGGTTGCCTTGTTGCAGGTCGCGGAACTCCTGTTGTTTCACCGCGATGACACCGGCGGGGACGTGGGCGGCACGGAAGGCGATGGTAAACTCCGCCCAAGTCACCACGTGGCCCTCTGGCTGGGACTCACGATAGTTGTCCCACCATTCAGCGGCGGGACCCTGGAGCTAATGAGTGGCGAAGGCCACTCGCTCCCGGTCGGTGCAGGGGAGGAGGTCAAGCTTCTTTCCGATGGTGCGAAGCCAATCTACGGCCTCCATCGGGTTGGTGGTGCTTGAGAAAATGGGCGGGCGCACGTGCAGGAACTCTGAGAGTTGTGGAGCGGGTGCGGGTGCTGGTGCACGAGGGGCAGGCTCCCCGTTCTGCAGACGATCCAACTGAGCTTGTTGGTGCTGCATCTGTGTGAGGAGGGCGGTGATCAGTTGGTTCTGATTCGCCATCATCTCCGCCAAAGTGGGGTGGTTGGCGGAGGGCGACCCAGACTGACGCGGGCCCATTGCACCCCAGTTGGGTACAATACCCTCGGGCGCATCACGACTTCCTCCTGCTCCGTTGTTGGAGCCGGTGTTCTGGTGGTCGGCCATCTTCTGAATTCATAAGGTTATAAGGCAAAAAGATGACAACACAATCCACGAGAATAGTTTATGCATATATAAATAGAGTGGTAAAATGTTCATTACAACCAAGATCTTATTCTACCCACAACACACTCGTCGTGGGTAGCACCACATGCAAAACTATGTTTTCTTTTATTTTAATAGCGACTCCTAACGCCTACTCGCCACCGGAGGTGGTCTCCGTGCTCTCGGAACCACGGGTACGCGGCTCCAGAGGGATGGTGGGTTCGAGAAAATTCTCGATGATGGAGTCGGAGACGAGGCCGGGGCGTGGTGCAGGGGCGCTGGGGGAGGGTCGTGGCGGGATCCTCTTGGGGCGAGGGAGGGGCTCACGGATGGGCTTCTTCTTCCTCGGAAGAAGAGGAACCATCTCCGCAATATTCTTCTGCAGCTGCATGATCTTGCGCTGCAGCTCGCCGTTTTGTTGGATCAAGTTCTTTGTTTATTCACGAAGGAACTCAACCGCCTCATGGTGCTCATTGGCGTCGAGCACCGCTTCGATATGGAGATCGTCCATAGCCTGTAGAAGTCGTGACTGCCGGGCCATGACCGGATCACGCATGGAGTGAACTCCGAGGTAGATGCTACGGTGGGCGCCGGGAGTACGCTTCGGTACAAGCCGGAAGGACGAGTTCTGAAGACGATCATCGTAGATCATCCTCAGCTCCATGAGGGCCTGGAGGGCGACTCGTTGGCACGCGACGTCGAAAGTCCGGCCTCCAAGTGCTGTGGTGTAGGGCGGCAGGTGTTCTCCGGAGCCGTGGACGGTTAGGGAGACGTCGCAAGGCCCGGCGAACTCGTCGGGGTACACTCCTTGGAATTCGGGTTCGAAGAGGAACCCGAGGAAGGTGAGCATCATACAGAGCTCCCGGACGAAGCCCTCGTAATGGCGGCAGTAGCTGTGCACTTGGTATACTGGCATCTACAAAACAGCAAGTTGAATAAAAGTGAGGAGATGAACAAAGTTTATAAAGTAGATTTTCGAGAAATAATTTCCTGTGGCTAATGGCTAGGCGGGTCTGTTTGGCTTCCTACAGTCGAGTCGGCTCTGATACCATCTTGTAGCGCCCCGATTTATCAAATCGAGACATTATTGAATTTCAGTAGAAAAACAATAATACAAGAGGTTCATCATGCGACAACGTACATACGACAATATCTATGGTACGCAGACCATATTTATTACATCAAAGTTTTAGTAAAAACAGTAATAAAAATAATTAAAAAGTGGCATGACGAACATCTCCTTCAGGATCTTTCTTCTCGACTGGGTCGCTACTCCAGACCGTCTTCATAGTAAGCATCCTCTGTGGGGTCCAACGGGTATGAGTACAAAAAGTACTCAACAAGCCACCACAAATGCAAGTAATAATGTAGGATAATAAACAAGGAAGGGTAATGGCTAACATTGCAAAAAAGTACAGTTTTAGTTATTGCATTTAGTGTAGTTCACATTTTAATCATGCGGAAAAGTAAACATGAACATCAACAACATCAACTAACTCGAGGAGTACGTTTTACCTCCTCGCACAATAGTCCTTACATGCCAATCCATCATGCACATACATATCCAAAGTAAACTAACTGGGGGATGTCACGCAACCCGCCCTTGACCGTGGGCTCGGCTTTTCGAAAAGATTTAAGACTCTGATCAGAGATGTACTACTGTACCCACAAGGCACGCACTCATCCCAAACGAGATGACCCATACCACGGGAACTCGTGCCAAAACCTCAGCATGAAATGTTCCAAGCGATAACCACCCGCTCTAGGTTTCGCCGGCGCGCCGGGCCGCATCCCGGCTAACGTCGCACCCCCTTTTGCGCCACATTGGTACAAGTCACCCGCAGGTGCTACTTGACCCATCTCCAAATGGTGGCCTCGGTTTGGAACAATCCATACCTTAGTTAGGACTTACCCACTAGACTTGTGGTTAGTACGTAAGTGTATTGCAACGGATCCCTCGGACCGGTCCTTATAGTGCCCCGGGTGCTACCGACCAATGCCCTAGCTTGCACCCGGAACCCACCATGCATTCACTCACAACCACAACTCCAACACCGATAGAATTCCATAGATAAGAAACAATGGGGAATCATATAATAGAACCATGTACTACGACTCATTTTTATCCTATAGCGATCGTGTCGATACATTGGACACTAGCTAATAACATTTATCATACGGTGACAAGGAGTTTAGGCTAGAGAGCATGGCTTGGGTTGCACATCAAGGTCGGAGGATCCTAAATAAATATATTGTAAGGGTTCATTTGACTAATGCATATATAACCTATGTGTTTTAGCGATAGTTTAATCAAACATGGGTTCAATATGCTCAAAAGATTTGTTTGGTGACTTGCCTTGATCAGCGAAAGGCGAGGGAGGGACTTCCGGGAAGTATTCCGGCTCCTCGGCGACGTCGTAGTCATTTTGATATAGTAAAGTAAAATAAAATGAACACAATATTCAATCAAACAATATAACATTACATGATAAGCACATAGGTCAAAGTTGGTTTGATTAAAAATAAAATAAATTCAATTGTTAAGGTTCTGTGATTTATTTCATAAATAAATTTTAAAGGAATTAAAAAGTTGTCCTTTTTAGAAAGGGGTGTTTAAATGTGATTATTGTCATATTAAGTTCTCAAATAAATTTGAAATGAAAAGTTCATGTTAATTTAATGGTTTTCAGTACATGGACAGAAAGGAAATAAATATAAATTTTTCTGAAGTTTAAATATTTGAATTTATATTTTAACCCTAAAGGCATTTGAATATTCATTTGAATAAACATGAAATGTCCAAAGTAAACCTACTATTTTTATTGCATAAACATGTAGAGAATAATATTATGAATTTTCTGAAATTGGAATGGTAATTTTTAGAGTTCAAATGCGCCAGATATAAATTTTACAAGTTTTAAACCTTTTCTGGAATTTTTTTTTAAATTTAAACCCTCTCGGGTCCACGGTGAGCCAGGCCCACGGTGAACCCGCGCACTGTGCGCGTGCGCCGGATCGATCCGGACCGTTGGATCAGATCCAACGTGCGCAGGCGAGGCGGGGCGCTTAAGTGAAAATGAACGGCTAGGATTAAAACGTGTGAAAGGGTACTACGTGGACGCACGAGATCGATCGCGGGTTTTAAATGGAAATGGACGCACGAGATTAAAACGTAACGCTTTGACCAGATTCGACGGTGCGGATTAGATCGCGTACGTGGGCTCACACGCGCCATCCGATCTCGATCGCACGGTCGGGATCAGATCCGACACGGCACGGGTACTCGACCCGTGCCGGTCGTCTTCTCCGGCGACGGCGAGCGGACCAGGGGCCACGACGAGCGACTAGGGTCCTATCTAAGCCTAGAAATGGAAAGAGGACACTACGGCGGTCACGACGGTACCTTAGGCGAGGCGAGGGGTCGACGGGGCGTGGCCGGCGGTGAGGGTAGACGCGGAAGGTTCCTCGGGTGCTTGACGGCGATGGCGATCCGGCGATCTCCTTGACCAGCGGAGGCGTGGCCGAGGTAGGGGACGTCCTTGCGGTCACGACGGTGGTGGAGGCGCGGGCCGGGACGGTCTGAGGCGACGGTGAGGGGCGGCCAGAGGCGAAGCAGGGGGAAAGCACTAAAAGGCGAATGGAGGGTGCTCTGTTCGTTCTCACGGCGATTGGGCGTGGGGGTCGAACGCGGCGGAGGCCAGGGGTATAAATAGTGGCGTCGGCGAGGGTTAACGGGCACCGCATGCAAGGAAAGTCGAGGAGGGCTTTACTCACCGGCGAAGGCATGGCCATGCGCGTGAAGGCGATCCAGGGGCTTAAACGTGTGCCTTAATGTCCTTAAATGGCCGGCGGGCCTCGGGGAAGTTAATGGGGTTAATTTTTTCCGTGCCATTACAATTTTCACGGTTTGCCAATATGCCATCGGTGTGTCACTGACAGATGGGGGCCGCCACAGTCACTGACAATGGCATATAGGCAATTTCTGAAAATTATAATGGCATGTGAGTAATTTTCCCAAGTTAATGCCGACGTCAGCTTAACGGGAGGGGGAGCCGGCGAGCGGATCCGAGGCGGGGTTCTCGGCCGGCGGGATTTGGGGGGTTTGGCGTGAGGTTGACGACGGGCCTGACGAGCGGGGGCCACTGGCCAGCGGGCGCGAGCGAGCGAACGGGAGGGCTGACGGGTGGGGCCACGGTGTCGGGTGCACGCGCGAGGGAAAGGGTTCGGCGCCGACAGGTGGGGCCAGGCTGTCAGCCTAAGGCGTGCGGGGTAACGGGCTGGGCCGGCCGAGAGAGAGAGAGAAGGGAGGAGGGGAGCCCATTACTGTTCCTAAGGTTTTCAGATTTAAAATAATTGCAAAAAATGGGTTAAATATTTTGGGGCATTTCCATAGTGGATAAAATTTTGTAAAATTTCTCAAAAATATATTTTGGCCTTGGGAGTTTATACAAAAAGTTTCAACTCTTGGTTTGGTCATTAACTCTATGATGTAGTTCAAAAGGGTATAAAAGGGTATTAAAAGTATTTTCAGAAATATAGAATCCAGGAAATTGAATTAAATAATATTTTTATTGTTTTGGAAATTTGGGGTGTTACAGGCCCACTGATGGGCCGGGCCGGCACGCCCCGTACAAGGGCCGTACCTGGGCCTACATGTTAGGCCCAATGGGCGGCACGGGTACGACCCGTTGAGTGGGCCGTGCCTAGGCCGGCCCAGCACGAAAAGGCTCGTGGGCGGGCAGTAGCCTGTAGAGCTCTCAGCTCTAGAATCTAGATGCAGCGCACGACGAAGTGTGGACTGGCCGAGTGGCCACTAGTCAGCGTACGACGGCATGGAGCCTAGCGGAGTGCTGATGCAGGCCTGCGGCAGTGCGCTAGGAGTAGTAGCCAAGGCACTAAGGCACTAGGCAGTACTAGTAGCCTAGTAGTGCTAGTACTTGAGAGTTGATAACACAGTGACTATTGATTTGATAATACACTGACACAAACTAATAAAGCACAATACTCGGTTGATTTGAAAAAATTGTGACGACACTTGTGAACTAGTATTTTTATTATTCATAAATAAATTAAATAAATATTTTCATAATCATATTAAAAAAATAATTGTTACAAGGTTGAGTCGTTTTTGGGGCGGCCCGGCCCATCCAGGCCCATCGGTCTTTGGGCCGTGCCTGGGCTTGGCAAATACAGGTTCGGGCCATCCCGGCACGACCCTTGAATTTGTCGGGCCAGAACGGCCCGGCCCATATCAGGCCTTGGCCCGAAGGATCAGGACCGGGCCAGCCCGGCCCAAGTCCCAGCTCTACTTACGGGTAACCCACTTGTTCAAGCAATCAACTTTAGCATAATATAAGTAAATCTTCGACCCTATTTGTAGTGGCAGACAAACAAGACACGATGTCATGGGCTCATGACATGTGACTAGGGGTGAAAACGGATCGAATACGGACGGATATCACTAATATCATATCCTTTTTCATATATTTTTTCGGATTCGAATTCGGATTCGGATAATCCGGATACGAATACGGAGTCGGATATCATCGAATACGAATACGGAGCGGATACGAATCGAATACGAATACGGTTACGAATACTTACCGAATATCAATAATGTATTTATTTATTCACGATCACAATACACAAATGACAAATAATAGTTAACATCATATAAATCATCACGAACGGGGAGAGAGAGGTGACATGAGTAGGAGAGACCGGGAGAGAGAAAAAAAAATTAGGGTTGATAGAGTTTTAGTCAAAGTTGACTATTTACTTATTTTTGGAGTGAGAGAGATAAAGTTTAAAATTGTAAATTTGAAATATAAATGTTCGTTTAAAGTTGAATTTTTTTCTAATATCAAAATACAACATATATAATATCATAAAAAATTTCACATTTTTATGCATAAGTTTGCTATTTTTAATTCATTATGTATGTTTCTTTGATTTATATTGAAATTTGTCAAATTTGAACTACAAGTGCATGAAATAATGAACCAAAAATTGTAAAAAAATAATATTCATAAATTTGAGTCTATTTTAAGTCAGTATCCACTAAATTGAAAGATATTTTTTAAAAAATTGTTACGACACTCGATGGACAACATAGAGCTTAATGAAATTTTAATTCTAAAAAATTCAAATAAATTCTGAAAAATACGAGACGTCTCATGGTATCATCATACGATACATAGATGCTGTGATAAAAATTTAAATTATTTTGACAAAGTTTTCATGTACGATGTTAAGAAAGATGGAGATTTGAGAGTAATGAATTAGAATGTTTAGAAGAAATGTGTTAGGTTTAAAAGCAAATCAATAGTTAAATCTTCGTTTAAACTTGATTTTTTTTCTATGATTAAAATATATCATATCTAATCTTATAAAAAAATTTCACATTTTTATACATAAGTTTGCTATTTTTTATTCATTATGTATGTTTCTTTGATTTATATTGAAATTTGTCAAATTTGAACTACAAGTGAATGAAATAATGAACCAAAAATTCTAAAAAAATCATATTCATGAATTTGAGTATATTTTAAGTCAGTATCCACTAAATTGAAAGATATTGTTTTAAAAAATTGTTACGACACTCGATGGACAACGTAGAGCTTAATGATATTTTAATTCTAAAAAATTCAAATCAAGTCTGAAAAATACGATACGTCTCATGGTATCATCATACGATACAAAGATGCTGTGATAAAAATTTAAAATTATTTTGACAAAGTTTGCATCTACGATGTTAAGAAAGATGGAGATTTGAGAGTAATGAGTTAGAATGTTAAGAATAATGTGATAGATTTAAAAGCAAATCAATAGTTAAATCTTTGTTTAAACTTTATTTTTTTCTATGATTAAAATACAACATATATAGTCTTATAAAAAAATACATTTTTATACATAATTTTGCTATTTTTAATTCATTATGTATGTTTCTTTGATTTATATTGAAATTTATCAAATTTGAACTACAAGTGCATGAAATAATGAACTAAAAATTCTAGAAAAATCATATTCATGCATGTGAGTCTATTTTAAGTCAGTATCCACTAAATTGAAAGATATTATTTTTAAAAAATGTTACGACACTCGATGGACAACGTAGAGCTTAATGAAATTTTAATTCTAAAAAATTCAAATTAAGTCTGAAAAATACGATACGTCTCACGGTATCATCATACGATACATAGATGCTATGATAAAAATTTAAAATTATTTTGACAAAGTTTGCATGTACGATGTTAAGAAAGATAGAGATTTGAAAGTAATGAGTTAGAATGTTAAAAGAAATGTGTTAGGTTTAAAAACAAATTAATAGTTAAATATTTGTTTAAACTTTTTATATAATTAAAATACAACGTATATTAATTTATGGAAAATTTGAATATTGTTATATGTCAATTTGCTATTTTTCATTAATTCATTGTGTTTCTAAAATTTAAATTGAAAGAACTAATTTTTTTTATTTATTAAAAAAATTATCTGTTTAAATTTATAGAAATTTATCCCATTTTTAAAAATATATATTTTTTTAAAAAATATTCTTTATTTTTTTAAAAAATGTTTTTTAAAAAAAATAAAGAAGATTTTTTATTTCAAATCCATGGGCGGTTGGGCCATCAGGCCATGGCGCCATGGTGGTGGCCTGGTTGGCCTGCCAGCCAAATCTAAACCATCGGGCCATATAAAGGCCTGCAGTGTGGCCAGTGGGCCTATATTTTTAATGGGCCGGATATCCGAATAAGAACTATCCGGATTATCCGAATCCGTATCCGAATCCGACGGATATCAGGCATATCATATCCGTTTCCGTATCCGAAAAAAAATATCCGAATCCGAATCCGTATCCGAAAAATCCGTATCCGAATCAAAAAAATCCGAATCCGAATCCGTTTTTCCGGATACGGTCGGAAACTATCCGAACCACTTTCACCCCTACATGTGACTCTGTGAGGAAGGAGGTGGAAGATGGGGGCGTAGTGTGGTGAGGAGCAACACAAAATTAGTTACCGAAGAAGAGACAGTGTATACCTAAGAGGTGTCCCCACATGATGACTCGATAAGGGTGTGCACCATGCCGACTAGCGTTGAGGAGTGATGAGGGTGTGTGGTGTACCGACGTGCCATCGATTGCACAAGGTTATAGGCGCTATGTGTTGAGGGAGTGCTGGAGCACCGTACGATTGGCTTACGAGCGACGACACCCATGCCACCACGGTGCCACTACCACATGCTGGTGTGCGACATGCCTCTACGCTCTAGGAGAATTGGAAGATGTTGGTGAGATGCTTCCTAGGAATGGAGGCTGAGAGCCTGCCTGCGCACATGATAGACAATACTCCAACCCTAATTATGATTACTCGATTCGATAGGTATAGGTTTGGGTTTAGATTTGTGTATGTATTTATGAGTTCATGTACCCGGTTATTTAAGCTAACGATTTTGGTGAGATCCATCTAAGACCCGTCCCGTACCGATGGCTTCGTCTTCGGCGACAAGGAAGGCGATTTCCTCGTCGGTTTGTCTTGAGGATACGAGTTGTCGTGAGGGCTCGTTCGTGGTTGATCGTGGGAAGAAAGGGGGGTTTCCCGCTGGTTCGGCTCGGCCCGGAAAGGGGTTTGGGCCGCCATTGGTGGAATCTGCGCTTGGAGGTAGGGGGGCTGGACCTCTGCTTGCTTCTTGGCGTTTGAGTGATTTTGGGGAGGGCCTTTCTAAAGGCTGTAAGGCGGCTGGGCCGTTGCTGGTTGTTTCCCGTGCGGTCGACACGGCAGGGGCGGTGCTGGATCACGGTAAGTGGGGACAAGGGGTTCGGGGGGCTGAGTCTAGGGTTCCTCGTCCTTCGCCTCCTCTGATTCCTGGCGGGGGCGCTCTTGTGTCCTCCTCCCTCGGCTCCGTGCCCTTCGGCTTGGGGGATCGTCTTGCTCATCTCCGTTCGTCCCCTGCGCGTGATTGGGATAGGGGGTGGCCGAGTTTGAAGGGGGAGGGTGAGAAGGTGGTGCCTCTGGGTGGTAATCGCCGGAGCTTTGCTCAGGTGGTCTCGGTTGGTGCGATGGCGGATTGGGGTCCTAGGCAGTGGCGTCCTCGTCCCCCCCACCGTCCTTCAAATACTTGGAGAGCAGGGGGGCAGGTGGAGGGGGGCGGCCGTCCTTTCGGCCGGTGAAAGCATCTGATGCTGGGGGTCTTCCCAATCCGGGCGGGACTTCGGGAGGTGTGGATCCAGGACATGCTGAGGAGGTGAAGGAAGCTGGGGCTGATTCGGCTTCCAACTGGGATAGAGCCGCTTCCCAGGTTGTCTCTGGTCCTTCTGTTGAAATGCAATCTCAGGTAAACGCTGATCCTGCTGCTGTTAGAGATGATTTGTCTCGGGAAGAGGGGAAGAGGGTGATTTCTGGAACTATAGTTTGTTTGAGATGTAAGGGTGTGGGTCATATTGCTAAAGACTGTAAGGTGAATCTGTTCTGCATGATATGTGGGAAGCATTCTCACCGTTCAGTTGATTGTTTCTTGGATAAACAACCCAAACCCGTGGCGAAATTGGTGGGCTATGGTGCTGATAGTTTGGGGTGTATCTTCATACAAAATGCTAAAACCTCTTTCAACAGAGAACATGTGAACCCTATGGCATTGGTGTCAGTAGAGGAAGGTAAAAAGCTAACTGAAAAACAAGTCGATGAGGGTTTCTCCCAACAGTTTAAGTGGAATTGGGTTTGGAGGTCCAAAGACATGGGCAATGGGACTCTCCAGATTAGATTCCCCTCTAAAATGCGCCTGGAAGAGATAGCTAATTTTGAGGAATTCACCTTAAAAGGTACTAATGTTAGGGTCAAGGTCAGGGAATGGACCCATGAAACTATGGCTGCTGGGAAGCTTCATGAAGTGTGGGTGATGGTGACAGGGCTGCCTGATTCGATGAAAAACTACCTGTCTTTGTGTGAAGTTGGTTCTAATCTTGGTATTGTGTTGGATGTTGATATGGAGTTGGTGTGGAGTAAAGATGTGATAAGAATTAGGGTTGGCATGATGAACACATTTGTTCTTCCCATGTCTTTGGTTCTCACTACCCCTCAATTGCTCATGTACGAGGTTGTTTTCTCGTTGGATGAGGTGGTGAAAGTTGGGTGGTTCCAGCCCAAGGATAAGGGCAAACGACATTTGGAGGTTGAGAGGGAGGATAATGGAGGTTCTTCTTCTAAATCTCCTGGTAAAAAGAGAAATACTGGTATAGGGGATTCACACCCTAGCCTCCTCGCTGGCAAAGAGGGAGGTTCTGTGCTGCAAGATGTGGATGGCCAAAAGGATAAATGTGGCAGTAGGGATGTTGGTGGTATGGATACTGCTGTGACAGATGCAGGTTTAGCTGAGAAGTTGCAAGTTGATGAGATTGCTCACTTGGAATCTGAAGATCTTCGTACGTCTGAGACGGTGAAGATGATACAATGTGGTGAAGCTCTCTCTGCCATTAGTGTTCAGAATACCATGGTTTCTGGGAATAGCTTAGGCAACAAGGATGATCCGGATAATGTTTCTGGGGAGGATGAGGGTCGTCTGCACATCACAGATAGTGAGGAGTTCAGACTCTCAGGAGTCTATTGACTTTGCAGAAAGAGTTGGCATTGTCATATCTGACAAAGAAAAGGGTGTGGAGGAGGAAGAGAGGAGAAGGTGCGGCAGGCTAAAAAGTAAAGAAGAGAAGTCGGTGATGGAGCTGGCTACCTCACGAAAAGAAGCACAAAATGCCTTTTTGGATAAAGGTGAGTGTATTCCTTCTTTCATTCATGATAGTAATGTTTCTTTGTTTCAATTATCAAGTATCCTGGGCGTCTCTTTGGGTAGCTCTGTTGATCAAATTGATCAAAATTTGGATCTTTTAAAAGACATGGAGAGGGCTAGATTGGATTTGTTCCTTGCTGATCAGGTTAATATTCATGATAAAGGGGGTATGGTTGATAGTGGGGAGGGGGACCTGGTAGATATTCTGAAAGAAGTTGATAGTCAGAATGGGGATGATGATTCCCTATCTAACACTGATGATCTTCTTAATCAGGTGGATGTTATTAAAACAAAATGTAGAGGAAGGAATAAGGGATACCTTGGTATTACCAAGGTCACTCCTAAGAGGGTTACCTTGAAAAAAGGGAAAAAAGAGTTGAAGTATGAAAGGTTTATTATGGAATATTAGAGGAATGGGTAGTATTGAAAAAACTAAACATCTTTTAGATGTTTGCAGGAACAACAAAGTTGATTTTGTTGGTCTTCAGGAGACTATGAGGGTTGATTTTTCCCCCAGGTTCCTGAAAACTTTGAGTGGAGGCAGAAATTTCTGGTGGAAATGGTCTGAGGCTTCTGGGAAGTCAGGGGGAATCTTGGTAGGGATTAATCTGGACAATTTGAAAGTTATTGATTTTGAAATCTGTAAATTTTTTGTGAAAGTCAAGCTTGAAGGTGTGATGGACAGGAAAGTTTGGAACCTGGTAGTGGTGTATGGAACTGCTCAGGTGGCTTTGAAAGAACAATTTCTGATTGACTTGGCTAGAGTTTGCAATACCTGTTGTGAACAAACTCTTCTTGGGGGTGATTTTAACATTGTGAGGTAGGAAAAGCAAAAAAACAAAACAGGAGGTTATAACAAATGGAGTGCTCTGTTTAATGCTATCATTGAGACTAATAATCTGAGAGAACTCCCTCTCTGTTGTCGAAAATACACTTGGTGTAACAATCATATCAATCCAACGTTTGAGAAGTTGGACAGATGTCTGATGACGATAGATTGGGAAAGTCTTTTCCCTTTGTCTAAGGTGTTCCCTCTGGAAAGGGTCCTTTCAGATCATGTTCCTTTAGTCATTGATTTGGGTGAGGATATACGTGCTCGTCCCATGTTCAGATTTGAGAACAGTTGGTTTTGTAGATTTGACCTTGCTTATGTGGTTCGGGGTGTTTGGACGTCTCACGGTAATAAGGGCTCTAGTCTTGATATTTGGCAATCTAAGTTGACCGCTCTTAGAAAAACCCTTCGGGGTTGGAACACCAATTGGGAAGGGGTTTATAAGAGGACTAAAGAAGATATTCTCAAAAAAATTAGATGATATTGATAGAAAAGGGGAGTCGACGGGTTTTAGTTGGTTGCTGATAAAAGAGAAAAAAGATTTGGAGCTTGAATTGAACAATTTGATGAGAGAAGAGTATCTCAAATGGCTTCAGAGAGGTAAGGATAAGGACTTGCTTGAGGGTCATGGTAACACTAGATATTTTCATGCTAAAGCCAATGGGAGAAGGAGAAAAAACTGGATATCCTCCTTGAAGGATGGTAATAATGGTAATGATGTGATTTCTGATCAGAACAATCTCCTGGAACATGTGACTGGTTTTTATAAGGATCTTTTTGGGGAAGGGAGTAGAACTTGTATGAAAATTATGGATACTAGTATGACCCAGATTAGTGAAATAGATAAAGCTGATTTGATTAGGCCCTTCTCTAAAAAGGAAGTGCAGCAGGTGATTTTTAGTATGGCCAACAACAAATCCCCTGGCCCAGATGGTTTCCCCGTTGAGTTTTATAAACATTTCTGGGAGTTGCTTAAACATGATTTGCTCAAAATATTCCATGATTTCTATTATGAGAATGTTGACATTAGCAGGATCAATTATGGCGTGATTACTCTGGTTCCTAAAAGTGCCAATGCTGAGCATGTCAAGGACTTTAGACCTATCTGCCTTCTTAATGTGAGCTATAAAATTCTTACCAAGGTACTAATGCATAGGTTGGAAAAAAGTATCGGGTATGTGGTCTCTGCTTTTATTAAGAATAGATATATCTTGGATGGGGTGTTGGTTATGCATGAGATTCTGAATTCTCTACATGTCTGCTGGGGTCCTTTTTAAAGTTGACTTTGAGAAAGCTTACGACAAGGTTAAATGGCCTTTCCTTTTCCAAATGTTGGAAGCTAAAGGATACCCTCACTTATGGAATGATTGGGTTATGCGAACTGTCATGGGGGGTAAAGTATGTGTTAAGCTCAATGATAAAGTGGGCCCCTATTTTAATACCTGCAGGGGTGTGAGACAGGGGGATCCCCTCTCTCCTCTGCTGTTTAACTTGGCTGCTGATGCCTTGTCTTTCCTTATCAAAAAAGTTGTCCATGGTCGTTTGATTACTGGTTTGGGGGGGATTTAAGCTCTGAAGGTACTGCTATTCTTCAGTATGCGGACGATACGATCTTTTTGCTCCATGATGATCTTAATCATGCCAAAAACCTGAAATTTATCTTATGCTTGTTTGAACACATGTCGGGGCTGAAGATCAATTTCCACAAAAGCGAAGTGTTTTGTATTGGGATGGACCCGGGTAGGAGTAAACAATTCTGTCATGTGCTAACTTGTAAAAAGGGTGATTTGCCCTTAAAGTACCTTGGGCTCCTTCTTAATAAAAACAAGATTCCTAGTTCAGATTGGAAGACCTGTGAGAATAAGGTGGAAAAAAGATTAAGTGGCTGGAAAGGTAAGATGATGGATATGGGGGGTAGACTAATTTTGTTGAATTCGTGTCTTAGTAGCATCCCTCTCTATATGCTTTCTTTCTATGAACTACCAAAAGGGGTGAAAAAAAGGATTGATATGTGTCGTTCCAGATTGCTTTGGCAAGAAAGGGAAGGGGTCAGAAAATTTCACTTGGAGAAGTGGTCTGTGATTTGCAAACCCAAGGAATATGGGGGTCTAGGTGTGATTGACTTGAGCTGGATGAACATAGCTCTATTGGGTAAATGGTTATGGAGGTTTGATACTGAAACATGGATTTGGTATTCTTTGCTCAAAAACAAATATGGCAGAGGGCGTACTCTGTGTCATATGGACTATAAGGTGGGTGATTCTCAGTTTTGGAAAAGCCTAATGAAAATTAAGCCTCTATACAGACAGTTTTGTAGAATAAAAGTTGGTAATGGTCAGAAGACTTCCTTTTGGGAAGATGTGTGGATTTCTCATAATTCTCTAGCTGTTAAGTATCCTGATCTTTTTAATACCTCCTTGAACAAAAAAGTGACTATTGCTGAGGTGCTTGGTAGCAATTGGGATGTGCTGAGTTTCAGGAGAGATTTGGTAGGTTCTAGATTCCAGTCTTGGGTGAATTTGAGAAGAGAATGTGGCTCTGTTTCCCTAAATAATTCCAGTGATTCAGTGATTTGGTCTTTGACAAAAAAGGCATATTCAGTGTGAATTCCTTCTATTTAGCTCTGGTTACTCAGAATCTAATTAAATGGAAAAATGATGACTGGGGGATTAAAGTCCCTCTGAAAGTAAGAATTTTTTTGTGGCTGGCTCGAAACAACAAAATTCTTACCCGAGATAATCTTCTGGGGAAGGGTTGGAAAGGAGGAATTAAGAATTGTGTCTTCTGCTGTAAGGATGAATCTGTGCAGCACTTGTTCTTTGATTGCTCAGTTGCGAGGTTTGTCTGGCGAATGGTGTATACCTGCTTTAATATTGGTCCGTTTTTGGATATGGAACATGCATGGCGTGATTGGTTTGGAAAGTTGAGGAAAAATTTTAAGTGTTTGGCTGGGGTTGGTTTGGCGGCAGTGTTTTGGAGTATATGGAAATGCCGTAATGATGTCTGTTTTCGTAATAAAGTGGCTGATGAGCCGCTGTTGTTTGTTAAACTAATTTGTTTCTGGCTGTTATCCTGGTCCAAACTTTAGAAGGAGGATGCAAAGAAAAGAAGTAAGTCTGGTATTGGGGGTACGTCTGCTAGAACATCTAGCAAGTGAAGTCTTCTCTAGGAGATATGGCTGGATCTGGGGAGGCAAGCTGCTGCTCTATTGCTCTGGCGTGGAGGTTTTCATCGGAAAAGGAGTTTCTGGGAGTATGTCGCATTAGTGTCTCGGTGCCTTGGTCTTTCTGGGGCCTTTTACATGTCGGTCATGTTTGAACGCTATTTTAGCCCACCTCTGTTGTGGTGCGTGAACTGTAATAAGCTCTAGTTTCTGGTTGTTTTGTGATCCATGGGTTTGGCTGGCTAGTGGCCTTTTTGCTTCATCTATTTTGTTCTGAACCGCTACAAAAAACAGTAGTCTGCATTTCTTTAATGGAAATGGGAGAGGACGTCCAGTCCGCTCTTTTTCAAAAAAAAAATGTACCCGGTTATTTCAGATCGAGCATAGGTTTACATTCAAACACATGGGTATCTATGGATTTATCCGATTATTTGCTAAGCACATCACTCTGAGTTCTGTCATCTTCGATGTTCACGGGGCCTTAGCCCACAACCGCCGGGGCGCCGCCCCTCTCTCCCTCCCACCAATCCACCCTGTCCCACCCGTCCGCGCTTCGCCCCATCAAATCCCAAGCCGTGCATACCCGTGGCCTGCGCCCCCGCCCGTCCGCGTGCCGGAATTCGCCTGAATCGGCAGCGTTTCCCCGTGCGGGGGCGACTTCCGCAGATGACGCTGTCGGCGTCGGCGGCAGCGTCGACCGGGCGGGGCGCGCGGGCGGAGAAGGTGCGGAGGATCTTCGAACGCTTCGACGCCAACAGCGATGGGGGGCTGGACCGCGACGAGATGGCCGCGCTCGTCGTTGCCGTCAACCCGCGGGTTAAGTTCAGCGAGGACCAGATCTCCGTCATCCTCGATGAGGTGTTCCGCACCTACGCCGAGTTCATACACCCCGGGGGAAGAGGACTCTCCCTGCCCGGCCTGCTCCGCACCTACGACGATGGCGCTGGGGACGTCGACCGCGACTTCCTCGCCCTGTCCTTGCCCCCGGTCGACTCCGAGGCCTCCTCCCCCGAGATCCCCGCGGGGGACACCTCGGCCGCCTCGTCCCCGCCCTCCGGCGCGGCCGCCGCCGCGTCGCTTCTCGACGACCACATCAAGCCGCTAGGCGCCGCCGGTACGGCGCCCTCGTCCAGCTCACGCGCCGCGGCGGCCGCGCCGGCGTGGGCGACATCGCCCAACCACGGGATTGCGTTCGACTCCTCTTGGGCGCTTCTCGATGACCTGGAGATACTCGTAAAGCGCCTCCGGTCCAAGCAGGTACGGAGAACCTCCTCCATCGATACGATCAGCGGCAGTGGCGGCGGTGGGAACAACAATTTCGACTCCTTCTCTGAGGCCGGGTGGTCAAGGGAGATCTCCGGCCAGGCGGATTCGGCCGCACCATGGGACGAGACGAGCCGCGACTACCTCACCTTCGTTAAGGAGCTTGCTGTACTCCGGACGCGCGCGGACGCCTCCCGCTCACGTGAGGAGGCATTCGACAACCATATGGTCGTTGGCCGGGCGCTCTCCGAGCACCGCCTTTTCAGAGACGCGCTTGCCAGCTTCCGCCGCGCCTGCGAGCTGCAGCCTACTGACGTACGCCCCCACTTCCGCGCGGGGAACTGTCTCTACGCCCTTGGCCGGCACTCGGAGGCCAAGGAGGAGTATCTCCTAGCCCTTGAGGCTGCGGAGGCGGGCGGCTCCCAGTCGGCCGACATCCTTCCACAGATCCATGTCAACCTTGGTATTGCTATGGAGGCTGAGGGGATGGTGCTTGGTGCCTGTGAGCATTACCGGGAGGCTGCCATTCTGTGTCCATCCCATGCACGGGCGCTGAAGCTCCTTGGGAGTGCACTTTTTGGTGTTGGTGAGTACCGTGCAGCCGAGAAGGCACTTGAGGAGGCCATCTTCTTGAAGCCAGAATATGCTGATGCACACTGTGATCTTGGCTCGGCCCTGCACGCGATTGGGGATGACAACCGTGCGGTTCAGGAGTTTCAGAAGGCAATTGATCTCAAACCTGGGCATGTTGATGCCTTGTACAATCTCGGTGGATTGAATATGGATGCTGGCCGCTTTGTGCGGGCAGCAGAGATGTATACTCGTGTGCTGAGCATCCGACCTAACCATTGGCGGGCTCAGTTAAACAAGGCAGTCGCTTTGCTTGGCCAGGGTGAGTCTGAGGAGGCCAAGAAGGCACTTAAGGAGGCATTTAAGATGACACACAGGGTAGAGGTGTATGATGCCATCTCGCATCTGAAGACACTGCAGAAGAAGAAACCAAAGCCTTCCAAAGGTAAAGATGATGCTCAAGGAGAGGAGGCCTTTGTTGTAGTGGAGCCATCAAAGTTCAAGAGGGTTGGAAGAAAGACCACCTTGCGGCAAGACCTGGCCAATGCCCTTGACATAAGGGCCTTTGAGAGAATGACAAAACTCAGACGCTGTGATGTGGACCTTCTGAGGAAAGAGATGAATGAGACTGATGTCCCCATATCCTACTCGGGCACTGGCAATCCAGAGAAGTCTATACGGAAAGCAGCTCTTGAGGTTATTCTCCGTAGGCTCCTATCTTTCCTGAAGCCAGATACCTTCCAGGGTTCTGTGAAGGCTATTAATGAAAGAATTCTCTCCGTCCTTGATGCCTCTGGTTCTGGCCGTGTTGACCTTGGGATGTTCTTTGCTATCATTGCCCCAGTTTGTTCTGGTCCTGTGGATAGACGCAAACGGGTTGTCTTTGATGCACTTCTTTGGCGTCCTGCAAGTGAAGGAAGCAGTGGTCAGATTAGGAGGAGTGATGCATTGAACTACATCAAACTTCTTCGAGCTGTTTATATACCCACCCATGGGGCTAGTGACATGCTAGAAATGCATGGGGAGTCTGACCCCACTATGGTATCATACACAGAGTTCCTTGAAATGTTCAATGATCCTGATTGGGGATTTGGAATCCTAAGCACATTGGTGAAGCTTGAAGACAGTGATCACATTCGTCATGGCCGCCACACCTGCTCAATATGCCGATATCCAATTATTGGTTCTCGATTCAAGGAGACAAAGCACTCCTTCAGCTTGTGCAACCGATGTTACAGTGAAGGGAAGGTTCCATCAGCATTCAAGTTGGAGGAGTACAGGTTCAAAGAATATGGCAATGAGTCTGAGGCTCTTGTCGATAAGTGCATGTGTTTCAATCTGCATTCTAAGAAGCTCGAAGCTGATGCTTGATCATTCAAATTTTGGTTTCGATTGATCAAGCGTGAATCTCTGTATCCTCCTTTCTAGGTGCAAAGATCTCTACATAGTCCCCTGGCCTCATGTAAACTAAGGTGCTGTTTGCTCGGAGTTTTCTGAATGTGTTCCGACCACTTAAAATTCTAATCCTTTAGCTATTGTCCGTTCCAAGTGTATGAGAGTGAGAACACGTGAATTCCAAACACACTGTTGTTACAATCCCAAGTGCTCTTTTTAATAGAGATCCTTGCTGATACCAACGGATTTCTATTTGAACCAGATAATTTTGGTCTTTGGTATCCTTTAATCACAGATGTATTATTCCTAGCATGGTTTCAAGAACACGGTATGTTCTGTTTTCAACTTCTTTCCAAGCTGGTCTGACAAAGACTATTTTCTAAGCCAGTCATCATAATGGTTGCTCTCATCATTTCGTTCTAAATCGCTTACGTGACAGCACTGAAGTTTAATCAATCACCTCATTAGGGAATTTTTTCTGTTGGTTGGTGCTGAATTCTGCTGCCCTATCTTATATGGCTCATAATCTCATATGTTGATAAATTTGGGGCAGATCAGAAAAAGGGAGGACGGGCTGGATTATCTGGGTATGCATATGCAGGTTAACTTGATTTTCATTTTCCAAATCTTTACATCACATATTATGGTTTTGCATATTTGTCAGGGGCAACGATATTGGTCCTAAATCTCAGATTGTACTTGAATAGTAGCCATTGTGCAATGTGCCGGTCGAGAGAAAGGATCCGATCTGAGCTATTGATAATAAACTCAATGCTTTATTGATATCTGCTAATAGGCATATTTATAATACAACGCTTGATCACTTTTAATAACCCTTAAGGCAATAGGATTATGACTCTTCCTAATATATAATATTTAAAGATAGCAATCTATTCCAACTAAACTCTTGACTTTATTTTCCTGCTAATAAATTGAATCTTAAAAGATATATATTTCTATATTTCCCAATGCTTACCAAGCAGGATCTGTAGCCTTAGTTGGCAGTAGAAATCATACTCAGATTAGGGTTGGCAGTCATATCATGGACACTGGCATTGCATATCCATACTCGTACCCATACCTATTACCTTTGACGGATAAAACCTGTGCCCGTACCTGATACTCGTGGGTACCATATACTCATACTCGCAGGTATACCTATTTACCCGCGAACCAAAAAATAGCAATTAGCAGTTCAGCATTAGCAACATTTCATGATTTTCAGCACACTTACAACAACAATATTTCAGCACAACTTCTTTGAAAACATTTCAACACAACATTATATCACTAAAATTTCAGCACAACATTATAATACTAAAATTTCAGCATTTTCAGCACCTCATTCAACATAAAGAAGTCACTAAAACATCAAACACATTAAAGTTCAACATCACCACAATGAGTCAAAATGACATAATACATGACATTATAGTTCAAAGTCCAAACATGATGAAAAACACATCCAAGAAGCCATAAATTATTCTGATTCATCATTTAGTATAGAAGATGATACATCTTTAAACTCCTCTTCAACATCTTGAAGACATGACCAAAAACTATCCACCTCATCTTCACCTAGATCATCAAGAATAATATTTGTATAAGTAAATGCATATCACAAGAAAAAAATACAAAATACAATCTTGGCTTCATGTATCATCATACCTTCAAGTTGATATCATAGCCAACTTTGGCTACACGTTAATGCCTCTAACATTTTTGGAGTGGGACGACTACGATATTCACTTAGAACCCTTCCACTAGTGCTAAAGGTTGACTCTGAGGCCACAGTAGTTATTGGAATAGCCAATATATCACAAGCTACCATCCTTAGTGTGGGATAGCGACTTCCCATAACCTTCCACCAACCAAGTATATCAAACTCCACACCCGGGTCACATGGAAGTGTTTCCTCTTCCAAATATCGATCTAACTCATTTTTTGTCCTCCGAACAGTAGAAATCTTTTTGTTAGCAGTGAGTTCATTGAATATTTCCAATACCTCTAAAGCATTAATTGATCTAGTATTACTTCTACTAGGAGATGTACCAACAACACCCTCTTGTTCAACATATTTTTTATACTCATTCATCAAAGAAGACAAATTCATAGGCCTCATCAACATAAGTGCTAGATCTTTCTTCTCCAAAAAGAGCAATATAACAAGCATGTAACATTGTCATTTTAAGATGTGGATCAAGAATGACAGCAACAACCAAAACACCTTGGATATCTGTCCAATACTTATCATATTTTTTTATCATGGCACAAGTCATTTTCCTAATAACCTCATTTTTAGATAATTGCCAATTTTTCATTTTAATCTTGATCTCACATATCTTAGGGAAGCACACATTAGCAGTAAAATATTTAGTCCCAGAAAACAACTCAGCGAGAGAAAGAAAAAATTCCCAATCTATCACAAACACTTGAGGCAAAGATCCAATCATCAGCTATTGGAGCAATATAACCTTTATCTAATTGTTGCAAATGATCAAACACTTTCTTATAAAGTATGGTAACACTAAGCATGATATATATTGAATTCCATCTAGTTTTGCAATCAAGACACAACTTCTTAGTTAATTCAACCTTTTGGTGCTGAGCTGCTTTGACAAATTTTTCATATTTTTTTGGAGTAGCAAGCCAATATGCAACATTGTCTCGTATACTTACAATACATGGTCCAATCACATCTAACTCATCTTTCATAATCAAATTAAGTATGTGTGTACAACAACGCATATGTAACATCTTTCCATCCAATAAAAGATTATGTATCCCAATCTTGTCCTCTGTTTTTTGTATAAGATTATCATTTATTGAGCAATTATCAAGAGTCATAGAGGATACCCGACAATCAATGTCCCAATCCTGAAGAAACGCATAAAGATCATTCGCTAGAACAATAGATGTATGTGGGCATGGCACATAAACAAACCTACAAAATTATTGCATCATTTCAGTGTAGCATAGTAAAATAAATTATACATGAACTACTAAAAAATAATGCAAAAGACTAATAATCACCTCAAGATACAACTTCTAAGCTTCCAATTGTGATCAATGAAATGCCCAGTGACAACCATATACTCTCTTTTTTGGTTATCAGATGTCTAAAGATCAGTAGTAATAGCAACACGACAATTCATTTTTTGTATGAAAAAAGAAGCCTTTCTTTTCTCTGTCTCATAAAAGTCCATGATATCTTTTCTAATAGTGTTCATAATGATCATTTTAAATAAGGTCTGCAATGAACTCACAAATTTCCTAAAGCCATGATGATCAACAATAAAAAGAGGGTACTCATGTAGAATAATCATAGCATAAAGTGCCTTCCAAGCTACTTCTTGATCAAATATATAGTTTCCTATAGATACTTGTCCTTCATCACTTGTTCCAAATCTCAAATTACTTTGTACTTTTCCTCCATCCCTCTTTCTATAAATACAGACTTTTAAATGAGAATGTAAATATCTAGTGACATTTTTAGTATCACCTGAAAGTTGCTTGTAGCACCGCATACACTTTGCTTTGTCAACTCATTTTACTTTCACTCTCGTAAACTCATTCCAAATAGTAGATGTGAGCTTCCTCTTTGATCCACGATTTCCGGTTACAATTTCCTCATCTTCAGGATCAACATTCTTTTCTTCATTTCGGGGCTAAGATTCCTCTACAGATGCAGGGGCTGAAGCTTGTTCTGATTGGCTACTGAGAAACCAAGGGTTGGTTTCGGAGTCTGTGATGAGTGATTGACAGTTTTTACCCTCTGATTCGAAGGGGTCCCTCCGAAGGGGTTCGGAGGTTGGTTCTCCGAAGGTGTTCGGAGGCTGTTTCACCGAAGGGTTTGGTGGGTCTGGTTGCTGCAGCTGTTGCAGCGGAGTGTGCCTGTCGGAGGGGTCCGATAGTACACAATGACTGGGTTGTACCGAAGGGTTCGGTACTTTGGGCGGTACACCGGAATGTGTATCGGAGGTTGCTTACCCGGAGAGGTCTCCGGGGTACTGGATACACTTGTCTGTTTATCTGTGGTGCGCAAGGGACTTCGGAGGCGACGAACGGTTCGTAGCAAGTGAACCTGGGTCCAGCGGGAGGCTTGATGCCAGGGGAGCAGGGAGCTCCGTCACGAAGGCTGCGAAGGGGTCGAGGTCGGACCTCGGGTCGAGGTGCGCTAGGAGAAGGCAGTAAGTGCGAAGTGTGACTCCGGGTGAAGGTACTCCGAGACGAAGTCCTCAGAGGCGAGGCACTTCGAAGGGTACTCCGAATGCAGTGACTTCAGAGTATGGTGGATCAAGTCCTCAGCAGAGGCAAGGTGTTCGAAGTGTGCTCTGGAGGGAGACACTCGAAGGTATACCTGACGAAGGTCTCAGAAGTCGAGGTGCATCAAAGGCATGGTCTGGGTGAGGCTCGTCGAGGAGTGTGCTCGGGGAGAGACACTGAGACGAAGTGCTCATGGAATGCTTCATGTGGAGGCCTTGGACTAAGGAGGGACTTCGAAGGGTGGTACTCCGAAGGTGGGGCTCCGGAGTAAAGCAGGCTTCGGAGCGAGACTGGCTCCGGAGTGAGGATGACTTGAGGTACTTCGGCCATGCATGGCTTCGGTACATGGACTGACGGAGTTCGAGATGGGAGAAGCTGTGAAGCCGTGGTGGTCTACTCCGAAGGTGTTGGTGCGAAGGCCCAAGGGCTTTGACGGCTTCGGCTCAAAACCGTCACTGTATCGAAGGCTGACTTCGGTGAATGGAGTGACTTCGGAGTATGGTGGATCAAGTCCTCAGCAGAGGCAAGGTGTTCGAAGTGTGCTCCGGAGGGAGACACTCGAAGGTATACCCGACGAAGGTCTCAGAAGTTGAGGTGCATCGAAGGCATGGTCCGGGTGAGGCTCGTCGAGGAGTGTGCTCGGGGAGAGACACTGCGACGAAGTGCTCATGGAATGCTTCATGCGGAGGCCTTGGACGAAGGAGGGACTTCGAAGGGTGGTACTCCGAAGGTGGGGCTCCGGAGTGAAGCAGGCTTCGGAGCGAGGCTGACTCCGGAGCGAAGCTGGCTCCGGAGTGAGGATGACTTGAGGTACTTCGGCCATGCATGGCTTCGGTACACGGACTGACGGAGTTCGAGCTGGGAGAAGCTGCGAAGCCGTGGTGGTCCACTCCGAAGGTGTTGGTGCGAAGGCCCAAGGGCTTTGACGGCTTCTGCGCAAAAAGCTTCACTGTATCGAAGGCTGACTTCGGTGAAGCGAAGGCCGTCAGGCTCAAGGCTTCTCACCGAAGCTACCGCACCCTTCACGTGCGAAGGGGGCTTCAGAAGGGTCCAAAACTGCAAAGGCTGACAGCGTCTGCTCTGCAAAAGCCGGTGCTGTCCCCTCTGTGAAGCTGACAAAAGAAGCCTCCAAATAAAGTGGACTACCAGTTGTACCCCCCTGTTCTGATGAGACAAAACCGGTGTAAACCCTAGGGGTAAAGTAGTCTATTCATAGGGCTGAATAGTGCCTATAAATAGTGGAGGCTGGCTAGGTCACATCAACACTTTTTGAGCATTCATTGTAGAACTCATGTGCTAGCCACCACACTCTCTGTATTCATCTTGTGAGTTCATTTTGTGTTCCCTGTTCAAGCATTGAAGCTTTGACTCTGTGTTCATTTACTGCTTGAGCTTGTATGCATACTTCTCTACATGCTTCGGTTTCTCTGTACTCCATTTTCTTGTGAGCTTTTCTGGAGAGGTGTGTGAGAAGCCTGTTCGAGCGAAGTGTGTGTTTCAGTATTTGTTCGCTCATGCATTCAATTATATCATGAGGACTAGAATCCACCATCAAAAGTTGCTTCTGTGTAGTCTCAAGCTCAGATAGAGTTTGAGCATGCACAGAACGCAACTAAGCAATCTCACCCATGACAACAGTACAAGATTCACATTCAACATCATTAACTCTAGACTTAAGCATGGCATAATCAGTAGAAACAGATTCTAGCCTAAGTCTAAGGTCTTTTCTATCTCTAGTGGCTTGCACAAGTAATCTATCCTGACCAAGAACTACTTCATTTAGTTCATCTAATTTAATTGCAAGCTCGTCATAGGATAGAGGTACCTCAGATGAGTCAAGCTCATCGCCGCTGTGATCGCTGTCGGCCATGAAGTAGAGGCCGATGAAATCTCGTCCCTTCTTGTCCTTCTTTTCCTCCTTCCTTGGAGACTCCTCCTCCTCAGAGCTCAACTCCTCAATTGAGGAAGTGTCGATGTCGCTGAGAGCAGCAACAAATGCTCTGGAAGCGGCTTTGGCTACCCTCTTAGCCACCTTGTCGCGCTTGCCCTTCACAAAGGGTTTCCTCTCCTTTTTGTGGTATTTGGGGCGCTCACTCTCATCTCTCTTCTTGAGTTTAGGGCAATTGGCCTTGATATGAGAAGTGTCGCCACACTCAAAACAACCACTAAAACCACCTCTCCTCTGATCCCGTCTCTCATGGTGAAAACAGGTGAACCTTCTGGCAATGAGAGCAAGCTCATCATCATCCAGAGTATCCACCTGCTCCTTAGTGACGGAGACCAAGGAGGACAAAGCAAAACCATCTGGAAGAACACAAGTGCCATATGTGCTTGGTTCTGCAGTGGTGCCACGGCTAGTGCTAGAAACCAATGCCAATGGTTGTGGCAAAGAGTTTCTGTGCACTGCAAGAGATGCCTTGGCAATCTCTGTGGACTTCAGCTTGCTAAAGAGCTCATCACAGGTCAATGTGTCATAACCTGCGGACTCCTCAATGCTGGATATCTTCACTTCCCATATGCTACGATCAAGAGCATAGAGAAGCTTGATAGCCCTATCATGATCATTGTAAGCAAGCGTCCCGTTGGACCACAAGTTACTCACTATCGCATCAAAGCGAGAAAACATGGCATCTATAGATTCACCAGGTGCCTGCACAAACAGTTGATACTGTTGATTGTATGTGCTTTGGTGCCTGGCCTTAATCTGTGTAGAACCCTCATAAAAAATAGTAAGAGTGGTCCAAATTTCCCTAGCTGTCCTAAGGTGTTGCACCCTATCAAACTCACTTCGGCTCAAACCAATGAACAGTATATTTCTTGCCTTGGAGTTGGCATTATACTGATCCTTTTCTATTTGAGAGGTGCGAGTTTCAGGGATGTAGTATTGTGAGTCCACAATCTCCTAAATTGCATTTCCTTGGCTTAGTAAGTAAGCCTCCATGCGCACCTTCCAGTATGCAAAATCAGTCCCATCGAACAGAGGAATTTTACTAACTCTGTCCATGTCGCGCCCCGATTTAATAAATCAGGACTTTATTGAAATTCCATAGAAAATCAATAAAACAAGACGTTCATCACACGACCACGTACAATACGAGCAATCATTCACGGTTCGTAGACCGCATTAATACAAAAGTGATTAAAGATGAAGAGAAACTAATAAAACAAGGGTCCTAGATGAACGCCTCCTTCCAGTCTCGCCTTGACTGGGTCGCTACTCCAGACCTTCATCCTCCTCGTAGTAGACTGGCTCTGATGTTGTAAGTCAACGGGGTGAGTACAGATGTACTCAGCAAGCCACCGAATGCAAATATAATGCAAGGTAATAACAAGGGAGATATTGGCTAATTTAGCGGAAGCAGCATATGTGTAAAGCTTTAAATGTGAGCAAGTTATTAGTACGGAAAAGTAAACATGTGCATGTGTATCATCATCTTCTAACTCGAGGGGTACAGTCAGCCCCACCTCGCTCAACAGTCCTTACGTGCCATGAATAACTTGAACATTCAAACAATTGTAAACTAACTGCGAGTAGTCACACAACCCGCCCTTGACCGTGGGCTCGGCTTTTCGAAAAGATTAAATTACTCTGATCAGAGATGTACCACTGTACCCACAAGGCACGCACTCATCACCTACACCGAAGTGTAACGAGATGACCCATCACACGGGAACTCGTGCCAAAACCTTCCATATAGTCCTCCCCGACTCAATAGCACCCTCTTATGGGTTTCATATGGTGTCCCGACGCATCGGAGCCCCACCATACCCCCCCTTGAGCCTCGTCGGTACAAGTCGCCCGCAGGCTAGCCCCTTGCCCCCTCCTCTATGGTGCATCAAGCCGGAGTATTCCATACTTCCAGTTAGGACTTACCCATTAGACTTGTGGTTGGTACGGAAGTGCTTTGCAACAGATCCCGCAGACCGGTCCTTATAGTGCCCCGGGTGCGACAAACCAGTGCCCGAGCTTGCACCCGGAACCCACCATACTTATAACCTAGCCAACTCCAACAGAGTCCAGAGACGAGAATAACAGGGAAATTCATATACAGAATCCAGCTATCTACGACTCGTTCTTTTTAACCTATAGCAGTTGTGCCGGTACATTGGGCACTAGCTAATATTTTTATAGTAGAGTGACAAGGAGTTAAGGCTCAATAAGCATGGCTTGGGTTTGCACACAAGGACAGGGATCTAATAAATATAAGTGTAAGGCTTGAGTATTTGACTAATGCAATATTAACCTATGGGTTGTAGCGATAAGTTATTAAAACATGGGCTCAATTATGATCAACTGTTTCCACAGAGATGGTCGATGACTTGCCTTGCTCAGCAAATGGGGATGGAGGAACCTCGGGGTAGAACTCCTGCTCCTCGACGAACTCGTAGTCTTCTCGATACGGAAAATAAACAATACATTCAATAAACAGATAAAATTCACCAAATATTAAACATACACATTTGTAGGTTTGATTATGTGAAGTAATATTTTTAATATCTCAAGGTTTTGTTCAAAACAGTAAAGTTTAATATTTTAGAATTTTCCCTATTTTATTTTCTGTATTTTTAATTTCAACCCTAAGGGATTTTTATTCATTTATTTATTAATAATATTTTAAGTAACAGAAACATACTGTTTTTATTGTATTAATGTGTAGAGAATAATATTCTGGTTCTAACAAATTTGAATGGTGAAATTTGGAGTTAAAATGAGCAAGATATGAATTTCTGAAGTTTAAACAATTTTCTGGAATTTTATTTAAACTAAATTCAGTCTCTGGTCCACGGTGAACCAGGTTCACCGTGAACCCGTGACTATGCGCGTGGACCGGCCGATCCAGAGCCGTCGGATCTGGATCTGGCGGTCGGACGCGAGGCGGGAGGCGTAAGTGGAAATGGACGGCTGAGATTATATCGTAGCGAAGGGGTACGCGTGGACGCACCAGATCGCTCCAGCGCTTTAAGTTGCGATCGACGGCCGTGAGCGAGCGATACCGCTTTGACCAGATCCAAGGGCTCAGATTAGATCCCACAGGATCTAATCGGTGCCGTCCGATCCGGATCGTGCGGCTCAGAGGGGATCCGGCACGGCACGCGCTAAGGGCTCGAGTACCCTTCGTCTCCGGCGACGGCGAGGCCTCGGGCGCGGTGGCAGCGGCGGTGGCGAGCGCCTACGGGCCTAGCTAGGGCCAAAAATGGAATGCGGAGGCGAGGGGGGTTATGACCATACCTTCTACGGCGAAGATGGGGGACGGGCGGCGACGACGGCGAGGGTAGACGACGAGGTCTTCTCGGGTGGTCGTCGGCGACGGCGATCCGGCGGCGTCCTCGACCAACGGAGTGGATGCCGAGGTAGGGCGGTCGACGACGGACTCGACGGTGGCGGTGGATAGGGCAGGGGAGGCCGGAGTCGACGGCGAGGGCTCGCCGGAGGTGGAGCAGAGGGGAGGAGCCTAAAATCGAGAGGGAGCGCGTGGGAGTGCTTTAGCTCGGGTTTAGGCGGTGTGGCTGAGGGCGGTGGCCGAAGGGGATTATTTATAGGGGCTCGCCGGCGTAAGGAGGGAAGGGAACCGAGGGTTTCCAGGAACTCCGGCGAGGGTTTCCTAACTCTCGGCCGAGCTTCTATACACGGCAAAACGCGTCGGGTTTACATGGAAGGAGATCACCGGCGATTGGGGAAGGTGATCCGAGGCGAATCCAGACGAATGCGGGCGGCCGGCGGCGAAAAAGGAAGGAGATCGCCGGCGGGGAAGAAAGGGGATCCCCTTCCAACGAGGAAGACGATCCTGACAGGTGGCCCCCACCTGTCAGCGGGCGAATCAGGAAAGGAAAGGCCTGGCAGGCGGGGCCGGGCGGACAGTGGGCGCAAGGGAGCTGACGAGTGGGTCCAGGCGGGGCGCGGGCGGGAGGAGAGAGAGGAGGGCGGCGCCGACAGGCGGGCCCCTCCTGTCAGCGAGAGGGTGGCGATGGGCTGGGCCAAAAAGGCCGCTGGGGGAAGTTTCTGGGTTGAGGCCCGTTAAGGATTTAAATCTGATTTTTGATTTAAAATAATTCCAGTAATTCATTTATTTAATTAAGGGTTGAATCACTGTTGATAAAAATTTGTAAAAATTCCTAAAATTATATTTTGGGCTCTAGTTCATCTCATAAAAATTTCAAGTCCAGATCTTGAGTATTTCTCCCTGTTTGGCTTTATTTGGGTTCTTTTGGTGATTTTTCTTTAGTAATAAATCCAGAAATGATTTATTATTCTCTACACATTAATACAATAAAAACAGTATGTTTCTGTTACTTAAAATATTATTAATAAATAAATGAATAAAAATCCCTTAGGGTTGAAATTAAAAATACAGAAAATAAAATAGGGAAAATTCTAAAATATTAAACTTTACTGTTTTGAACAAAACCTTGAGATATTAAAAATATTACTTCACATAATCAAACCTACAAATGTGTATGTTTAATATTTGGTGAATTTTATCTGTTTATTGAATGTATTGTTTATTTTCCGTATCGAGAAGACTACGAGTTCGTCGAGGAGCAGGAGTTCTACCCCGAGGTTCCTCCATCCCCATTTGCTGAGCAAGGCAAGTCATCGACCATCTCTGTGGAAACAGTTGATCATAATTGAGCCCATGTTTTAATAACTTATCGCTACAACCCATAGGTTAATATTGCATTAGTCAAATACTCAAGCCTTACACTTATATTTATTAGATCCCTGTCCTTGTGTGCAAACCCAAGCCATGCTTATTGAGCCTTAACTCCTTGTCACTCTACTATAAAAATATTAGCTAGTGCCCAATGTACCGGCACAACTGCTATAGGTTAAAAAGAACGAGTCGTAGATAGCTGGATTCTGTATATGAATTTCCCTGTTATTCTCGTCTCTGGACTCTGTTGGAGTTGGCTAGGTTATAAGTATGGTGGGTTCCGGGTGCAAGCTCGGGCACTGGTTTGTCGCACCCGGGGCACTATAAGGACCGGTCTGCGGGATCTGTTGCAAAGCACTTCCGTACCAACCACAAGTCTAATGGGTAAGTCCTAACTGGAAGTATGGAATACTCCGGCTTGATGCACCATAGAGGAGGGGGCAAGGGGCTAGCCTGCGGGCGACTTGTACCGACGAGGCTCAAGGGGGGGTATGGTGGGGCTCCGATGCGTCGGGACACCATATGAAACCCATAAGAGGGTGCTATTGAGTCGGGGAGGACTATATGGAAGGTTTTGGCACGAGTTCCCGTGTGATGGGTCATCTCGTTACACTTCGGTGTAGGTGATGAGTGCGTGCCTTGTGGGTACAGTGGTACATCTCTGATCAGAGTAATTTAATCTTTTCGAAAAGCCGAGCCCACGGTCAAGGGCGGGTTGTGTGACTACTCGCAGTTAGTTTACAATTGTTTGAATGTTCAAGTTATTCATGGCACGTAAGGACTGTTGAGCGAGGTGGGGCTGACTGTACCCCTCGAGTTAGAAGATGATGATACACATGCACATGTTTACTTTTCCGTACTAATAACTTGCTCACATTTAAAGCTTTACACATATGCTGCTTCCGCTAAATTAGCCAATATCTCCCTTGTTATTACCTTGCATTATATTTGCATTCGGTGGCTTGCTGAGTACATTTGTACTCACCCCGTTGACTTACAACATCAGAGCCAGTCTACTACGAGGAGGATGAAGGTCTGGAGTAGCGACCCAGTCAAGGCGAGACTGGAAGGAGGCGTTCATCTAGGACCCTTGTTTTATTAGTTTCTCTTCATCTTTAATCACTTTTGTATTAATGCGGTCTACGAACCGTGAATGATTGCTCGTATTGTACGTGGTCGTGTGATGAACGTCTTGTTTTATTGATTTTCTATGGAATTTCAATAAAGTCCTGATTTATTAAATCGGGGCGCGACAAGATGGTATCAGAGCCGACTTGACTGTAGGAAGCCAAACAGACCTGACCTTAGGACTTATATATATTCACTATATTTTACAAAAGATTACTTATCCTCTCATCTCCTGAGATTTTCACAAAAATTTTCTCTCTTTTGTAGATGCCGATCCGTACCATGAACGGGAACCTTCGTGACGAGACCGGATTCATCCGCGAGCTACGCATGCTCGTCAGTTTCCTCGGCTTCGAGCAAGAGCCGATGTACCATGGAGTCTTCCCCGACGAGGAAGAAAGCTACTGCGAGGTCACCGTTGTCATCCAGCCCTCCCCTCAGACAGCTCACACCTACCGCGGAGAAGGACCTACCTTCCTGGTAGCCAGTCAGCGCACCGCTCTCCAGGCACTTACCGAGCTCCGGATGATCTACGACAGCGAGCTCTACGACACGGACTTCCGCTTCGTACCTCTTCGCACCCCAGGGAGCCCACACAGTGTCTTCGTCAGCACCCTCTCCCAGCGTCATTCAGCGATCGGTCATACCATGCGCTTATTGGAGGCCATGGATGATCTCCACTACGAGGCGCTGCAGGACGCCAATGGACAGCGCGACACTATCAGTTTCTACCGCCATTCCTCCGAGGACCTGAACCGCGAGAACGGAGAGCTTCGTCGCCGCATCCAGCAGGGACACCGGTTGGCTGCCGAGGCAGAGGAGTTGCGGCGTCAGAATGAGCTTCTTCGACAGCGAGTCGCCACCAACCCGCACCTCCGCTACCAGATCGAGGAGTTGAAGAAGGACCTAGAGGAGATCGCACCTCTTCCGCCTCGCCAGAAGAAACCCATCCAGACTCCCACAGTGAGGCCCAAGAGGATCTCCCGCAGTGCACCACCCG
This sequence comes from Zizania palustris, assembly GCA_019279435.1. Taxonomy (NCBI): domain Eukaryota; kingdom Viridiplantae; phylum Streptophyta; class Magnoliopsida; order Poales; family Poaceae; genus Zizania; species Zizania palustris. The sequence goes on along the minus strand of JAAALK010000079.1, from coordinate 53,423,587 downwards.
CCGGACCGTCCAGTTCCTCGACCCCGCCCGTCTCTCACGAGCCCGAGATCGAGCCGTCCCCCGAGCTGCCTTAGACGTAGTATTAACGATTGATTGTTTATCTTTTTATTTTGATTGCTTGTATTTAGCATTCATGTCAAAATATAAGGCATGAATGAGGAAATAAATAAATGTAACCGCAAGAACGGTACCCTTTTGAAATAAATAAGTTCACCCAGAATAAATATGTGTACATTGGAAATTCCAGGATGACCAACACCCAGGGATCAGACGCTCCTCAGAACGGAGGGGAGAGTGGCAACCTGCCACAATGGGGAGCCACCGGGCAGAGGCAGGCCCCGGTCGCCAACCACCCCACCTTGGCTGAAATGATGGCCACCCAAAACCAGCTGGTCTCAGCCCTCCTACACCAGATGCAGCAGCAGCAGCAGCAAATGCAAGAGCAGCAGGCTCACTTCTTCCGCCTCTACCAACAGCCCGAGCTGCCCCGACCCGCCACACCAGCTCCCGCTCCCGCAACTCAGCTCTCGGAGTTCCTCCGAGTCCGCCCACCGACTTTCTCGAGCACCACCAACCCCATGGAGGCTGGGGATTGGTTGCGGGCGATCGAGAAGAAACTCGATCTCCTGACCTGCACTGAGCAGGAGAGGGTGGCCTTCGCCACCCACCAGCTACATGGTCCCGCCGCTGAGTGGTGGGACAACCACCGCGAGACTCTACCCGAGGGCCACGCCCACACTTGGGCAGAGTTCTCGGCTGCCTTCCGTGCCGCTCACATCCCCGACGGCATCGTTGCTCAGAAGCAACAGGAGTTTAGGGACCTGCAGCAGGGGAGCAGGTCCGTAACGGAATATCTGCACGAGTTCAACAGATTGGCCAGGTACGCACCTGAAGAGGTTCGTACGGATGCGGCCAGACAGGCCAAGTTCCTCCGGGGACTGAAGGACGAGTTGTCTCTACAACTCATTTCAGGAGACTTCGCCAACTTCCAGAAGTTGGTGAATAAGGCTATCATGCAAGAGACCCAGCAAAATAAGGTCGATTTGAAGAAGAAGCGCATGATTGCCTTTAGGCAGAATCAGGGCATGGCCCAAAGACCCCGCTTTGCTCCACCTCCACAAGCACCACAATACCACCCCCGACCAGTGTATCGCCCGGCGCCGCCAGCTGCCAACGCCGGAGCCAGTCAACCTCGCACCGCTCCAGTCGCACCGACCGCTCCAGTTGCCCCGGCCAAGAAGCCGGAGGTCTTGAGAGACAGGCATGGCAAGCCTGTGGTGTGCTTCAACTGCCGCCAAGAGGGACACTACTCCCACCAGTGCCCCCACCCCAAGAGAGCTCAAGGAGTCACCTCCAACCCCGCCGTCCGCGCCAAAGTGAACCACGTCTCCGCCGAAGAAGCCCAGGCTGCACCAGAGATTGTCATGGGTAAGTTTATGGTTCATTCATCGCATGCAGTGGTATTATTTGACACCGGAGCTACCCACTCCTTTATATCAACTGCTTTTGTGGAAAATAATGCACTGGACGTAAGTGAACTACCCAGGCCAGTACTAATAGCTACCCCGGGAAAGCAAACCCTCGCTTGTTCCTTTAGTCCAAGGATATGGGTAGATATCCAAGGCACGATATTTTGGGCCGACCCCATTCTAATAGAATGTCAAGGTTTGGACCTCATTCTAGGGATGGATTGGCTAAATAAACACCAAGGTGTGATAGAATGTGCCCAGAGAAAAGTAACGGTGACTAATGAAGAAGGGATTATGGTCACATTCCAGATGCCCAGCATGAAGGCCGGAAAAACAAGACTACATCAGATTTCCTTGGAGGAGATACCAGTAGTCAGTGAGTACCCAGATGTATTCCCAGAGGATCTACCAGGGATGCCACCCAAGAGGGACATCGAGTTCAGGATTGACTTGGTGCCCGGAACAACTCCTATTTATAAGCGACCATACCGGATGGCCGCCAACGAGTTAGCTGAGATGAAGCAACAGTTGGAAGATCTTGAGAGGAAAGGTTATATCAGACCAAGCACATCACCGTGGGGTGCTCCTGTCATCTTTGTCGAGAAGAAAGAAGACAAGGCAAAACGTATGTGTGTGGATTATCGCGCCTTGAATGAGGTAACGATCAAGAATAAGTACCCGTTGCCTCGGATCGACGACCTTTTCGACCAGCTCAAAGGAGCCACGGTATTCTCGAAGATCGACCTACGGTCTGGTTACCACCAGCTAAGAATCCGAGAGGAGGACATACCCAAGACGGCCTTCACTACCCGTTATGGATTATATGAGTGCACAGTTATGTCATTTGGATTAACCAACGCCCCTGCATTCTTCATGAATATGATGAATAAGGTATTCATGGAATACTTGGACAAGTTCATCGTGGTCTTCATAGACGACATCCTTATCTATTCCAAGGACCAGAAGGAGCACGAGACTCACCTCCGGATAACCTTAGGAAAGTTAAGGGAACACCAATTGTATGCCAAGTACAGTAAATGCAAGTTTTGGACGGCAGAAGTAAAGTTCCTTGGACACATCATCTCTGCGCAAGGAATCGCAGTAGACCCTGCCACCGTAGAAGCAGTTACGGATTGGTTGCCACCCACGAACGTATCTGAGATACGAAGTTTTCTGGGATTGGCCGGATATTATCGGAGATTTATCGAGAATTTTTCGAAGATAGCCAAGCCAATGACCAGATTGTTGCAGAAAGGAGAAAAGTTCGAATGGACTCCTGAATGCGAGGAAAGTTTCCGCACCCTCAAGACTCGGTTGGTGTCTGCACCTATACTGACCCTACCGGATATCCGCAAAGACTTCCATGTCTATTGCGACGCATCTCGCCAAGGATTGGGATGTGTTCTTATGCAAGATGGAAAAGTCATCTCTTATGCCTCCAGACAATTGAGACCCCATGAGTTGAATTATCCGACCCATGATTTGGAATTAGCCGCCGTAGTGCACGCCCTTAAGATTTGGAGGCACTATCTAGTTGGAAATCGCTGTGAGATCTTTACGGATCACAAGAGCTTGAAGTATATCTTCACACAGCCTGACCTTAATCTGAGGCAAAGACGATGGTTGGAACTAATCAAGGACTATGACTTGGGTATTCACTATCACCCAGGAAAAGCAAATGTGGTAGCTGATGCCTTAAGTCGCAAGGGATATTGCACGGCAATGATGATTCAAGAACACGCACCCTTGTTATGTAAGGAGATGGAAAACTTAAATCTTGGATTGACCACCAAAGCATATCTAGCCACCTTGGAGACCCAACCGGTATTGTTTGAGCAGATTCGTGAAGCTCAGTCAGAGGACCCGGATATAGCTGCCATTAAGAAGAATATGAGACAAGGAAAGGCCCCCGGATTTTCAGAAGACGAGAATGGCACCATATGGTTTGGAACTCGGATATGTGTGCCGGATAAACCTGAAATAAAGACTCTTATCCTAAGAGAAGCCCACGAGACGTTGTACTCCATTCATCCCGGCAGTACCAAGATGTACCAAGATCTGAAGGAACGATATTGGTGGGTTAGCATGAAAAGAGAGATTGCCCAGTTCGTCGCCGAATGTGACACCTGCAGAAGAGTAAAAGCCGAACATCAGAGGCCTGCAGGATTGTTACAACCACTTAAAGTGCCGGAATGGAAGTGGGAAGAGATCGGTATGGATTTCATCACCGGACTCCCAAAGACCCAACTCGGGTATGATTCTATATGGGTGATCATCGATCGGCTTACAAAAGTAGCTCATTTCATAGCCGTCAAGACGACCTTTAGTGGCCCTAAGCTAGCAGAGCTATATATGGCCCGGATAGTATGTCTTCATGGAGTGCCCAAGAAGATAGTGTCTGACCGAGGAAGTCAGTTTACCTCTCGTTTTTGGAAGAACCTCCAAGAGGAGATGGGCACGAGATTGAATTTCAGTACCGCCTACCATCCTCAGACAGATGGACAAACCGAAAGAGTAAATCAGATACTAGAGGATATGCTTCGAGCATGTGTTTTGGATTTTGGAGCCACTTGGGACAAGAGCTTGCCATATGCAGAATTTTCATACAACAATAGCTACCAAGCCAGTCTTCAGATGTCTCCTTTTGAAGCCCTATATGGACGTAAGTGCAGAACGCCTCTCCTTTGGGACCAAACTGGTGAATCCCAAGTATTCGGAACCGACATTCTCCGTGAAGCCGAAGAGAAAGTACGGATCATCAGAGACAGACTCAAGACAGCCCAATCGCGACAGAAGAGCTACGCCGACAATCGTCGTCGAGATCTAGCCTTTGAAGAAGGAGACCATGTATACCTTCGGGTTACACCTCTTCGTGGGACTCAACGGTTTAACATGAGAGGAAAGTTGGCCCCTCGATATGTTGGACCATTTCCCGTTATTCGACGCCAAGGCGAAGTCGCATATCAGTTGGAATTACCACCTTCATTGGCTGGAGTGCATGACGTATTTCATGTATCTCAACTCAAGAAGTGTCTCCGCGTCCCCACGGAGCAAGTGGATCTTCAGCAGTTGGATGTCCAAGAGGATCTGACTTATGTGGAGAAACCGGTCAAGATATTGGAAGTCAAAGAAAGGACCACCAGGAGTCGAGTACTCCGCTTCTGCAAAGTGCAGTGGAGCAATCATCCAGTAGAAGAAGCCACATGGGAAAAAGAAGATGAACTCAAGGCACAGCATCCTGAGCTATTCGAGGATTGATCCGAATCTCGAGGACGAGATTCTCTGTAAGGGGGATAGGACTGTAACACCCCAAAAATTAAAAGGAATAAAATAAAAAGAAAATATTATTTAAATCATTTCTGGATTTATTACTAAAGAAAAATCACCAAAAGAACCCAAATAAAGCCAAACAGGGAGAAATACTCAAGATCTGGACTTGAAATTTTTATGAGATGAACTAGAGCCCAAAATATAATTTTAGGAATTTTTACAAATTTTTATCAACAGTGATTCAACCCTTAATTAAATAAATGAATTACTGGAATTATTTTAAATCAAAAATCAGATTTAAATCCTTAACGGGCCTCAACCCAGAAACTTCCCCCAGCGGCCTTTTTGGCCCAGCCCATCGCCACCCTCTCGCTGACAGGAGGGGCCCGCCTGTCGGCGCCGCCCTCCTCTCTCTCCTCCCGCCCGCGCCCCGCCTGGACCCACTCGTCAGCTCCCTTGCGCCCACTGTCCGCCCGGCCCCGCCTGCCAGGCCTTTCCTTTCCTGATTCGCCCGCTGACAGGTGGGGGCCACCTGTCAGGATCGTCTTCCTCGTTGGAAGGGGATCCCCTTTCTTCCCCGCCGGCGATCTCCTTCCTTTTTCGCCGCCGGCCGCCCGCATTCGTCTGGATTCGCCTCGGATCACCTTCCCCAATCGCCGGTGATCTCCTTCCATGTAAACCCGACGCGTTTTGCCGTGTATAGAAGCTCGGCCGAGAGTTAGGAAACCCTCGCCGGAGTTCCTGGAAACCCTCGGTTCCCTTCCCTCCTTACGCCGGCGAGCCCCTATAAATAATCCCCTTCGGCCACCGCCCTCAGCCACACCGCCTAAACCCGAGCTAAAGCACTCCCACGCGCTCCCTCTCGATTTTAGGCTCCTCCCCTCTGCTCCACCTCCGGCGAGCCCTCGCCGTCGACTCCGGCCTCCCCTGCCCTATCCACCGCCACCGTCGAGTCCGTCGTCGACCGCCCTACCTCGGCATCCACTCCGTTGGTCGAGGACGCCGCCGGATCGCCGTCGCCGACGACCACCCGAGAAGACCTCGTCGTCTACCCTCGCCGTCGTCGCCGCCCGTCCCCCATCTTCGCCGTAGAAGGTATGGTCATAACCCCCCTCGCCTCCGCATTCCATTTTTGGCCCTAGCTAGGCCCGTAGGCGCTCGCCACCGCCGCTGCCACCGCGCCCGAGGCCTCGCCGTCGCCGGAGACGAAGGGTACTCGAGCCCTTAGCGCGTGCCGTGCCGGATCCCCTCTGAGCCGCACGATCCGGATCGGACGGCACCGATTAGATCCTGTGGGATCTAATCTGAGCCCTTGGATCTGGTCAAAGCGGTATCGCTCGCTCACGGCCGTCGATCGCAACTTAAAGCGCTGGAGCGATCTGGTGCGTCCACGCGTACCCCTTCGCTACGATATAATCTCAGCCGTCCATTTCCACTTACGCCTCCCGCCTCGCGTCCGACCGCCAGATCCAGATCCGACGGCTCTGGATCGGCCGGTCCACGCGCATAGTCACGGGTTCACGGTGAACCTGGTTCACCGTGGACCAGAGACTGAATTTAGTTTAAATAAAATTCCAGAAAATTGTTTAAACTTCAGAAATTCATATCTTGCTCATTTTAACTCCAAATTTCACCATTCAAATTTTGTTAGAACCAGAATATTATTCTCTACACATTAATACAATAAAAACAGTATGTTTCTGTTACTTAAATATTATTAATAAATAAATGAATAAAAATCCCTTAGGGTTGAAATTAAAAATACAGAAAATAAAATAGGGAAAATTCTAAAATATTAAACTTTACTGTTTTGAACAAAACCTTGAGATATTAAAAATATTACTTCACATAATCAAACCTACAAATGTGTATGTTTAATATTTGGTGAATTTTATCTGTTTATTGAATGTATTGTTTATTTTCCGTATCGAGAAGACTACGAGTTCGTCGAGGAGCAGGAGTTCTACCCCGAGGTTCCTCCATCCCCATTTGCTGAGCAAGGCAAGTCATCGACCATCTCTGTGGAAACAGTTGATCATAATTGAGCCCATGTTTTAATAACTTATCGCTACAACCCATAGGTTAATATTGCATTAGTCAAATACTCAAGCCTTACACTTATATTTATTAGATCCCTGTCCTTGTGTGCAAACCCAAGCCATGCTTATTGAGCCTTAACTCCTTGTCACTCTACTATAAAAATATTAGCTAGTGCCCAATGTACCGGCACAACTGCTATAGGTTAAAAAGAACGAGTCGTAGATAGCTGGATTCTGTATATGAATTTCCCTGTTATTCTCGTCTCTGGACTCTGTTGGAGTTGGCTAGGTTATAAGTATGGTGGGTTCCGGGTGCAAGCTCGGGCACTGGTTTGTCGCACCCGGGGCACTATAAGGACCGGTCTGCGGGATCTGTTGCAAAGCACTTCCGTACCAACCACAAGTCTAATGGGTAAGTCCTAACTGGAAGTATGGAATACTCCGGCTTGATGCACCATAGAGGAGGGGGCAAGGGGCTAGCCTGCGGGCGACTTGTACCGACGAGGCTCAAGGGGGGGTATGGTGGGGCTCCGATGCGTCGGGACACCATATGAAACCCATAAGAGGGTGCTATTGAGTCGGGGAGGACTATATGGAAGGTTTTGGCACGAGTTCCCGTGTGATGGGTCATCTCGTTACACTTCGGTGTAGGTGATGAGTGCGTGCCTTGTGGGTACAGTGGTACATCTCTGATCAGAGTAATTTAATCTTTTCGAAAAGCCGAGCCCACGGTCAAGGGCGGGTTGTGTGACTACTCGCAGTTAGTTTACAATTGTTTGAATGTTCAAGTTATTCATGGCACGTAAGGACTGTTGAGCGAGGTGGGGCTGACTGTACCCCTCGAGTTAGAAGATGATGATACACATGCACATGTTTACTTTTCCGTACTAATAACTTGCTCACATTTAAAGCTTTACACATATGCTGCTTCCGCTAAATTAGCCAATATCTCCCTTGTTATTACCTTGCATTATATTTGCATTCGGTGGCTTGCTGAGTACATCTGTACTCACCCCGTTGACTTACAACATCAGAGCCAGTCTACTACGAGGAGGATGAAGGTCTGGAGTAGCGACCCAGTCAAGGCGAGACTGGAAGGAGGCGTTCATCTAGGACCCTTGTTTTATTAGTTTCTCTTCATCTTTAATCACTTTTGTATTAATGCGGTCTACGAACCGTGAATGATTGCTCGTATTGTACGTGGTCGTGTGATGAACGTCTTGTTTTATTGATTTTCTATGGAATTTCAATAAAGTCCTGATTTATTAAATCGGGGCGCGACATGGACAGAGTTAGTAAAATTCCTCTGTTCGATGGGACTGATTTTGCATACTGGAAGGTGCGCATGGAGGCTTACTTACTAAGCCAAGGAAATGCAATTTAGGAGATTGTGGACTCACAATACTACATCCCTGAAACTCGCACCTCTCAAATAGAAAAGGATCAGTATAATGCCAACTCCAAGGCAAGAAATATACTGTTCATTGGTTTGAGCCGAAGTGAGTTTGATAGGGTGCAACACCTTAGGACAGCTAGGGAAATTTGGACCACTCTTACTATTTTTTATGAGGGTTCTACACAGATTAAGGCCAGGCACCAAAGCACATACAATCAACAGTATCAACTGTTTGTGCAGGCACCTGGTGAATCTATAGATGCCATGTTTTCTCGCTTTGATGCGATAGTGAGTAACTTGTGGTCCAACGGGACGCTTGCTTACAATGATCATGATAGGGCTATCAAGCTTCTCTATGCTCTTGATCGTAGCATATGGGAAGTGAAGATATCCAGCATTGAGGAGTCCGCAGGTTATGACACATTGACCTGTGATGAGCTCTTTAGCAAGCTGAAGTCCACAGAGATTGCCAAGGCATCTCTTGCAGTGCACAGAAACTCTTTGCCACAACCATTGGCATTGGTTTCTAGCACTAGCCGTGGCACCACTGCAGAACCAAGCACATATGGCACTTGTGTTCTTCCAGATGGTTTTGCTTTGTCCTCCTTGGTCTCCGTCACTAAGGAGCAGGTGGATACTCTGGATGATGATGAGCTTGCTCTCATTGCCAGAAGGTTCACCTGTTTTCACCATGAGAGACGGGATCAGAGGAGAGGTGGTTTTAGTGGTTGTTTTGAGTGTGGCGACACTTCTCATATCAAGGCCAATTGCCCTAAACTCAAGAAGAGAGATGAGAGTGAGCGCCCCAAATACCACAAAAAGGAGAGGAAACCCTTTGTGAAGGGCAAGCGCGACAAGGTGGCTAAGAGGGTAGCCAAAGCCGCTTCCAGAGCATTTGTTGCTGCTCTCAGCGACATCGACACTTCCTCAATTGAGGAGTTGAGCTCTGAGGAGGAGGAGTCTCCAAGGAAGGAGGAAAAGAAGGACAAGAAGGGACGAGATTTCATCGGCCTCTACTTCATGGCCGACAGCGATCACAGCGGCGATGAGCTTGACTCATCTGAGGTACCTCTATCCTATGACGAGCTTGCAATTAAATTAGATGAACTAAATGAAGTAGTTCTTGGTCAGGATAGATTACTTGTGCAAGCCACTAGAGATAGAAAAGACCTTAGACTTAGGCTAGAATCTGTTTCTACTGATTATGCCATGCTTAAGTCTAGAGTTAATGATGTTGAATGTGAATCTTGTACTGTTGTCATGGGTGAGATTGCTTAGTTGCGTTCTGTGCATGCTCAAACTCTATCTGAGCTTGAGACTACACAGAAGCAACTTTTGATGGTGGATTCTAGTCCTCATGATATAATTGAATGCATGAACTGCCCCTTATTACGTGAGAGCATTGATTTACGTGATAACTATGTTCAGGATTTAGAGGCTAGATTGGAGAGGGCCGGTAGTTCTAAGGATGTGCAACCTGTGTGTGACACATGCATAACCCTTAAGGACCAGCTAGGCACTGTTAGAGAGCGAGCTGAGAACCTAATGACTGAAAATGAATACCTTCTTTCTGTGGTTAACAAATGCACTGAGGGAAAGGGAAGGATGGACTTGCTCTTGGCCAAGACCAAGATGTGTGCTGACATGGCAGGGTTAGCTCTGGGTTTGGGTTTTGAGAGGATTTCCTCAGACAATGAGAACAAAATTGTTTTTACCTCTCCCACTACCTTGGAGAAAGAAAGAACCCTGTTAGACACTCCATCAGCCAAAAAGCCTACCTGGAATCCAAAGAAAACCACTCCTCATGCCAAGAAAATACCTCCTAAGAAAACCACTCAGCAGAAGCCCAAGGAGCCTACGAGGATTGCTCCTATGACCCATGAGAGTGCCCCTAGGAGAGTTTTTCATTGTTCCTACTGTCAAAGGGCGGGTCATCTAGTTGTGTTCTGTTTTCGTCGCATCAAGGATGAGCGACGCTCTCAGGCGATGAGGTTCCAGAACATGCACTACCCATATTTAGGTATGCATGAGTCTGAGTTTTACTCTCGTCCTGTTTTCGAGGCTCCTCGTGCTTCTCGGAGAGGTTTTGCTCCTCGAGGTGTTCACCATGTTCCATATGGTGGTATACCCCGGGCCAGTAGATTTGTACATCATCAGAGTAGGAGACGTCGTCATGTTGTTAGATTATAAGCATGTAGGTAGACCTCACACTTTGCATCATTCTGATTATCCTGTGCGTAGACAGTCTACTTTTACTGTGCCTACTACTCGTATCACTCAGTGCTGGATGCCTCGTCATATTTTCACTCACCCCAACACTGAGCGATCGAGATTTTCTTATCATGTGTAGGCGGCAGACCGAGGCTTGGAGGGCACGTGGATCATGGACTCCGGTTGTTCGCGCCATATGACCAGAGATGCAGCATGGTTCTCTAGCCTCACCACAACCAAGCAAAGGGAACGTATCACTTTCGGGAACAATCGAAGGAGTAGAGTGAAAGGTAAAGGTGTGGTAAGAATTAACTCGAATTTCACTCTCAAATATGTTGCTTTGGTTGAGAATTTGGGATACAATTTGCTTTCTATATCTCAATTGTTTGATGAGGGCTTCGAAGTGCGATTCCATCGCGATACTTCGCAAGTACTCAATTCTGATGGCGTTGTGGTTTGTAAGATATTTAGAGTTGGGAGAGTTTTTGGAGCTGATTTTTCTGAGTCATCTAGTTCTTCTCATTGTCTTGTTGCACATTCTACTTCTGAGCTTTGGAAGTGGCATAGGAGACTAGGGCATATGAGCTTTGAGTTGCTCGCTCGTCTGAGTGCCCTAGGTTTGATCCGAGGATTGCCCAAGCTCAAGTTTGAGAATAATTTAGTTTGCGCTCCTTGTCGACATGGAAAAATGATTGCCGCTTCGCACTCGCCAGTCACCACAGTGATGACTGAACAACCCGGAGAACTTCTCCACATGGACACTGTAGGTCCTTCTCGGGTTAGTTCTTTAGGCGGCAAGTGGTATGTGTTAGTCATTGTCGACGATTTCTCTCGCTACTCTTGGGTCTTCTTTCTTGCTAGCAAGGATGAAGTGTTTTCACACTTTCGGAGCTTGGCTTTGAGACTTTTCACTGAACTCCCTGGTGCATTGAAATTCATTCGAAGTGATAATGGCACTGAGTTCAAAAACAATCTCTTTGTTGACTTTTGCTTGGAGCATGGCATAGAACATCAATTCTCTGCTCCGCGGGTTCCTCAACAGAACGATGCTGTTGAGAGAAAGAACCGCACTTTGGTTGAGATGGCTAGGACAATGCTCGATGAGCATAGAACTCCTAGAAAATTTTGGGCTGAGGCCATGAACACTGCATGTTACATCTCAAACCGAATCTTCTTGCGCTCAATTTTGAATTTGACATCTTATGAGCTACGTTTTGGGAGACAGCCCAAGGTTACTCATCTTCGAGTTTTTGGCTGTCGTTGCTTTATCCTAAAATGTGGTAATTTGGACAAATTTAAGTCGCGTTCTTCTGACGGTATCTTTTTGGGTTACACTACACATGGTCATTCTTATCGTGTTTATAATTTGGAAACTAACACTGTCATCAAGTCATGTGATGTGACTTTTGATGAATCAACCCCCTTTGTTAGTTATACATTTGAACAGGCAAATGAACACAACATGGAGTAGACCATCTTCGAAGAAGAAGATCCCGGAGATTTTGAGGATGAACCCCTACTACCCTCGACATCAACCCCCGAAGCCGACCCTGCTTCGACCACTTCGGCACAAGGTCCCGAAGCAACTACCTCGACATCGGTCATCTTGGACCACTCCAACGCACAAGTTGAGGGGGAGACTTCATCCCGCCGCGAGGCTCCACACCATGTTCAAATGATGCATCCTCCCGAGCAGATCATTGGTGAGCTTGATCAAAGGGTAACACGTTCTCATGCTCATTTCATTGATTCCGCTTTTGTTGCTTCTTTCGAGCCCTTAGATGTTAGTCATGCACTTTCTGATTCTAGCTGGATCAATGCCATGCATGAAGAACTTGAAAATTTTTAGAGAAACCAAGTCTAGACTTTAGTTGATCCTCCATCAAATGTTCATTTCATTGGAACAAAATGGATTTTCAAAAACAAACAAGGGGAGGATGGGACTATAGTTAGAAACAAGGCTAGACTTGTAGCTCAGGGTTATTATCAATTAGAATGGATTGATTTTACTGAAACTTTTGCACCTGTTGCTTGTCTTGAGACCATTAGGATTTTGCTTGCCTTTGCGACATCCCGGGGATTCAAACTCTATCAAATGGATGTCAAAAGTGCTTTTCTTAATGGTTTTATAGGCGAAGATGTTTATGTAAAACAACCCCCTGGTTTTGAAAACCCCAAATACCCACATAAAGTCCTTAAACTTCATAAGGCTCTTTATGGACTCAAGCAGGCCCATCGGGCATGGTATGACAGACTTAAGTCTTTTCTACTTGAGCGGGGGTATTTGATGAGATCTGTTGATGAGAAACCAAGGGTTAGTTTCGGTGTTTGTGATGAGTGATTGACAGGCTTTTACCCTCTGGTTCGAAGGGGTACCTCCGAAGGGGTTCGAAGGTTGGACCTCCGAAGGTGTTCGGAGGAGGGTACCTCCGAAGGGGGTTCGGAGGTGGTTTCACCGAAGGGTGTTCGATGGTTTGGTTGCTGCAGCTGTTGCAGCGGAGTGTGCGTCTCGGAGGGGTCCGACAGTACACTATGACTGGGTTTGTACCGAAGGCTTCGGTACTTTGGGCGGTACACCGGAGGGTGTGCCGAAGGTTGCTAACCCGGAGAGGTCTCCGGAGTACTGGATACACTTGTCTGCCTGTCTGTGGTGCGCAGGGGACTTCGGAGGCGATGGACAGGTTCGTAGCAGGTGAACCTAGGTCAAGCGGGAGGCTTGATGCCAGGGGAGCGGGGAGCTCCGTCACGGTGGCTGCGAAGGGGTCTGGGTCGGTCCTCGGGTCGAGGTGCGCCAGGTGAAGGCAGTGAGTGCGGAGCGTGGCTCCGGCTGAAGGTGCTCCGAGACAAAGACCTCGGAGGTGAGGCACTTCGAAGGTTATCCGGATGGAGTGACCTCGGAGTTTGGTGGATCAAGTCCTCTGCGGAGGCAAGGAGTTCAAAGTGTGCTCCGGAGGGAGACATTCGAAGGTACCCGACGAAGGTCTCAGAAGTCGAGGTGCATCGAAGGCATGGTCCGGGTGAGGCTCATCGAGGAGTGTGCTCGGGGAGAGACACTGCGACGAAGTGCTCATGGAATGCTTCGTGCGGAGGCCTTGGACGAAGGAGGGACTTCGAAGGGTGGTACTCCGGAGGTGGGACTTCGGAGTGAGGAAGGCTTCGGAGCGAGGCTAGCTCCGGAACGAGGTTGACTTGTGGTGCTTCGGCCATGCATGGCTTCGGTACACGGACTGACGGAGTTCGAGCTGGGAGTAGCTGCGAAGCCGTGGTGGTCCACTTCGGAGGTGGTGGTGCGAAGGCCCAAGGGCTTTGACGGCTTCGGCTCAAAACCGTCACTGTATCGGAGGTTATCTTCGGTGAAGCGAAGGCCGTCAGGCTCAAAGCTTCTCACCGAAGCTACCGCACCCCTCGCGTGCGAAGGGGGGCTTCAGGAAGGTCAAAGACTGCAAAGGCTGACACTGTCTGCTCTGCAAAAAGCTGACGTTGTCCCCTCTGCAAAGCTGACAGAGAAGCCTCCAGAATAAAGTTGACTACCTTTTGTACCCCTCAGTTCTGTAGAGACAAAATTGGTGTAAACCCTAGGGGTAAAGTAGTCAATTCACTTGGGTGAACTGTGGGCTATAAATATGGGGGCTCGGTAGGTAACATTTAACACTTTGAGCATTTACTGTTGAGCTCCTGTACAAGCCCCACACACGTTGTATTCATCCAGAGAGTTCTTTCTCAGTGTTCCTTGTTCAAGCAGCGAAGCCCTGCTTCTGTGTTCATCTTTCTGCTTGAGCTTGTTGCATACCTCGCTAGTTTTAGTGCACCGAAGCCTGTCTAGGCGAAGGGTGTTTTGTGCGAAGTGTGTTTTTCAGTGCGCGTTCGCTCTGTGTAACAGGAGGCTAGATCTCGCTGCTTACTAGCGAAGCCCTGATCGTAGCCCGTTTTGCTTCTTGTGTCGAAGCCCCTAGCGAAGTCTGTTAATGTGCGTTTAGACCTTCGTGTACGAGGCCCAGCACCAGTTGTTGCTGCCAAGTACTTGGTCGAAGTCCGCAGAGGGTCGTCCACTCTTGCGAAGGGTGAAGTGCGAAGCCTGCTCAAAGTACCCTATGTGCGGAGCCTGCACTGACTTAGCAGAGTAGATTTTCGAGGGTTGTGAGTGGAGCGAAGTCTTCTTGGCTTCGAACTTTTGCTCCTGCGAAGCCTGTGTTCGGAGCTGTCAAAACACCTCCGAACCAGAACTTCGAAGGTAGTGTTCGAAGCCTGTTCCGCAGAAGACAGAATTAAAACAGAAGGCTAGTTTTTAGTCTGAAATTTTAAGAGCTCCCATTCACCCCCCCTCTGGTCGCCGTTTCCGGTCCAACAGTTGATAAAACCTTGTTCACTCTCAAGCATGGCAAAGATTTCCTCCTAGTTCAGATTTATGTGGATGATATCATCTTTGGTGGCTCTTCTCATACTTTGGTTGCCGAGTTTGCAGATGCCATGAGCAGGGAGTTCGAAATGTCCATGATGGGCGAACTCACTTTTTTCCTTGGTTTGCAAATCAAACAAAGCAAACAAGGTACTTCCGTCCACCAGACGAAGTACACCAAGGACCTGCTCAAGAAGTTCGACATGGCTGATGCGAAGCCACTCGCCACTCCAATGGCTACATCTGTAGCATTGGATCCTGACGAAGATGGAGAAGCCGTAGATCAGAAGGAGTTCTGAAGCATGATCGGCTCCCTCCTCTACTTGACTGCTACGAGGCCGGACATACACTTCGCAGTGTGTCTGTGCGCTCATTTTCAGGCTTCACCACGAGCTTCGCACTGTCAAGCGGTAAAGCGCATTCTTAGGTATCTCAAACATACCCTTGAATTTTGCATTTGGTATTCAGCGTCTTCCTCTTTGTGTCTTCGAGGTTATTTCGATGCGGATTTTGCTGGGTGTAGGATTGATAGAAAAAGTACATCTGGTACTTGTCATTTTCTAGGTACTTCTCTGGTTTGCTGGTCTTCCCGCAAACAGTCTAGTGTTGCACAATCGACGGCTGAGGCCGAATATGTTGCTGCAGCTAGCTGTTGCTCTCAGATTTTGTGGATGGTTTCCACTTTGCGGGATTTCGGGTTAGATTATAAGAGTGTTCCACTTTTCTGTGATAACACTAGTGCTATTTGTATTGCAAACAACCCGGTTCAGCACTCCAGAACCAAACACATTGATGTGCGATATCATTTTCTCAGAGATCATAATGAGAAGGGTGATATTGAACTTCAATATGTTGATACCCAACACCAGCTAGCCGATATTTTCACAAAACCCCTCGATGCTTCTCGATTTGCCTACTTGCGTGGGGAACTTGGTATTTGTCACCCTTACGACATTTTGTGAGGGGGAGCAGATTTTGACTGTCTTGCATATGCTCATTGCGTGTGAAATTGCATTTACATCTCTTGCACTTATATGCCTGATTTTAATTCATGTAATCATGACATCTCGGCTCTTTTTAATATGACTGAAACATTTTGTGCATGATTTTTCTTTCCAAAATCAAATCATGCTCACTGCTTAGTCTTGAATCTAGCATGATTAGGCAGGACTGCTTTAGCTATCTTTTATCTGCTTGATAACAAGACTCCTTTTTCTTTGGATGCTAAACATTGCAACTTGAAAAATTGTTCTACTTACTCATGGATATTCATCAAATGCTAAACAAATTGTTTACTTAATTCAAATCCAAAACTCCATGATTTGCATGCTACAAGTGAAAAGATCTAGGTGGGTTTGTTTCTCGCACTACTCTATTCTAGACTGCTTACCAGTGCACATTGGTCTGAACTGGGATAGCGTAGTGTATGCCAAAATCACTGCCTTAAGCTTCTGATGGCTTTCATGCCTAGGCTTGGCCTGATTGGAAAGTATAAGGTGGACAAACAAATAACCCCTAGCATTATGAAAAGAACAACAAAATTCATTGATCATCAAGTTTGCTTTCAATACTCCATTTAAACTGGACTTGTTTGTCTAGAGTAGAAATTGACTAGCTTTGCGCAGTCCCTGCTTTTACTTGTCTAGTTACCTTGATTGAGTGGTGATGCTTTTATTTCAAAATGATAAAATCACATGATGTCATCATGTTTTCAGAGAATGTTAAATTGAGCTGAGCACATGATAATTGGTATTAATATTGGCATATTTTTGCTTTATATGTCTTTGCAATTCTGCCCATTTCGAAGCTATGCATCTTTTACATGCTCCTTAATGCTTGCATTGCCAAAGGGGGAGAAATTGTTGAGTTCTTTGCCGCAAAGGGGTTACATTAACTCAGGGGGAGTTTTTATCTTGCAAAGGGAAGTTTTGCCGAAGGGGCTTTTACTCTTTTGAAAAGAGTGAGGAAAATTCTTTTGTCAAGTGACATGATTTGGCTCGTTTCTGAGTTTTGTTGGTCACTTGTGAGCTGAAATTTTTCAAATCTTCTTGAACTTGAATTTGGTTGTCAATGCACTCATCAAGGGGGACATTAAGAAACCAAGGGTTGGTTTCAGAGTCTGTGATGAGTGATTGACAGTTTTTACCCTCTGATTCGAAGGGGTCCCTCCGAAGGGGTTCGGAGGTTGGTTCTCCGAAGGTGTTCGGAGGCTGGTTCTCCGAAGGTGTTCGGAGGCTGTTTCACCGAAGGGTTCGGTGGGTCTGGTTGCTGCAGCTGTTGCAGCGGAGTGTGCCTGTCGGAGGGGTCCGATAGTACACAATGACTGGGTTGTACCGAAGGGTTCGGTACTTTGGGCGGTACACCGGAGTGTGTATCAGAGGTTGCTTACCCGGAGAGGTCTCCGGGGTACTGGATACACTTGTCTGTTTATATGTGGTGCGCAAGGGACTTCGGAGGCGACGAACGATTCGTAGCAAGTGAACCTGGGTCCAGCGGGAGGCTTGATGCCAGGGGAGCAGGGAGCTCCGTCACGAAGGCTGCGAAGGGGTCGAGGTCGGACCTCGGGTCGAGGTGCGCCAGGAGAAGGCAGTAAGTGCGGAGTGTGACTCCGGGTGAAGGTACTCCGAGACGAAGTCCTCAGAGGCGAGGCACTTCGAAGGGTACTCCAAATGCAGTGACTTTGGAGTATGGTGGATCAAGTCCTCAGCAGAGGAAAGGTGTTCGAAGTGTGCTCCGGAGGGAGACACTCGAAGGTATACCCGACAAAGGTCTCAGAAGTCGAGGTGCATCGAAGGCATGGTCTGGGTGAGACCCGTCGAGGAGTGTGCTCGGGGAGAGACACTGAGACGAAGTGCTCATGGAATGCTTCATGTGGAGGCCTTGGACTAAGGAGGGACTTCGAAGGGTGGTACTCCGAAGGTGGGGCTCCGGAGTGAAGCAGGCTTCGGAGCGAGGCTGGCTCTGGAGTGAGGATGACTTGAGGTACTTCGGCCATGCATGGCTTCGGTACACGGACTGACGGAGTTCGAGCTAGGAGAAGTTGTGAAGCCGTGGTGGTCCACTCCGAAGGTGTTGGTGCGAAGGCCCAAGGGCTTTGACGGCTTCGGCTCAAAACCGTCACTGTATCGAAGGCTGACTTCGGTGAAGCGAAGGCCGTCAGGCTCAAGGCTTCTCACTGAAGCTACCGCACCCCTCACGTGCGAAGGGGGGCTTCAGAAGGGTCCAAAACTACAAAGGCTGACAGCGTCTGCTCTGCAAAAGCTGGTGCTATCCCCTCTGCGAAGCTGACAAAAGAAGCCTCCAAATAAAGTGGACTACCTGTTGTACCCCCCTGTTCTCATGAGACAAAACTGGTGTAAACCATAGGGGTAAAGTAGTCTATTCACAGGGCTGAATAGTGCCTATAAATAGTGGAGGCTGGCTAGGTCACATCAACACTTTTTGAGCATTCATTGTAGAACTCATGTGTTATCCACCACACTCTCTGTATTCATCCTGTGAGTTCATTTTGTGTTCCCTGTTCAAGCATTGAAGCTTTCACTCTGTGTTCATTTACTGCTTGAGCTTGTATGCATACTTCTCTACATGCTTCGGTTTCTCTGTACTCCATTTTCTTGTGAGCTTTTCTGGAGAGGTGTGTGAGAAGCCTGTTCGAGCGAAGTGTGTTCGACCGAAGTGTGTGTTTCAGTGTTTGTTCGCACTATGTAAGCTGGAGGCTAGACCTCTCTGATTACTGGCGAAGCACTGTTTGACTTAGATCGAAGCCCGTTTTTCTTCCCTTGTCGAAGTCCTCAGCGAAGTCTGTTTAGTGTTCGTTTAGACCTTCGAAGTACGAAGCCCAGCACCAGTTGCTGTCGCTGAGTATTTGGTCGAAGCCCGCAGAGGGAGGTCTTCTCTTGCGAAGGGTGTAGTGTGAAGCCTGCTCGAAGGCACCTTGTGTGCGGAGCCTGCACTGCCTTAGCAGAGTTGATCGAAGTCCTTAGAGGGAAGTCCGCTCTTGCGAAGGGTGAAGTGCGAAGCCTGCTCGGAGCACCCTGTGTGCGGAGCCTGCACTGACTTAGCAGTGCTGATTTTTCGGGGTTGTGGGTGGAGCGAAGTCTTCTTGGCTTCGAACGTTTGCTCCTTGCGAAGCCTGTATTCGGAGCTGTAAAATACCTCCGAACCAGAACTTCGAAGGGCGTGTTCGAAGCCTGTTCCGCAGAAGACAGTATTAAAACAGAAGGCTATTTTTAGTCTGAAATTTTAAGAGCTCCCATTCACCCCCCCTCTGGTCGCTGTTTCCGGTCCAACAGCTACTACTCCCCGGAGTTGACATGGCTCTATAATTATCAAAAAAAAATCTATTCAGAATAATACAACACAAGTATAGCACATTTCACAGATATTACTTGACAGATGCAGAAATATAGGGTAGATGCAGACATTTCACACAAGTATTCTATTCAGAAATATAGGACAAATGTAGACATGCAGTGCCTATCGGCCGACGATGGTACGGGGCTCGATAGACGGCGGCGCGGGGCTTGGCGAACGACATGGAGGTCAGGGCTCGGCGGCCGGGGCGAAGGTCAATGCTAGGCGGTGCGGGTCCTAGCCTCCTAGGCGATGGTGTTTGATAGACGACGGATGACGTGGACCGCTGACCGCGGAGCTCGGCTGTAGTTTGGCGGATGGCGCAAGCCACGGGCTGGGCGGCGGCGCGTTTTGGTCCTGTACTCCTATGCGTGGCATGCGGGTGTGGCTCTGTGGAGAACTGGAGACTAGCAAGAGAGGCGCCAAGTCAGGGATTCACGGGACAAGTGAGAGACAGTGGATGGGAACCTAACCATGGGTTTATATAGTCCGAGTAAATGGGTAAATAGGTAAATGGGTAAAGCGGGTATGAGTAGTGAATACCTATATCCGTACCTGTTTACCCGTCGGGTATAAGATTTGACTCATTATCATACTCGCAGGTATAAAAATTGGAACAAACCCAACCCTAATAGGGTTTTTACCCGCGGGTAAATGGGTACACGGATATAATTGCCATCCCTAACTCAGATTAGAGTAAAGTTGACAATATGAATCCTACTTGGATTTGGACTACTTCTTACACCTAGAATATTGAATTCCCTATATGATATCTCTTTCCTCCTTTAATAGCAGCTCATCCTAAAATATGGAAAACGTGTTCTGAAATATTCTAGGGATACCCATGATGCATATGCTACCACCAAATCTTGTCACTGAACAAGCAGTTCCAAACGATCCTAAGCTAATTAACTTTGAAGAATTTTCTCTGGAGCCAAAGATACCCATCTGCAAAGGATGGAGGGCAGCACAAGAGGATCTGATGGTGGTGTACCCCAAAATGGTTTCAACAAGTCGACGTGAAAAACATCATGTAGCAGAGACATGCACGGAGTTGTAATCAATAAGCCACATTGACAATTTGTTTCAATATCTTGTATAGCCCGAAGAACTTTGGACCTAACTTGTCTTTAGCCTCACCTAGTCTACTTGAAACTCCACCATTCAATGACGTCGATCATAAAATGCTTTATAGTACTGTTGTGCTTGCAACAACCTTTCTCTAGTCTTAGTGATGGACTCATCCTATTCAGCCAAAGCCTATTGGATGGCAGGTAAATGGGTCAAACCATGGTCATATGTGTGAAGGGAAGGGGGATACTTGAGGCAAGGTGCCCATTGAAGATTGGAGGGTTGTGTTGTAACAATATTCTACCCAAGGAAGCCACTTGATCCATTGTCGAGGTCCATCACCGGAGAGACAATGAAGGTACCTAACAATAATCCAATTAGTAGCTTTCGATTGACCATCTATCTATGGGTGAAAATCATAGAAAGATTCAGCTTGACTCCCATTACATGAAAGAGCTCGCTCTAGAATTGACTTGTAAATATTAGATCACAATCGCTCACAATGGAGGCCAGCAGTCCGTGTAGGCAAACAATCTCTAAGAAAAAAAAGCTTGAGAAACTATGGTTGCTGAATATGGGTGAGACAATGGAATGAAGTGTGCATATTTATAGAATATGTCTACCATTGTCAATATAACCAATTTTCCATGCACGTGAGGAAAGTGTTCAATGACATCAAAGGAAATATCTGACCAGATGAAGGAAGGCACCGTTAACGACTGCAATAATCTAGCTAGAAGAAGGTGCTCCACATTGTTACATTGGAATGTAGCACATGCATACATAAAATCCTCGACCACAACCATGTTTCATGGTGTGTGATAATTAACACAGAGGCGATGTAGTGTCTTTTGTACGCCCTCATGTCCCATGCCATGAGCTCAATCTAAGAGGTGACACAGTAGTGTACTTGAAGATCATCCTTAACTAATAACCAAGGATCTTTCTTGCCCCGTTCATGATGTCTTAGCGCAATGCAGCCAATTCCTCGGATGATTTGAGATCCTAGCGGACCTCTTGAAAGATTGAAAATTGAGGGCTAGATATTGTTGAATAGCATGTTGTGTGTTCATCATGTTGGGATAAAGCGTCTGCCACCGTGTTAGAAACGCTGGTTTTATATTCCACCACAAAATCAAATCTAAGGAGCTTGCTGGTCCAATAATGTTGTGGGACAGTCGTAAGGCATTAGTATAACAAGAAACAGAGGCTATAATGGTTGTTGAGGATCATGAAACATCACCCCCATAAATACGAACTCTAGTGGCAAACTTCATATACTAGGCCAATGAGCTTATGCTCATAGGCTACTAGCTTCATGTGGCCTAGATCTATTGGTTTGCTAAAGAAAGCGATGGATCCTCCCCCTTGATGTAAGACCACACCAAAGACCGATATCGACACATCGCGCTTGATAATGAAGTCTTGGCCGAAGTCTGGAAGTTGCATGATCAGAATTGTGGTGATTTCTTGCTGGAGAGCACGAAAGGCTCTTAAAGCTTCATCAGGCTAGTGGAATGCATCACGCTTGAGTAAAGCTGATAAGGGTGTTGCTATTGTGCCGAAGTTTCGGATGAACCATATGTAATAGTTGGGTAAGCCTAGGAACGTGTAGACTGCTTGAACTAATTTTGGAACCGACCAATCCAATACTTCTTAAACCTTTTGTTTGTCCATTGAGACACATGTTCATGAGATAACGTGCCCAAGATATGCTACATAGGTAACTCCAAACTCACACTTAGAGTGTTTCAAGAATACTTTATAATTTTGCAAGGTGCAAAGCACATCACGGACATGACGGAGTTGGTCCAACCATGATGCACTATAGATTAGAATATCGTCGAAGAAAAATAAGATGAACCATCATAAAAATGGAAATAAAACTAAATTCATCAAGGATTGAAAAGTTGCAGGACGTTGGAGAGGTCGAAAGACAACCATAAATTCGAATAGGCCCTGGTGTGTACAGAAAGTTATTTTATTGATATTGCCAGGGTGCATACAAATATGGTGGGTGTCCTTAGCGCAAATCAAGCTTTGTAAAGAAATTGGCTCCACGCAGTTCATCCAGGAGCTTCTCGACCACGAGAATGGGAAATTTATCCTTGATTGTTTTCTTATTGAGACCACGGTAGTTGACATAGAAATGCCATGATCTGTCTTTCTTTTTGATAAGAAGAGCGGGACAAGAAAATGTTGATGTGCTTGGCTTGATAACTCCGCTCTAGAGCATTGTGTGACACTATCGTTTGAGCTCATCCTTTTGCATGTGTGCATATCTATAGGGGAAGACATCCATTGTCGATGTTCTTGGTTGAAGACGAATGCGGTGGGAGATGTGTCGCATTAGGGGCAGCCCGCTCGACTCAATAAAAGGGAAGAAAACTCTCCTATAAAGCCTCTATCAACACACTGAGGGATCTGTCAATGATTGCCGCATTTGTCGAGGAGGCGGAACATACTCCTTTCCAAATAATATGCTTGCCCGCGTGACCGAAACATATTGTTTGTTGAGTGAAATCCCAAATAGCTGGTCCAAGGGTGTCAAGCTATTGAATACCCAAAACCATGTCATATCCGCCTAGGGGCAAAGCATAGAAATCAACTACAAATTATTCCCCCTCAATCTGAATGGGTACATTGGAAATTGGAACAACACCCAAGAGATGAGATCCTTCCAAGAGATGAGATCCTTATTGCAGAAGAAAAGTAGAACACAGTAATAGTGTAAAAACGACTTCTTTATTGATATTTGTAGTGCATGATAGATTGAGTATTTATAGACATGAATCAATGTGTTGCTTCGTATATAGCGATTGTAGAAGAGGAGACGCATGTTGAAAAGATGAGATGCGTTTGCATGTAGGGAGGCATGTAGTTGCATCGGTTGGTGAAAAGCACCTCGTACTTTGTGTTGCCAGGCATAGTCTGTAGGACCCCAACGGGCAGGCTACTTCGAGACCTGTGCATGCATGTATAGTACACCTTGTTGCCTTTTGCTTGGCGTGAGATTAATTATCTCAATAATCCTATCACCATTAGCCCCAGTCACATATAGCCCATCGCACGAGGACCCAAAAATCTCGGCAAGGTGTGCACCATCTTCGGTAATAAAATTATGCATGGACCTTGAATCCAACAGAGCCACTAATCGGGATTTGCTAATGGTGGCCTCAATTTCGATAGTGTCCAATCTAGGAACATGAATTCCAGCAAGGACATGCAGGCAGATGTGTGGTTCTGTCATTGAAATCATCGTCATAGAATTGAGAAGTTTTTTAAAATAATATTTTTTTTGAAAAAAATTCAAATGTGTATAGCAGTTTTAGAAATTTACAAAAATAGGTAGATGCCTGCACTTGATGGACCGAACCGGGCCATGTGGCCCCAAATTGGCCGATGGTCGGCCGAGACTTGCCACATCAGTGTGAGTCAACTAACCATCGGCTCACTCGGCTGATCAACAGTCGAGTCAGGCTGACGTGGCCTGACTCGACCAATGAATAGACGACTGCTCCCCTATGAAGGGGGTGCTTGCATCAGAGGGGGTGGCATCATCAGAGGTGGATGACGGACAACTCTAGGAAGTGGCTGAGATGCAGGTGCAGGGGGAGGTTGAGGTGCAGTTGGTTATTTATGGGCCGAGTCAAGCCACGTCAGCTTGACTCAGCCCATTGATTGGTCGACTCTCGCTGAAGTGGTCTGGTTCAACCGAAAGAGTCGTTGCCGCGCCAAAAAAGAGTCGTTGTGGACCACGTGGGTCCGAGACGATCGATGGTCGGCCGAGTCACGCAGACATGGCCAAGTCTCGGCCGACTCGGGGCCATGTGGTCCGATTCGGCCCATCAAGTGCCGATAGCTACCTATTTTTACAAATTTTTGAAACTACTATACACATTTGATTTTTTTCAAAAAAATATTATTTTTTAAAAAAAATCTAGAATTGACCTCTTCCTTGTCCTATCGCTGCTCTTTGTCATCTTCATCGGTGAAAACTTCCATCACAAAAACCTTTTTACATCTATGGCTAGGAGCATACTTTCCGTCACAATTATAACATAGCCCATCCGCGCGACGCTGAGCCAATTTTGCTGGAGATAATCTGCGACGAGGCAGAGTGACGATGCTGATCGTGATTTTGGGGCTGTTGCTCCTAAGGCTGTTGAATCAGACTAGCAGGCATGAGGAACAAAACTGGTCCTGACCGGTGAACGGGATGCAAAACCGTTTACTGTGGATGATGAGGAACTAAGATTCAGCCACTGTTCGTAAGCACGAGCAAACATGATAGTGTCATCTATACATTGCGGCCAACACAGCGCGACATCATCAGTCTTTAATGGATTCCCTAGTCCAACTGTAAATAGTTGTATCTGCTGATCCTCTGATAAATCAGCATCGCGACATACCATCGTTAGAAATTAATCAACAAAATCATCCACCAATGTAGTACGTCAAAGTTCAACTAGTTCTCCTAGCGGACTTGTGGTCATAGGAGGGCCAAACCGCTTATGAACAAGCTGAACAAAATGTCACCATGATGGAGCCCCTCCACTAAGATCTGTCAGAGACCCTAGGGTCCCGGACAGTACTGCCGTTGCTACGCAGGTTGTAGCTCCGGCGAGGTGGGACGCCGGAGTTGGCCTCCGGCAACCCAATGGTGTCCAGAGAGAGAGATCAGGAAGGGAAATAAGAGTTAGAGGAGATGTGAGGGAATCAATTATTTGTTAATTGCATAGAGCCGATTACATCCCTCTTTCTAACCAACTCTAACAGATTTTCTCTCCTTCCCTCTCAAGCTATCACGCTGGCTGCTTCTACTGGAAGCTTGGCCCTGCGCTGATAGTATCTCCCCCACATGACATCACTCCCTCCCTCGACAAGCAGCTCGTTCTCAAGCTGGAAATTGGGATAGTGATCCATGAAGGTGTCAGCGTCCTCCCATGTGGCTGATGCCACAGGCTCGCCTTTCCAGTGGACAAGCAGTTGACGAACGCCTCGAGCCAAATGAGACCTCGTCACCTGCTCTGGTTCTAGAACCACGGCGCCATGATGGATTTGAGGAAGAGCTGGTGGTGCTGATGGTGGTGCGCCGACAAACTTCTTCAGAAGCCCCACATGGAACACATCATGTAGACGAGTGTGTGGGGGTAGCTTGAGCTGGTAAGCCACAGGATTGATGACAGCCACAATGCGAAATGGTCCATAGAAATGAGGTTGCAACTTCCCGGATGGCGCTGCATGAAGTGAGGCAGCAGCTCGATGGTGCAAACGGAGCCACACCCAGTCTCCCACCTGGAAGCAAACCTCTCGGTGCAGTCTGTCATAGTGTTTCTTGTAAATGGATTGGGCTTGTTCTAGGAGAAACCGCACATCAGTAAGAAGTTCATCTCGTTCTGCCATACTCTTGGCGATCGCTGCCACACGTGACTCGCCTGGCTCATAAGAACGGATGGACGGTGGTTCCCTGCCATAGACCACTTTGAATGGTGTGTCATGGAGGGAAGACTGATAGGCGGTATTGTAGATATATTCTGCCCAGGGCAGCCAACGCAACCACTGGCGCGGTCGATCACCCGTGAAGCATCTGAGATACATGACAATCACTTTGTTTGTCGCCTCAGTTTGGCCGTCAGACTGTGGATGAAATGCGGAGGACATGTGCAACTTGGCACCAATGAGACGCATCAATTCCCTCCAGAATATAGAAGTGAAAATTGGATCACGATCCGATACCATGGACTGGGGAATGCCGTGAAGACGCACAATCTCTGCAAAGAACACTTGTGCCACAGACTCCGCTGTGTACGGGTGTGCAAGCGGAATGAAATGACAGTATTTTCTAAAACAGTCCACCACGGTGAGGATCACTGATTTGCTGCCTACGTGAGGCAGTGCCTCAATAAAGTCAAGGCCGACATCTGCCCAGACAGCCGTAGGAACTGGTAGTGGTAAAAGTAGGTCTGCCGGGTGTAGATGATCAGTCTTGTAGCGTTGGCAAGTGACACAAGCACGGACAAAGTCCTGGACGGCACGCCTTAGATTGGGAGAATGACAATCACGGCGTATACGGTGTAATGTCCTTTGAACACCTTCATGCCCATTGTCATGTACCACCGAAATGATCTCTTGCGGCAAGGGTGAGGCTGGAGTAATATAAAGACGACCATTGAACGTCACCAATCCATCCACCAGAGCCCAAGATGATGGCCGTTGGCCTGACTCCACCTCATCTTTAAGTGCCACTAGACTGGGATCTGTGGCATGCGCCTGCCTCAGACGGTCGGTAAAAATGAACCCTGGACTGGATATAGCATGCAACACAGGATCATCTGTGTCCCATCTAGACAAGGCATCAGCTACTGTATTGGAGCTGCCAGTCTTGTATTCCACTGAAAAATCAAACCCAAGTATCTTGGCGACCCAATGATGTTGAGGTATGGTGGCGAGTCGTTGATCGAGCAAGTACTTAAAGCTGAAATGATCTGTTCGGACTAGGAAACGTCGCCCCCAAAGATACGGACGCCAATGTCGAATGGCCATGACCAACCCGATGAGCTCACGCTCGTATGCTAGAAAGGACTGATGCCGAGGTGCTACGGCTCAACTGAAGAAAGCCAGCGGGTGCTGATCCTGTATCAAAACAGCGTCGAACCCATGTGTTGAGGCGTCACACTCAACAATAAAAGGCTGACCAAAATCAGGCAATGCGAGCATGGGTGTTGTAGTCACGGCCACTTTGAGTGTTGTAAAAGCTTCCTCAGCCTCAGTAGTCCAAGAAAATCCCTCCCGGTGGAGAAGAGCAGTCAAGGGAGCCGCGATTGTACCAAATTCCTTGACAAATTTGCGGTAGTAGCCTACCAAACCGAGGAACCCGCGAACAGCCCTTACGGAGCGTGGGACCGGCCAGTCCGTGACGGCCTGAACCTTCGCTGGATCCATGGCGACCCCCGTGCCGGAAATGACATGGCCCAGATAAGATATGGATGTTTTGCCAAAGTCACATTTCGACCACTTGACGAAGAGGTGATGCCAGAGTAGAGTGTCGACGACGGTCCGAACATGACGAAGGTGATCAGTCCATGTCAAGCTATATATCAATATGTCATCAAAGAAGACAAGGACAAATCTCCTAAGAAATGGCCGCAAGACATCATTCATAAGCGCCTGGAATGTTGCCGGAGCGTTGCATAGTCCGAATGGCATTACCAAAAACTCGTAGAGGCCATCATGTGTACGAAATGCGGTCTTGGCAATATCCTCAGACCACATGCGTACCTGATGGTAGCCTGAACGCAGATCAAGTTTGGAGAAGAAGCGCGCACCATGGAGCTCGTCAAGGAGCTCGTCCACTACCGGAATCGGATACGCATCTTTGATGGTGATCGCGTTCAAGGCGCGATAATCAACGCAAAAGCACCAAGACCCATCGGTCTTCTGCACAAGCAATACAGGAGAAGAGAAAGCTAATGAACTTGCACGTATGATCCCCTGGTTTAGCATCGCGGCACATTGGCGCTCCAGCTCATCCTTGTGTACCGCTGGGTACCGATATAGACGTACGACCACTGGTACTGATCCTGGAATAAGGGTAATACCATGGTCGCGGGCGCGAGGTGGTAGCATGCCCCGAGGCTCATCAAAGACCGCAGCAAATGTATCGAGTAGGGCTGTCATGAGATCCTCACTTATGCATGCCCGAAGTGCTGGCCTAACCGGTCCTGCCTTGCCATGCCAACAAACTTGATGATCGTCTCGCCAAAATGACATCGTAAGTGCACCAAAATCCCATAGAATTGGACCCAATGTAGCGAGCCATTTTGTTCCCAGCACCATGTCATAACCGGCAAGGGACAATGAGAAGAAATCGCCTGTAAACCGCTCGTCATCAATGGAAAACGGTGCACTCCTAAAAATTCCAGGACAGGGGACGCGATCACCATTAGCCACCATAACCTGAAGCTTCCCTCCTAGCTGCAACTACAGGCCTGTGTGGCTGACCACATCCTCGGCAACAAAATTATGCGTCGAGCCGGAATCAATCAAGGCAAGCAGCAGAATGTCTTCAAACGAAACGCATACCTGCATGGTCTCGCTAGTATGAATTCCAGTAATAGCGTGTACTGAAATCTGCGGCTCGTCCTCTATGTGATCACCAGACTCATAGTCATCATCATCAGCAGCAAAGGCCAAGTCCAGGAAGAAAATCCGCTGGCAAACGCGATTGTGGCCTCTGCTGAATTTCTCATTGCAGTTGAAACACAGTCCCAGTTTACGACGTTCTTCCATTTCTGCGTGGGACACCCTCATAACCCATCTCCCATCTCCTGCCAACGAAGCCTGTGGCTGACCCAGTGTTGGAGGGACCAAAGCCCTCTGTGGAGGGGTCGGCAGAATTCCCTTCTGGTGACGATGCTGTGGCAGGGCAGCAGCTGCACACAGGTCACGTAGTTCGAGCTTCCGGGCTAGGCTCATTGCCATGGCGAGGGATTGTGGGTTAAGAATCTCCACATCTAGGCTCAAGGGTGGCAGAAGACCTGCAGTGAACAGCTGAACTTTCTGGGCTTCTGTGAGTGTTCCTGCCCTGGGTAACAGAGCCTCAAAACGGTCCTGGAATTCAACAACTGAACCGGTCCGTTTGCATGCCACCAGCTCGCCGAGAGGATTGGAACGCAGTGGCGATCCGAATCGAATATTGAGCAATTTGACAAAGCGCTTCCACGGAGGAGTTCCCTCATCATTCTGAATTTGCATAAACCACAGTTGTGCACCTGCTTCCAGATTATAAGATGTCATCCACACCTTTTCTTCGTCGGCAATGCGCTGCTGTCTAAAGTAGGATTCACAGCGATTAACGAACGCCAAAGGATCAGATCGACCATCAAACCTAGGAAAGTCCATCTTCTGGAAACGTGGTGGTCTCTCTGTGCTGTACTCGCTGCCATGCGCAACCCGAAGCCCCGCCGATGAGGATTCTGTGTTGCGGTGCTCGAGCGTATCAATTTTGGACTAGAATGTCTCCACCGAGGCAGTTAACTTGGCGATGAGGATCGCCAAATCGGCTGTAGTAGGTTCTGCCATTGCTGTAGAGGAAGAAGAGCTGGAGACCGGTATCAAGGATGACGACGATGTAGAGACCTTCGGCACAGCGGAGGAACGCCTAGGCTCTGATACCAAGTTGTCAGAGACCCTAGGGTCCCGGACAGTACTACCGTTGCTACGCAGGTTGTAGCTCCGGTGAGGTGGGACGCCGGAGTTGGCCTCCGGCAACCCAATGGTGTCCAGAGAGAGAGATCGGGAAGGGAAAGAAGAGTTAGAGGAGATGTGAGGGAATCAGTTCTTTGTTAATTGCATAGAGCCGAAATAATCAGCTTCAACAGATTTCTAACCAACTCTAACAGATTTTCTCTCCTTCCCTCTCAAGCTATCACGTTGGCTGCTTCTACTGGAAGCTTGGCCCTGCGCTGATAGTATCTCCCCCACATGACAAGATCCGAATGATAGTACCATAGGTTGGCAAACTCTGTGAGGTGTAGGGATGCATGCCAGACATTCTTTTTCTTAGGAGTGCGTTGTCCGTGGAAAAAGGTTCTTTGTTTGAAGGATCAGGGATATGATACGAGGATTTTTTTAGTTTTTAGGAGGTTACTTATCTTGGTACTATTCCTGCTTAAGCACGTTTAATATTTGAATTCTAACGAGATTTGATATCAGCTAACTCACATCCTTTTCACGGAAATGGGTTCTCTTTGCTATCAAAACTCGGAAATTCTAGTTTAGCCCGTGGAGAAAAACCTATGTCATCGGACTGATTTCCCTCGTTGCTGCCCCGAGATGGTGTAGTTCAACGAGAGGTGGAATTGCTGCCCCCAGCGAGCCTTCCGGTATCCCTTGCCTGATAATGATCTAGTGGAGAATCACAGGAAGCTTGTTGTGATTGTTCTACACGCTGAACAGCGAGGTTCAAGGCATGAACTTCCTGAACGTGGTCATAATCTGAGGCTTACAGGGCGTGAACTTTCTCTGCCAGTCCCTCCACGTGTTTAGGCAGAGGCTCTAGAACAGAAAATCACCGAGATAGCGACTCTACCTAAGTTGTTAGCGCAGCCAAAGCCTTGAAGACGGTGATTGAAAGTACATGAGAAATCTGATATCAAATTGTCAGGGCAACGGTATTGCACGATATTGCTCCTAGTTTTGGATCTTGGATTGTACTTGAATACAGTGGCCGACATTGGCTCTGGACCTCGTGAACTCGTCAGCGCGGTGGAGCGGTTGTGCAACACGCCGGTCGAGGGAAAGGGATCCGATCTTGTCTGTTGATAATAAACTCGATGGTTTATTGATATCGGTTAATAGGTATATTTATAATATAACACTTAACCTCTTTTAACAACTCTCAAGGCAATAGGACTAGGACTCTTTCTAATATATAATATTTAATGATAGCAATTTATTCTAACTAGACTCTTGACTTTATCTTTCTACTAATAAACTGAATCTTAATAGATATATATTTCTATATTTCCCTATTCCCTTGGATCGAATTCTACTCAGAATTAGAGTTGACAATAGGAATTCTACTTGGATTTGGACTGCTTCTGATGCCTTGAATATTCAATTCCCCGTATGACAATATTGTTTTTGTTATCTGGACATCATTTCCATTTGAATAGTCAGCATAGGACCTCAATTCCCGTCTGTTCAGTTAATTCTTTTAGGAAAGGGGATTGAGGAGATTGGGAGAGATTGAAACGGATTTATACTATAATCCCCTCCAATCTCCCTCAATCTCCTTCAATCCCGAACAAGCTCTCATGAGGATAATTGCTCATTTGTTAGAGCATCTTCAACAGCTTTCCTTCTGCATCCACTATAGTTAAAAATTTAGAGAATTTGTTGTAAAATTTGCTCTCCGGTAGATTCTCTATTTCATTCCCTACCATATCTTATCCCCTAATACTCTCTCTTCGTCCTCAAATCTAGAGAATCTCTCTCCTCCCCCAAATCTAGAGAATCTCTCTCCTCCCCCTATCCATGCCACATCAGCATTGGGAGAAAGAAAGAAGATAAAAGAAAGGAAGAAAGAGAAACAAGAGAAGGAAAAAAGAAAAGAAAAAATAAAATAGAAAATAGAAAAATAAAATAAAAATTTTATTTTCTTTATAATTTTTAAGATATTTTTGAGATAAACTATTTAGACTAATTATATGATATTTATTTATTCATAAAAAAAATACAAATTCACAATGAAAATATAGTTGTTGAAAATATAACCGATGTAATTTTTACCGTTGAATGATAATAAAAATCTATCAATCGTCAACAATAATAATGATCATACATAATAGTATATGTGTTAGAGATATAGCCGTTAAAAATATAGTCGTTAGATTTTTTACCGTTAGATAATAATAAAATAGAGGATTCAAAAATATATGGAATGAGTTTTAGGGACTGCTAGAGACCGAAACTGTATAGGGATGAAATCTTTTAGGGTCATTCCCTATATGAGAAATATAGGGGATAAATTACATGGAAACTGCTGGAGATGCTCTTACGAAATTTGTTGTCATATTCTTAAATGCCACAAAATTATTGTGGTTTGTAATTTTACCACCAAGTTCATCGGTACGCTGAATTATGGAAGTGTTTTTTTACTCCATCTGGCTGCTCTTCGGGTTATTGTTTCCGTATTATTGTGCTTCATTCCGTACTGCTGAATGCTGAATAGTCTAATCCATTTCATTTCACATGCGTTGATGCGTGTTTATTCAGATGCTGCCTTCACGCATCCATGTTCTTGCTGCATTCCTCAAGTGTCAATCTTCGCTGTCAATGCAGTTAAGTTGTTTAGTAGAGATTCCTGGCGTTGCCTTTGTATCCTATGCTGTCCACCTCTACGTCAAAATCGAGAAGCGCGCTGCGCGCGTCACGGCGCGAACACGATGTCATATTGTAGTCGGCATGAAAACGATTCGACCTGTTTCATAAACTTGCACTGTTTTGATGGGACGGATGATGGCTCTCTCTTTTTATTGAGGGGGTGTTTGGTTCTTTAGTCCTTAATTTTAGTCTCGTCACATCGGATGTTTGGATGATATTTTAGAGTATTAAATGTAGATTATTTATAAAACATATTTCATAATCGGTGGATTATTCGCGAGACGAATCTAATGAGCCTAATTACGCCATGATTTGATAATGTGTTGCTACAGTAAACATTTGCTAATCATGGATTAATTAGGCTTAAAAAATTTGTCTAGTGAATAATCCTCCAATTCTGTAATTATTTTTATAATCAGTTCAAGTTTAATCCTTCAAATTGATGTCCAAACATCCGATGTGACACGGACTCTATCTGATGGCAACAGTAGTAAAGGTGAGACAACGAGCTTCCTCAATGCCGCAACAGGAGTCGACTTTTACAGTAGAGTAGGGCAGGGTACAAAGCGAAGGAGAAAGGTTCTCAAAGATTAGACCCGTAATTTAGTACTCAGATATAAACCCAAAATCTAGAAAAATCGATAGTGTCCACAAACTGTTTGCCGCTGCATGAGACTTTCACACATCACATAACATCTGGTAGGACTTGGCCCTTTAGATCGAAGATTGTGGGAGTGGGCTGGTGGCTGATCGATCAGCCAGGGCGCCTGGTGGATGGCGCTGGCGATCAGAATCTGGAGGTGTGCGCCTGGACAGGCAGGGGAATAGGGGAAACCCTGGCAATTAATAGATTGCTCAGGTCTGCTTTATTCCATAGCCCTTAAGGGGTATTTTGTTAGAGTTAAGCTTGACATCATGCAGGTTAGTGCATGCGTGCGTGAAGCTCGACGAGTGTGTGCGCCATTGGTGTGGGCACGCCACAGCCGGCGAGCTCGGTGTAGAGGAGCTGCAGGCTCGGGCTGGCTCGGGTGGCATGGTAGGATGAGCGAGCGCGAGTACAGGGACTCGGTCAGGGTTGTTGGAACGGTGGCGTGAGTGTCGCTGTGGCTGTTGGGCGTGGCCGCGTCGTCCGAGGAACGAGTCGCTCGTTCACGACGCGTGTGCAAGTGTAGGACATGGCGTGGAAGCCGAAGTCATGGAGGTGTGCTCCACCGTGGGCTATAAGAGTCGTCACCCCTTGTGTAATCTTTGCTCGATTCGATGAAATAACAGAGCCAACATACAGGCCGCAGCGTGGCTGGGGCATTCGTCGCCATTACAGTGTACTGTTCATCTTCTCTGTTGAGCCACCGGCAAACGAGTGCGTGTGGGAGTGATCCGAGGCGGGCGAACGGCATTCGGTGCGCCAACAATTGGTATCAGAGCCGAGGCAAGGCGGAGACGCGCTCGGGATGGCCGCCGGCGTGTGTCGCCGGTGATGAAGAAGTCGCAAGGTCGCCCGCCGGTCGGAGTGCGTGTGCGAGTCACACTGGCGAGCGCGTCACGCAGGCACGGCGCGGCGATGGCGAGGAAGAAAACGGTGGAGATGACCCTCGGCGTGTGTCGCCGAGGAGGAAGGAGACCGTGGCACGCGACGACGACGGGCGACGCGGCAGCAACGGCGAAGAAGATGGCGCTCCTTGTTGGCGTAGAGGAGGAGCCGGCGCTGCTCTGAGCAGCGGACGTCATCGGGTCGCGACGGTGAGCGGGCAGCGCCACGTCGCATTTAGAGGGGTGACTGTTGAAATAGACGCGCTTGAGCGTGGTGTGCGTGCGTGTACGCGTGTGTGCATGTTGTGCGCGCGATGTGTGAGCGCCATGAGCGCGGCGTGAGTGCGTGTCCGCCATGAGCGCGGTTGGAGTTGTGTCGTGCACAGGCGTGCGCGTCCTGAGCTCGTGCATGTGTGTGCAGAGCGAGGCAAGCGCGCACGTGTGGTACGTGTAGAGAGCGTGCGGGAGCTGCGCGTGGTGAGCGCGTCGGCGCGCTGGTGACCACGCGGGTGCTGATCGTTCAGAGATGGTGGAGGCAGGTAGGCTAAAGCCATTCGACGCACAAGGAGAGGCCGGGTCGTCCGGAGCGCGTGGACGTCGCGCAGACGTAGTGGCTGGACTGTGCGGATCAAGGCGAACGGCTGCGATGCGAGGCGCGGTGGCAATGGTGGTGCACGCGGCGCGGGAAACGACGTTTCTCGCGGACGCCGGCGAGGATCCTATGCTGCTGTAAAGACGGAGGTGCGCAATGTCAAGCTTAAGGGGAGTTTGTTAGAGTTAAGCTTGACATCATGTAGGTTAGTGCATGCGTGCGTGAAGCTCGGCGAGTGTGTGCGCCATTGGCGTGGGCACGCCACAGCCGGCAAGCTCAGTGCAGAGGAGATGCAGGCTCGGGTGGCGTGGTAGGCTGAGCGAGCGCGAGTACAGGGACTCGGTCAGGGTTGTTGGAACGGTGGCATGAGTGTCGTTGTGGCTGTTGGGCGTGGCCGCGTCGTCCGGGGAACGAGTCGCTCGTTCACGACGCGTGCGCAAGTGCAGGACATGGCGTGGAAACCGGAGTCGTGGAGGTGTGCTCCACCGTGGGCTATAAGAGCCGCCACCCCTTGTGTAATCTTTGCTCGATCCGATGAAATAATAGAGCCAACATACAGGCCGCGGCGCGGCTCGAGCGTTCGTCGCCATTACAGTGTACTGTTCATCTTCTCCGTTGAGCCACCAGCAAGCGAGTGCGTGTGGGAGTGATCCGAGGCGGGCGAACGGCATTCGGTGCGCCAACATATTTATAGTCCTAATACAAGCCTTATCTCTAATCAAATAACTGAATTGGAATCTAATCTCTAATCTGATAACCGAATCTAATCTCTAATCTGATAACAGATCTAATCTTTAATCTGAAACAGCAATAACAAATAATAGAAACAGAAATAACAAATATTAATAGGACTCCTCTAGAGCCGGCGCCTCCTGATACCGGTCCTAACAACATCACTGAGATGCAAGCCAGATTTACTCCTGGTAAAAAAATCAATTTATTCCCATGAATTAGAACTAGACCTACTTAACAGTCGATGTATACAAAACATTGTACAGAGCGGTCTGTAAGCATTGGGAGAAGCTACAGAAAACGACCTATCATGGCTTTTCTAATAACAAATAAAGATGGACCAAAAATTATGAAGGGACCTTCAAGTAAGTTGCTAGCTATACCCGTTATGTATAGAACCTGCTCCGTTCTTGGTCTAGCCATATCTGATATCATAAGGCAATATACAGAGGCAAATCTTTCTTATCCTGCCCCAAACTTGTCAAGACCAAAACAATCTACTGCCGAAAGCAGGCACGAACAAGTATCAGCAATGAAATGGCACACATCACAGTTATCAAAGAATCGCCCCATCACTCATCGTCCTCCGAATCTGCATTATAACATCCAATAATTTAATGGTTAGATGCAGCACGAAAACCTTAGCTATTAGAACTTCAAGTCCAACATAAGTTCATATATGTAATTGTAATGGAAGGGGGCTCCTAGACATGTGCACCAGAACCACTTGCAAGTTGCAACAAGGCATTCTGATCGACATGATTTTTTATCATATATTATCAGTGATCCATTCATGTGACAAAAATGAAGTTCAGGGTTTATTATTTCAATATGTAAGCCGTCAAGGTCACCCGTGTTAACGAAGGTTCTCCTGTTTTTATTTATGGATATAAAGAAGGTAAAAGATAAAAGAATGGATGTCGATCAACCACAAGTAATTGAACCAAAGAAAAACTTCTCTTACCAGATCGAACATCCTCTCCAACCTGTCCTTTATTATTCAATTGTTTCATTATCATTAAACATATGAGTTTCCACCAGTACATATGGAACACAAGTAGTGTGAGGAGCATTGTGTTGAAAATGTAATACAAAGTTGTTGGGAATCTCTCAAGCTTCCTCAAAGATATGATGGACTGGTAGCTGCATATTGCAAGAACAAGGATGTAAGCTTGAACCTTACTAGGTAAATGGGAACACAAGGTATCATGTCAAGAAGTAGCAAACAAACCTTGATGTTTTGATTATCCAAAAAGGGAAGTAAATCAGCCGCAACAGGAGCCAGGAGAGAGCAAAAAGGCCAAAAAACAAGCTAGCCCCTAGCTCTTTTTCTGTGTATTTGCACAGTTTGGCGGTCTCAAGAAACACATCACTTGTATCATGCAAAGCCAGAATAACTGTCCCAATTCGGAAAAATCTACAATACAATATCAATTTTGTTGTCTTAGATCCATGTTGACATATTGATCTTGCATAATACAAAAGTCAATAAACATGTCATTTGAAAACTTTGAATCAACAGAAACAAGATGAACTAAAAAAAGAAAACAGTGTGTCTAATGAAGCAAAGTGACTTCAAAACATCTGTGTATTGCTAGATGGCATAGCTATGCTGCAAGTAAGAAGCGTAGGTGAGATACTGAGATGGCATTCCACTAAAAACTTTGATTTTTTATCATTTTTTTGGATAATATTATTCTTGTTCAATTCATCCCAAGGAATCAAACCACTAGGAAAATTCTCAAACTCAATAACACAAAGATATGAATAATTGATGTAGATCAGTTTACATCAGAACATAAGAAAGGAAGTTCTTGGGAAAGTGCAAATATAGCAAATAGATTATTATAGGGGATAAAAAATAATTACCCAGTCAGATATGCATATCCAATCAGAATAGATGTTACTACATGGTGAGACATCATTACAGCAAAATCTTTTCTGCGGGTTTCCCAAGCAATAAGAGCAAAAATGCTGTAGATATAAAAACCACACTGACACATGTAGAAAAGCATCAAGGAGGACCTGCCAGAGAAAAAGGAAGCATATATATAAGGAAAAGAGGGGGTAAATCACTTCACTCCAAAGAACAGGTTAGTTTGAAAAAACATGGTATAAGAACTCTAAATCTGAGCCATTTCGGTCAGCATGGCAATGAAAACAGGGGATTAGCATTTCTAGAAGTGCATGATTAAATAATAAGCTTGGATTATGAGTTTAATAAGTGAAACAAAAAGAGAAACAAGGACGCTAAATTAACTAATCTTCTTTCTGTAGTACCAAGTAGGCAAGTACTTAACTACTTAAATACACTGGAATACTCTAAAAGTTATACTAGCAAGAGCATTTGGGGGATTATATTAAAATGACAGGCTGATAGCAAAGTTATTTCTATTCAACTTCAAGAGGGTAGGGTACCATAAGACAAAGGTGTGTTCATAGATTTGTAGTTTATATAAGTATTAGTTTCCACTCACGTCATGGGCTGATTTGGCCATCCATCGAAGTATTGCATTGTATCCAATGACCAGGGTTCCTTCTTTATTATCAAGAGGACCCATGCTTGAACAGAAGCATAGTATGTCAGCTTCCAAATGGACTCTGAAAACTTGACAATCTTTGCTTGCCTGGCCTCATCATTCAATAGCTTAGAAGCCTTGCTGTTGAAGCAGTAAGCTGCCAGTGGCTGAAATGAAAATACAAAGGGGACCATATGTAACTATGTAAGGTGTGAATGTTCAATTGCAACTGAAAGCTATTCTGGAATTTCAAAAGAGTAGTTTATATAGGCACTTTGGGAAATGCTGGACAGAAATGAAAAAACAGACTCAGAAATCAGAAACCAATGATTATCTAGGGCCTTAGCTATATAACTACCACTTTATCTATGACCAGACATTGTTTTAGTTTAAAGCATGCTATAAGTCCTGCAAAAGTTCACCGAAAAGAGAAACCAAGATAGCCAAATTACACGTGGATTTTACACTTCGGATCTAAAATTGAAGATAACAATTAAATTTAAAAGCAATGGTAGTATCATGTACAAGCCTTATGTGAGACTTCGTTGATCCAATCGTTTGTTTACTACAGAGTAGTTGAACCATCAAAATTCATGGGAACAAAGAATAGCAGACAAGCTCAGGTCCTGGTCCTCTACAGTAGAACACAGGCAAACGCCAATCACATTGATCATAAATAGCAGACATAGCCAATACGTAAGACAATTAATGACCTGTTTCCATTTCGGAAAAGGTGGGGAGCAGCGCTTCACATGCGCACCAACGATCCGCCAAATTGGCCGGATAAAAATGGGTCGCAATGCCAGCGACATTACTGAGCATCAGCAGGTGCTATCACCCAGCGCTCGCGTCACCCGCGCAGAGCATTGGGGGGAAACCAAGGAAGGGGAGAGATCTCGCGTAATCCGGCTCGAATCTGAACGTGGCAGGGGCGCGGGAGCTGATTCGGTACCTTGTAGACGAAGCGGTCGAGGAGGAAGCGGGCGCAGAAGAAGGCGACGGAGAAGACGAGCGTGAGGGGAAAGAAGGACGACACCGCCGGACCCCGGATCGCCATCAACCTCCCGACCCGGACTCCCTCGCCGCGGCCCGCCGCGGCGCCACCAGCACCACCGCACCGCGACGCGACGCGACGCGCCGAGCTCCCGCTCCCCCGCCGCGCGCCGATAATGCGACGACCTCCGCGGATTGGATTGGGTTGGGGAGGAGAGGGGATTAGGCGGAGGAGCGGCAGGCCCAGGCGGCACGCACTGTTCCCATTCGCTGTGTATTTCCTACTCGCGCAGGCGGAGACGGGCGTGGCTACGAGGGAGGCGAGGACGACGATGTGGGTGCGTGCGTGTGGAATAATACAACAAATCGGCCGATTCGGTTTAATTATGGTTCAGCTTGACTCCCTCGATCTAGTTAATGGCTTCAATTAATGGGGTCTCACCCATCCAAAGAATGTTGGCCCTAAAATCCTTAGTGTACGGTTGTTTCAGTTTTTAGTAGTAGTCGGCTAGTTTGAGTATTTGATGTCTTTTAGCTTTCAGATTCTAGTTTATTTCTAGATTTTATAGTTATTGATTCTCGTAATCTGAGTCTAAAATATGAACCGTTTGTTTTCGTTTCAGATTTTAGAAGTACACTGCAGCTGCTAGAAACTGAAACAAACATGTACTTAGTATAATCACGATGACAGTATTAACTAATGGACAATTTTTTATATTAATTTTATTGTTTTGTCAGTTATAATTTACTGCTTTTGTCCTATGATATTAGGATCTAGAATTGAATTTGATATTTTAATGCTATGTCTAGATTCTTTGTGCCATGAAATATTGAATCTGATCTTAAGTTACAATATTACGAGACATAGTGAGTACGTAATATGTTAGAGAATTTATTGAGGTGATAGAGATAAATGATGTCTCGTTCAAGAAACCGGCTTTACACAATGTCAAGCAAGAAAAATAGAATTGGGAGATAAAAGAGAAAAGATAGGTGATTGAACATAAGTTTATTTTAAAGAAACAATCTATTAGGAGATAGTGTCTATGAATGACGTCTAAAGAAAAAAGACATTATTTATAGACAAAAAGATATCATTCATAGACACTGTAAGTTGGAACTGCCTAAAAGTACTGGACACTTAAATTATCATATTAATATGAGAAAATAGAAAGATATATATACCACAAGATACAACCTATAGCGTTGTGACAATTATATAAGAAATTTAACTGCGTTTTTAGAAGAAAGTTCATTATCGAACAACCATTTTTCTGCGGGACTGGTCTTGGCTAACTTGAGTGTGAACTCTCTTTGTCCCTTTAACAATAGAGAAAGTCTGTGCATATACCAAAGTCGGTTACCGGAAATTCATCTAGTTTTATATTTGTCACTTACTTTCTCACTAACATGTCATTGAGAGAACGAGTGGTATATATGAAATCGGGTGAGGGAAATAATCTCATAACAATATACACTCGATATATGTGTTCGAATTCATTGATATATATCTAAAAAGATCAAAATGAGTTATATTTCGAAATGGATATAATATATGATTGATTCAATTCTATTACTAAAAGCATGTATTGCGTGGTTGATAAGCGGGAGTACTGGAGCATCACAATCAAACTTGACATATTTTTCCCTTGATTCTTTGCCCGGTAGATGGCTTCACTGTCCGGGCATTTTTAATTGTGATTGTGACGATGCTAGCAGTTCAATTTCGTGTTTTGCAGTGATGGGATTATAAGTTAGGAAGAGGGAGAATATTTCAATTAAACAACGGCAATTACTTACGACGAAGAGAAAAAAAAAAGACAAGAAAGTCCAGATGCATAGATGCATGATCG
Source organism: Zizania palustris (assembly GCA_019279435.1). Classification (NCBI taxonomy): domain Eukaryota; kingdom Viridiplantae; phylum Streptophyta; class Magnoliopsida; order Poales; family Poaceae; genus Zizania; species Zizania palustris. The sequence continues at coordinate 53,383,274 of JAAALK010000079.1, read as the reverse complement.
AAAAAAAAAAACATTAGGCCGTTTTTTTCATCAAAGAAGCGTGTGAAACGGCCGGTAGTCAAAGAGCAGCTCACAGAAGTCATGGAGCATGCGTGCTCACAATATACGCGTGGCGGGAACAAATGCGAGTTGGAGTTGGACTGCTCAAGCATGCATGCTTCCATCGTTTTTCAGCTAATTATGGCAGACATTTGAGTTTGAGGGTGTCACGTCAAGCACTTAGACTACTTTTATAACATATTTATGTAAATTTTGAAAAAGTGAAATTTTAGTATAATATATCAGTTTAGTGTAATTCAAAAATGTTTAATTTTAGTATAAACATTATAAATTTCATGATTATAATATTTAAATGCAAAATTACATATTGATAATGTAAAATATAGAGTATCATGAGCTAAAAAATTTTCAACCAAATAAATTTTTAAATTTTTTATAACTCACAACTCACAACAATTTTTTTATAATCTATAGTCCAACCATACTCTTCTACACTTCTTTCCGACTATGAACTTTAGGCATCGCCTAACAACAAGCGCATCCATGTTGTATACTCCGGAGTACTACGGAATACTTTACGACAGTATACAACGTCACTCCCTCAATTATATATTCTCAATTATTGTTTGATTTTTTATAAGAAAGACTTTTAAAACTTTAATCAATTTTATAAAACATATGATAACAATTATAATATTTTCTCTGTCCCATAATATAATAATCTAGTACAATTAGAGATATTTCATATTACAGTGAATCTATACAAAGACACTATCCAGATTTGTTTTACTACGAAATATCTTATCCGATATGAGATTGATATATTGCGGGATGGAAGAAGTATTAAATTAACTATTATTAAATAAACCATAAAATATGTCTTAATAATGTATTGTTTGATGTTGTATTTTTTGAAAAATTATAAAAGAACAGGCAAATATATTAGATTAGAGAGTTAAAAATGTACATAATTTGTTTGGAAAAAAGGGTGGGGGAAGAAGTTAAGTAAAAGGGTCTAATAGCATCTCCAAGAGATATTTTAAATTTTATTCCCTAAAATTTGATATAGAAATCATCCTATCCATATTAATTCCTAAAAACTAATTTGATTTCCAACTTGTTCTCTATCCTATTTTTAAATAGGGAATGAGAAATCAATCCTATATTTCGGATAGATAAAAGGGGTTTAGAAAATGGTTTAGGATGAAGATTTGTTTAGGGGTGTTGTTGGTGTCTGATTTTTCATCAAAATCTTAATTGAGGAAGTACATGTTTTGTCAAACTCTCCCCCCTTCTTTAATTTTTTGTATGATCGTTGTGTACATGTTTCGACATTCTGAAATATTCTAGCATTTCTCTCCTTTTAGATTTCAAGTATTTGAAATACCGAACCGTGGAAACGTGACTACCGAACTACCGTTTTCTACAGGCATCGAGTTGACCAACCGATCATCTGTCGCGTTCGTACCATCCCGTCTGGACCTTTGAATAACCGGAGAATTTACTGAAGAAATAAACTTCAGAAACATACGTGGTGGCTGTTGCCTCCGACAAAATACCATTGTCCGTTTGGCAGGGGCATGCAAAAATTAGCTGAAATCCAAACTAAACCAAAATAAATATAGTTTTTACTTTTTAATATTTGTTTTTATTCTAAATAACTTTAGTTTTCGGTTTAGGCTTTGATTTCTATTCATAAAAAACCGAAATCCCTGAAAAACCAAAGAGCTATGGAGTTTGTCGACCACTGCACTGGGTTGTTTGCAGTCTGCTAACAAGCCGAATAAGCTCAGCAAAGCCCAACATTTACGCGAATATTTTTTGAAGTAATATTTTTAAAAATAAAATTTCAAATTTGTATATTTGTATCACAGTTTGAAAAAAATACAAAAAAAGGTACCAGTCGGCACTTGGTCGGCTGACTGGTGCCACATCAGCACCAGTCGCCCGATCAAGTACCGACTAGGCACTACGTTGGCTCTCTTTAGCGCGCAACTGTATTTTTCTATTAATGTGGCAGCATTTCAATGGCCAACAGACGCCACGTCAGTAGGAGTCGGAACAGTCGACTCCTGCTGACGTGACATCAGTCGACATAAAGAACTGTTGACGCGTTCTAGTCGGTACTTGATCGACCGATTGGTGCTGACGTGGCACCAGTCGGCCGACCAAGTACTGACTAAGCGTCACGTGGCACCAATCGACCAACTAAGTGTCGACTAGTACCTATTTTCGTATTTTTTTCAAATTATCATACAAATTTGAAATTTTATTTTAAAAAATATTATTTCAAAAAAAATCCATCTACGCACACCTAGTCTCCTTTTCTGTGACAGCGACACGACCACCGTTGTGTGCTAACAAGCCAAACAAAAAAAAGCCTAGCAAAGTCAAAAGCTCCAAAGCCTAACACATATTTTTTTTTTGAACCAGAGAAATCCAGTAGGATTTCCCCCATTTCCATTAAAGAAATGACAAACCAAGGTTTCTTACATTGCGACAAACTAAAAACAGCAGGGTTTTCTCACAACGCCCCATAGTGTTCCCTACTTATTGAAAGAACAAACAACCAGAACAGACAAAACACAGGGACTACCCCATTGCTTCACAGATATAGTCAGTTCATCAAGTCAACAAAATCAACCAAAAGCACGAACAGCAGAGGGACAATTTAAAGGCTCAGCATTGGTCTTCCCAAGCACCACCCGTTCCGCTTTGCAAAGACCTCAGACACCACCCGTTCTAGCAGACGTACTCCCGTTGTTAGTCTTCTTGCCTTTTCCTCCGATTTCTGTAAGACAGACCAAGTTGAAATCCAAAAACAGCACGAAGTAACCAATTCTATCGGGTCAGTAACCCTTTTATTACTGAAACAATATTCATTCCTGAACTTCCACAGTGACCAGAAAAAAGCCGCAATACCAACTCCAACTAACTCTTTGTCAATCTTCTTCAGTTTTCTGAACCACAAATTCCACAGATGATGTACATCATTAAAGGGTCCAATATCAAAGCACACTTTAATCAATCTCCACATAAATTTGGCCACCACACAGTCAAAAAACAGGTGTTGGATGGTCTCAACTTTACAACAGAATTGGCATTGTACCGAGTCTCCTTTCCAACCTCTTTTTTTAGGTTATCTTTTGTTAAAATCTTCCCTTTTTTAGTTAACCACAAAAAGATCTTGATTTTCAAAGGAATTTTAATGTTCCAAACATCATCAGGACATTTAACAATATTTTGCATTTTCAATGCATTATAGAAGGATTTAACACTAAACACTCCATTTTTAGACAGAGCCCAAATACACTTATCTCTATTGTCATTTAGAGTAAAGGATCCACAATATTCTTTCACTTTCCTCCATTTCCTCAATTTATTTCCATACAAATCCCTTCTAAAATTAACACTAGTCATATTATCCCTCAGGGCATTTGCCACAGAAATATGTTTAGAAGAAGTGACACCATAGAGATCAGGATATCTGTCTGCCAAAGAAAACAGGCCTATCCATTTGTCTTCCCAAAAGAGGGTCCCCTTCCCATTACCCACTTTTTTAACACAAAACTGAAGAAGCTGATGTTTCACTCTATTTAGAGCACCCCAGAATTGGGAGTCCCCAGGTCTGGTTTTGGCATCAGAAAGAGGTCTGTTTTTGAGGTATTTTTTCCTTATAATTTCTTGCCATAATCCATCCTCATTCTCAAGATTCCACAGCCACTTTCCCAGCAAAGCCACATTCATACTATCCAGATCCAAAACCCCCAACCCACCAGCTTCCTTAGGCATACAAATCATAGGCCAATTGATCAGATGGTACTTTTTGATCCCTAGATCTTCTTGCCATAAAAATCTGGCTCTAAAGAAATCAAATTTTTTCCTGACCCCTGTAGGGAGAGTATAGAAAGAAAGCATGTATAAAGGCACACTACTTAGGCAGGCATTCAACAAAATGAGTCTCCCTCCAATATCCAGCAGCTTACCCTTCCAACATCCCATCTTTTTTTCAATCTTATCTTCACAATTTTTCCAGTCTTTATTCAAAATCTTAGTCTTTTTGATAGGCAAGCCCAAGTACTTCAGGGGGAAATCCCCCCTTTTACATGTAAAAATTTGACAAAACTTTTCATTCACTTCTTCAGAAATGCCCACACCAAAAACTTCACTTTTGTGAAAATTTATTTTCAGACCAGACATTTGCTCAAAGAGGCAAAGAATGAATTTCAGATTTTTCCCAATATCTATCCCATCTTGCAGCAAAAAGATAGTGTCGTCTGCATATTGTAAAATAGAGATATCCTCAGAAGCCAGACCCCCTCCTAGACCCTTAAGGAAACCCACTTGTACAGCCTTATCCACTAGGTAAGATAAAGCATCAACAGCCAAGTCAAAAAGAAGAGGTGACAGAGGATCCCCCTGTCTCAACCCTCTATGAGTCTTGAAATAAGGTCCAACATGTTCATTTACTTTAATATTAACCTTTCCCCCCATAACAATCCTCATAATCCAATCATTCCACTTGCTAGGGAAACCCTTAGCTTCCAGCATTTGGAAAAGGAAAGACCAATTTATTTTGTCATATGCCTTTTCAAAATCTATTTTCAAGAGGACACCAGATTTTTTTTTAACATGCAAAGTATTTAAAATTTCATGCAAAATGACTACCCCATCTAAAATGTATCTCTTTTTAATAAAAGCAGTCTGATTTTGGAGATCAAGTACCCAATCACTTTTTCTAACCTATGCATTAAAATTTTAGTCACAATTTTGAAGCTGACATTTAACAGGCAGATAGGTCTAAAATTCTTAATTTGATCAGCCTTCTCACACTTAGGTACCAGAGTGACCATTCCACAATTCAATCTATCCACATCATCTTTTCCATTATAAAAGTCCTCAATAATTGCTATCAGATCATCTTTAATAATATCCCAAAAGGTTTTATAAAATTCAATTGGGAAACCATCAGGACCAGGTGATTTGTTACTTTCCATACTGAAAACAGCCTTCTTAATTTCATTTTCAGTGAAAGGTTTGGTCAACTCTTTTTTATCTTCATTTTTCAACTGTACCATACAAACCTCAGAAAGTTTAATATTGATCCTTTCATTTTCTCCAAACAAATCTTTATAAAAGTCAGTCACATGTCTCATCAACTGATTTTGCTCGGTTATAATGTTGTCCTCCCATTTTAGATGTGTAATCACATTCTTTTTTCTCCTACCATTTGCTTTTGTGTGAAAATATTTAGTATTGCCATGACCCTCCAACAGATCCTTCTCCTTACTTCTTTGTAACCATTTAAAATAGTCCTCTCTCATCAAATTTTCCAATTTGACTTCAAGATTCTTCCTATTAATTCTTTCAAACCAGTTCATACCCCTTAAAACACAATTTTTATCTAACTCCTCTATCTCTCTCAGAATCCCCTCCTTTGATTTTTTATAAAAGCCTTCCCAATTCAAATTCCAACCTTTTAGAGTTTTCCTCAGAGTCATAAGCTTATTTTGCCACCTATCCATATTTGATCCACCTCTATAATTTTTTCCCCATACCTTCAAGATAACCTCTTTCAAATCAGGTCTTAGGAACCAACTATTTTCAAAATAGAACAAGGGGGATTTTTTTATAGTAACACAAGTATCAATAAGAATAGGAGAGTGGTCAGAAAAAATTCTTTCCATAATTGTAGCTTTGGCCAAAGGAAACATCTTATCCCAATCCATATTCATTATACATCTGTCCAATTTTTCAAGAATTGGATTAACTTGACCATTGCTCCAAGTATACAGCCCACCCCCCATATCTAACTCCTTCAGATTATTTTGTTCAATTATAGCATTGAATAAAAAACTCCATTTATTACAACCACCAGGTCTATTTTTATCCTTATCTCTTCTTAAAATGTTGAAATCACCCCCAAACAAAGTAGGCCCAACACACTTACTACAAATTTGAGAAAATTCAATAAGAAATTCTTCTTTAAGAAAATTCTGGGCAGCACCATAAACAATAATCAGATTCCATTCTTTATGATCAAGTTTATTAACAAGTCTAACCCTAATGTAGTAATCACCCTCCTCATGATCCAACATACTCAAAGTGTCATTGTTCATCCCCACCAAAATACCTCCTGATCTGCCATGAGGGGGGGTCCAAACCCAATGGAAATTCCTCCCAGCACTCAGAGATCTGAGTAGACAAGGAGGAAATTCTTTCTTCATTGTTTCTTGTAGCCCAATAAAATCAATTCTATGATGTTTACATACATCATTTAAATGCTTGATTTTCATATGGTTTCCTAAACCCCTAACATTCCAAATCAAACCTTTCATGATTTTCTTTCTCTTTTTTTCTTACAACATCCCTTTTTGGATTGACCTTAGTAATACTAAGGTTTCCCTTGGTTCTTTTCTTTTGACACTGTTTTTTTATTTGGAGTTTTGACAAGATATTTTCTGTTCTTTCCAAGTCAGAAGAAGAATATTCTGATTCAATCCCAGCTAGCAAATTTTTATGGTCATTTCCCACACATCCCTCATTAATTTCCATCACACCAGCATTGTTATGTGCTTTCTTTTCAGCAAGATAGAGAGCAATCCTGGCTTGTTCTAGATTTTTAATCAAATCCAAATTCTGATCAATTTGGTCAATAGAACAACCCAGAGACACCCCCAAAACACTAGCCATTTGATGCAAGGAAATATTACTGTCATGAATAAAGGAGGGTATTTCCGTACCTTTGTCCACAAAGGAGTTTTGAGCTTCTTTCCTTGAAGTGGCCATCTCCAATACTGACTTATCCTCTTTCAATTTTAGCCTTGAGCATCTTCTTCTATCCTCATCCTCTTGTTCCTTTTCTTGCAATGGTTCAACCACACCCACTCTAACTGCAAAATCCACTGACTCTTGAGACTCTACGTATTCTTCACTATCTGTAATGTGTAGCTTACCAGTCCCCTCTCCAGAGTTTATCTCCATCCAAGCAGTTTTTTTCATTTTCATCCTGACAGATGCCATCATCACTTAAATTCCCCACATCCTCCTTTGTATCATTCACCCCAATTATAGCACCTTCTTTTTCAGTCACCTTTGGTGATTCTTTTTGTTGTTCAGCAAATTCCTCCATTTGTAGCTTGTCAGCTAATTCCTCATCATTCATAGGGTTTATCTCAGGGTTTGTTTTTTCAGTACCAATTAGAATGGAACTTTCAGGGATCACAGGATCCAGAGATAGATCATCACCTTTCCCTCTTGTTCCATAGACCATCTTTCCCAGGTTTCTTTTCTTAGCATACAGATTTTCATGAGATACTGCCCCAACTGCATCACTATTTTCCAGCACCCTTTTCCCCTTTTCTTTCCCTTGGAACCATCCCACCTCCACCACTTCATCCAGTTCATAAGTCACATTATATAACAGCAAATTAGGTGTAGTGAGTACCAAGGACAGGGGTAAGGCAAAAGTATCTAACATTCCAACTTTAATTCTGATAACATCTTTCACTCTAACAGCCTCCATATCAATATCCAGCACCACCCCAACATTAGACCCCACCTCACATATAGCATGGTAGTTTTTCATAGAGTCAGGAATACCCTTCACACTAATCCAAACTACATGTAACTTTCCAGCTGCCAAGGCTTCTTGAGTCCAAGGCCTCACTTTAATCCTTACATTGGTCCCCTTGAGGGTAAATTCCTCAAAGTTTGAAATCTCTTCCAATCTCAGTTTATTAGGGAACCTCACTTGAAAAGTTTTGTTATCCATATTCTTTGCCCTCCATACCCAATTCCATTTAAATTGATTAAAGAAACCCTCCTCCATTTGTTTTTCAGATAAAGATTTTCCTTCCTCAACAGAAACAATGGCAAGGGGATTGACATGCTCCTTGTTGGACACATCTCTAGCATTCTGAATTAAAAGACACCCCAAACCCTCAGCAGCATTACCCACAATTTTCGCCACAGGCTTCGGCTGTTTCTCCAGAAAACAGTCAACTGTCTTATGAGAGTATTTTCCACAAATCACACAATACACGACCACTTTGCAATCTTTGCTAAGATGTCCCCCAGTTTTACATTTGTTGCAGAACAATTTCACCCCCCCTCTGGTTTTTTCTCTTCAGCAATTCCAGATTTAACCTCTACAGAAACCTTAGAGATCACATTCCCTTTCCCCCCCGAACCTTCGGCCTCCGAACTTCTATTCCCAGCATTATCCCAATTAGCCATAGGATTAGGAACATCACCTTGCAGATTCACCACTTCTTTCCCAGATTCCACCATTTTCTTGGCATCCACCACCGGAGCAGGTTGTTGCACAGGGCGAAAGTTCCCTTGAGGCACTCCTCTCCCCCCCGCCCTCCAAGTATTGGAGGCGCGTTGAGGTGGGCGAGGCCTCCACGGACGATTCCCCCAATCCGCCATGGATTTGGCAGCAAGAACCTGAGAGAAGGTTCGCTCCCCAACCAGAGATCTCTTCGGATGCTCTCCCCCCAACCCCAAGCCTCGGCCAATCTGCTGCCCAGTCTCCCTTCACCGATGAGCGAAGGTGAGCAAATTTTGACGAAATATGTGGAAGCACCAGAGGTGAGACGCCGGCTAGAAGTGCTCCGCCGCTAGGGTTTGCAACCTCTGGGGGCGGATGAAACCCCTCGACCCCTGGCTTGGAATGAACGAGCCTGAGGGCACTTTTCTCCTGGTCAATGTCCACTGGCCACCCGAACCAACTTCCCCTTCGATGGGCCAGCACATCTTTGGAGGCTTCACCCATTTGATTCATGGAATCCGCATTTCAGCTGTGTTGGGCAGTTGCATGTTCTAACCCTACGGTTCTACCTTTCGCCTGTTCGTACAAATTGATATGATTATGTTTTTCATCAATGTTATTTTCCTTTTGTAATCGCCGGATGCATAGTTCTAATATAGATACTTAGTATAAGAAAAAAATTTAAGCATTTTTCTTAAGAGTTCAATATTAAAAATATATTATATTTGTTAGCTAATTTTTTACTACAACTACTTGACTATACATATATTGCTACAACTATTTTAACTAGCACTCATTAGCATCTGGTGCTTACACTAAGCAGCAACTCTTATCGTTAAGCATCCCTATTACAAAAAATCGGTTTTTTCTTTGAACACCACCGCAAGCTTTCCACTGTAGCTGCTTCAAACGACACATCAACACGTACGACCACACCGTTGACCCTCTGAGTTTTGACATGTCGCGCTATTAAAACCGTCGTGCCATGTCACCGAGGCCACCACCGCACCACGTAGCGGCTACCGCCGTCGAGACATCAAGGTTGTTGCACCGATGAGGCCAAGCAAGTGCATAGTTCCTGTGTGATCCTCTCAATCTCCTAGTGGCAAAGTACCACACCATTCCTCGTCGGAATTTCCGACCAACGCCGGAAAAATTGGCCCGCAATCATTATCCTCCCCTTAACTGTGTGTACGGAAGACGGTGGAGACCGAGTACCACTACCAGCCAGGCCGGGTGGTTGGACGCCGAGCGAGAGTGCGAGACGCGGGCGACGACTCCACTCGGCGCTCGGCGGGCCGGGCACACATCTAACGGCAGCGAGCGCACGGGCGCATCCGAGCCGCGAGACGTGAGCCGTCGTCCCCCAGCGCGCACGCAAGCGACAGCCAATTCGCGCCGCGTTGGCCCGTTGCCGTGCTGCCGCGCCGGTTGCTTGGCTGGCTCGGCCGAGGTAGAGAGAGAGAGGGGAGGGGGAGTCGTGGACTTGCGCGTAAGGCGGGTCTGCGCGTCTGACCGGACCGCTCGACGTTGCCACGGGAAGCGGGCGAGAGCGACTGAGCGAGAGATACAGTCGGGTGGGGAGGCTGGTTTCTGTTCTTCCTCCTCCTCGTCGTCTTTCTCGGCTCGGTCCACCAGGCGGCGTCGGCGTCGGCGCGGCAACGCTCCTGCCTCCTGCGGCTGCAGCGCAGTGGCGGCCGGCGGGTGGCGTTGGGGAGAAGATTGCAGGGACCAGGAGGCAGGAGAACCGAGAGCCTCAGGCCTTCAGCGGTCTACTTCCTTCTGCGCAGCGACTCCTCGTTTTTTAGAGATCCGGTAGCAGGTAAACTCGCCGCTGCTCTGAACTCCTCCCCTTCCCCGGCTGCACCGCTGGTCGGTCCTTACCTTGCTGGTGATTTTCGCGGCTAGTGAATTCGCAGGATTGCTTCTTTCTTCGTATTTTGTCGGGATTGGGAGGGTTTTCCCCCCTCGTTGACTATTGCGATCGACTGGAGTGAGGTTATGTTTGCCAAATCTTGAGCTAAGCTGGGCAATCTCGCCATCTTGACAGTTCCGAGCTCGAATTTGAACTGGCTTCGCACAGAGGTTTCAAGGAGGCCACTGGATTGAGCGCATGGGGGGCTCCGCCAGCTGCTTGCGGGGTGGCTCCGAGTCGAGGCCGGACCGAAATGGTTCTGCCGCCGTGACGTCTCCCCGTTCAGGTATATTTCACTTGGTCACAGATCATGAGTTAATGGTCGACGGCGACGGGGAATTCTGCTAGATTTTTTTAATGCTGCCTGCATTTCACAAGTTCTGCATTCGGATTTACGAAAAATATGTTATGTTTTATATCAACGTGATTGATTAACCTGCTAGTTGGCATCTTTAGCCATGTTGATCCAGGATGTATAGGCCTGTGGATGGAGCAGTCATTCTTGTATTTTTTTTTTGGGTTGGGGGCTTGTTTATTATTTTATAATAGGAGTAACATCTCAACATCTTCTGGAGTTTCATACATATGGAAGTGTTGTTACCATGCTTTTCTTTTCAAGACAAAAACAAGGCTCAACACACTAAAAATCACACAATAAATGTGTTGTGAGTATAATCATCACCCAAAATGAAAGCTCTTTATGTTTTTATGTGTTTCTTTAAACTGTGTTATCTGCAACCAAGGTTTGAGTGAGCCAGAAACTATACTGTGGCCCAAATAGTAGGCAATAACAAATATAAATTTTTCTTACCTCTGTTCCATAGGCTAATACAAAAGGTGTACGCTACATAATCATGCATAAATGAGGATTCTGATCTTAACCATAGAGTACTCAAGTACTCAACCATAATGCCTTATCATGTTTCAGTGCAGTACTATGCTTACTCTTTTTCTTGCTTTTTTTCTAAACAAACTTTTGATATCACCTCTGGAAGAAGCGCAGGTCAAGTAATATCAGGAGCTGGAAGTAATGTACAAGTCTTCTCCCTAAAGGAGTTGAAGTTTGCCACACGAAACTTTAACATGATGAACTGCATTGGCCGTGGGGGTTTTGGAGCGGTGTATAAGGTCAGAAATGTACTTGGCTTGTGTATCATTTTTCTTGTCTTCTTACTTATGACATTTCTGTTATCATCACTTAATAGTTTTGAGGTGAAATTTCTCTTTTGAAATTTTGTAAACGTACATTTGATCAACCTGCAAGTATATAATGAATAACAAGAATCTCCTCCATTTAGGGAAACCTGAAAGATGGCACTCAAATTGCAGTTAAAAGGCTATCCGCTGAGTCAAAGCAAGGGGTCAATGAATTCTTGACAGAGATCAAGGTCATATCAAATGTCAGGCACCCCAACCTTGTACAGCTAATTGGTTGCTGTGTTGAAGGGACTAACAGATTGTTGGTGTATGAATATGCAGAGAACAATAGCTTGGCAAATGCTTTGCTTGGTAAGTTCAATACTGATATTTTTAATTACGTAAATTCCAGCCAGTGTATTAAATATCACCTTTGTGATCAGGAACAAAGAGGAGATGTATTCCATTAAACTGGAAAAAAAGAGCAGCTATTTGTATTGGAACTGCTTCTGGCCTTGCTTTTCTTCATGAGGAAGCACAGCCACGCATTGTTCATCGTGATATCAAGGCCAGTAATATTTTACTTGATAAGAAATTACTTCCTAAAATTGGGGATTTTGGACTGGCCAAGCTTTTTCCTGACGCTATCACTCACATTAGCACACGTGTTGCAGGAACAATGTAAGTATTGATCTAAATCTTTTGATTTATTTGCTTGTATATTCCATGTATTTTTTTTCTAGAACAATCAGATCACTGTACATATTTTTAGTTAAGTGTGTGTAGCAATGATGGTAAAGGCAATTGTGTCAACTAATTGCTTTCTTTCTGTCAAATCAGTTAATTGTAGCTTGCATAAATCATAATATGTAGTAAGTAACTTGTATTTATCATTTGGGATGCAATTTCTCATTTTCTTATGCAGGGGTTACTTAGCACCAGAGTATGCCTTGTTGGGACAGTTGACCAAGAAAGCAGATATATATAGTTTTGGAGTCCTAGTTCTTGAAGTGATTAGTGGTCAAAGCAGTAGCAAATCGACCTGGGGCCATGACATGCTTGTCCTTGTGGAATGGGTAACTCACTTAGTCACTTTTCTGTCCTTGCCAGAGTACCAAAATTGTTGCAATTGTTAAGCTTAGGCATGCATCAACTCTTGATAGCAGTAGGGTCATTCACTGATTCATACGACACAGAATACCAGATTTTCCTTGTGACATACTCACACATGATCTTCTTCATGTATAAAAAACAATTGAAACTTCAATGCGGTTTAAATCGCAGACATGGAAGCTTCGGCAAGAAGAAAGGCTCTTGGAAATTGTTGATCCAGAACTGGAAGAATACCCAGAAGAGCAAGTACTTCGTTTCATCAAGGTGGCACTCCTGTGCACGCAGGCCACGTCCCAGCAGAGGCCATCCATGAAGCAGGTGGTGGATATGCTATCTAACCCAACCGAGATCGATCTGCACAACTTAGTCGCGCCAGGTGTGCTGAAAGAACCCCGCCGTCATCCGAGTAGTTCAGGGGGTTTAACAGTGGACACATCAAGTCGAAACGCCAAGCGCAATTCAGCTGAATCCGACAGTATACAGACCAGAGACATGAACAGCAATCAGTTCAGCACGACCGACGTATCACCTAGGTGATACGGTACATGGTCTGCTCCAGTGCTCCCATGCCAGATTCAGAGTGCTCTCACACTTTCAGATTTTGCCATGCTGAGTGCTTTTTCAGTGGAAACTGTTTATTTGAGCAGGGTATACTTGAAGCCCTGATCCATATTCATCCGGATTGAAGAAATAGGCAGGATGTGATGGGCATTGGTGTGGGCTGTACAGAACTCGTAGTTATACTTTGTGAAAAGATGTCACATATTTAGCTACTTGTGTCATAGTTTTAAGGCTTAGCTGGATAGGCGTCGATTAGGTCTAAATCCCTTTAATTTGATAATTGATTCATTATCTCTTCTCATCTAAAGGAATTAAACCTAATCCCCAGCTAGCTATCGAGCCTAGCTGGCTCGTTTTGTGGGTTGTTTGGTTGTCACGGTAGACTTGCCATAGCTTGTTTATTAGTGAAGTGAGGCTCGCCATGCCACAAAACTCCTCTCTCTCGCCACAGATTTTTGGAGCAAAAGTGTGTTGCTGTACTTTCTTTTTACCCAGAAAATCCAATGAGTGCAATCAAACCCAGCTGGAAATGTGCTTGTCACTAAAATATCAGAACAATTCAACTTGAAATTTTCACACATGAATCGCGTGCAAACATGTGTTCCTGTATGTATGGTGCATGTTAGACGTAATATATTAATATAGGGAATCTGCAAACCAACCGAAGATAACTAGGGAGAAGAACCAGTGAACTGAAGAGGACTACAATATTCCCATTGAACATGCCTCCATCTAACAGAACAAGAAACATATACCTTTCTAATGAACACAAAACTAATAATAGCTCACAAGTCACAACCATAACCTCCAGTTTATTCGATTCACATTCAAGACATGAGCTTATTGCATTTTTCAACCGGCTGATGTCATCTTTCTTCCTGACATGCAGCAAGAAGAACCATGAACAAGGTGGACTAACAAAAACAATTCTGCAGAGAGACTGACTATTCTTTCTCTACAAAAGCAGACTCAGCAAGATCAATAGCCCGAGCCAGAGCCGCGGCCTTATTCTCGCATTCACGCTGCTCATCATCTGGGCTGCTGTCAGCAACAATGCCAGCACCAGCCTGAAGGTGAGCAACCCACTCCCGGCGCCTATCCGTGTCTTTGTACGAGTACATCGTGTTGTGGCTCGGCGCGGTCGAGAATACAATGGTGCGAAGAGCGAGAGCGATAAGCATGTCTCCGTCGAAGGATATCCCTCCGAGGCCGCCACTGTATGGCCCTCGTCTTGTCACCTCCAGTTTATCTATCAGCTCCATGGCTTTCACCTAGTTATGTCATATGGGATTTTGTTAAACAACAGTCTGTTCAGACAAGGGAGATAGATGAAGGCTGGACATGCATCAGATCACTAGATCAAAACAAGAGATTGTAGGCAACTTCACCTTTGGAGCTCCACTAACTGTCCCAACAGGTAATGCGGCTCGCAGGGCATCCCAACTTTGGAGATGATCATCCAACTCACCACTAACCTATAAATCATTCAAACAGAATTTACATTGTTTTTCAACATAAGTGCAGAAGGCAAGAATCTCATAGGCTAAGTCGAGCATTCCATAGTAAGAAACAAGATGTGGTCAAGGAACTAGAGCCTTTATTCTAATTTCTACACTTCTTTTCACACACAAAACAAGGAAGAAGTTATAGTCAGAAACTAAAGTCCTTATTGTGACCATTGCTCAGTAGACAATACATGGTATCAACCCTAGAAAAAATAGTGCAATGCCTTATGGAAAAATAGCGAAGATAAACCATTTATGATGCTAGGGCAAGCATGTTTTTTTTTTACGTTTGTCAAGTTTCAGAATTGCAGTACAAGTTGAGTGTCTATAAAACAAGCCAATAAGGCAATAAGTTATCTAGAAACTGCATGTGCATTTCGTTTGGTCAACACAATAGCTAATATGTCAGATACTGTTTACATACTGGGTTAAACTCCTCTCTTTTCTTAGCAGAACAAGGCATTTGTCTATAAACTAATAACATGGAATGCTAAAGGAATTAATACTAACACAACATTGCACATTATAAAATGAATACAAGAATCATTGTTCACACAGAAGAAGATCCTAACCGTGGAACTGATGTGCATGACATGGGAGTAGCGTTCAATGTTCATTAATTTCTCGACCTTCACAGATCCAGGTTTCGAGACCTGCCAAATAGAAAATATCATAAGAAAAATTGCTAACACATTCCTTCTTGAAAATGGCTGGAATTGCATCCTATCAAAAATATGTCAAGTTAATGCAACCATGACTAAGCAGAAAAGTAAAGATATTGTCTCCATGACATTTTCGTGATGCCATAGATCTGACAGACTTTCAACACACCGAATGCAATTCTAGGCCAAAAAGAACACTAACCTTTCCGACATCATTCCTTCCCAAATCTACAAGCATGATGTGTTCAGCACACTGTTTTTCATCACTCAATAGTTGTTGCTCTTGCATTTCATCTTCCTTCTCTGTCTTACCCCTTCGAACAGTCCCAGCAAGTGGCCGGTTAATAATCTTACCCTGGAAAAGATTTAAAAAGATGTAGATTAGTGAAAATAAAGATAAGGTGGTCTGAATAATATCAGTTAGAGTGCTCACATACCTTCTTGACACGAGTAAGAATTTCTGGACTAGATGCTACCAGGACACATCCTCTTGCCTAAGAGATTGTTAGTGTGAAAATGAGTGCACATATATAACTGTGTTCAAACAGGCTATATTATACATAAGAGTGCTTAGCATTCTCTTATACATATGTTAAAAACAGATAGCAAGAAAGATAAGAGCGCAGTATAAATATACCTGTACATATGCCATGTATGGGCTTGGGTTCACAATTCGTAAAGCTCGATAAACCTCAAAAGGGTTGGCATATGTTCGCCTCTCAAACCTCTGGCTTAAAACAATCTGGAAAATATCACCAGCCATGATATGCTCCTTAGCCTGCATAACAGCATTCTTGTACTCATCACTTGTCATGGTTGATTTGCTCAAAGGTGCACCAAACTGTCGAGTGTGTAGCTTCACAAATCCTGGAGAAAGCTTGGGTCTGGAGTGGAAATGAAATAGACCTAGAAGCTCTCAGCACCATAGCAGAATTAGCAAAACAAAAGATTGAAGGAACAGGAACAAGTTAGCTTACACATTTGAATTGTGCACTTTAGATAGGAACAGGTTCAACCGGGACTTGCCATCTTGGTATGCCTCCTCGGTGGATGCATGCCGATCGAGATTTACCCAATGGATGACATATACTTTCTGCAGCAACATAAACCAAAGAATTTGAAATTGGTGTAGATTTTCCGCAAGTTGTAACTCGCAGTCTCACACTCGCAGCAAGTTGAAATTCTGGAACAACGAGTTATTGTCATGAATCATAAGTTGGGAAGTACGGATCATGAACAAACAGGATGAGTGATGTGGTTTGCACAATTTAGCTTTAAATTCAATATAGACAATAGTGTACTGTATATATGTGATCTATTTTTCTCCTGCCATTAATTGATAGTGGTTAAAGAAAAGGCCAATAGCTAATGAAAGAAGGCTGATACTATGATATAATATCTTCCTCCCTGATAATCAAAGAACATATGAACTTTTCATAATGAGGTGCAGCCATGCCATTGAAGAATGTGCACCTTCTCCACATTGTCAAAGACTAGTACATCATCATAGAGCCCAAGGTGAACATCAGGAAGGTTCCTATCATCCTGGGGAGCACCAGAGAAGGGTAGCTTCTTCTTTTCGGCATATCGGACTGTATCATAGGAGAAGAACCCAACCCATCCACCTATCACGGACAAAGAAACCGTTAGCAAATGCAATTGTTCACATTTTATCGCCCACAACATCGAGTATTCGCCATTGCTTCTTCCAAGCTGATTTCGGTGGCTCACCACAGAAGGAGTCGGGGAGCTGGTCGATCTCCTGTGGGTGCCATCCTTCCATCATGCTCCTGGGGACCTGCATAGGATCATCCACAACCTGCTCTATCACTGTGCCCTTCTCGTGGTCCATGACGGTGACCTTGTGCTCCTTGGCCACGATCTCCATCACTGGATGGGCTCCCACCATGCTATATCGACCCTTCAAACCAATCCAGTTTCGAAGAATTATTTGCCAAAGATAAGAATCGAAAAGGGAGCAGATTGGAGGGGGCGGCAAGATGGCGAAGGGGGCCGTACGACGTTGGTGTTGCCCTCGGGCCCCTGCTCGACGGACTCGAAGAGAAAGCTGGGGGCGTCGATGTTGTCCTCGGGGACGAGGCAGCGGTAAGCGAGCACGGGGGTGAGGTGGTCCGACACGATGCACTCCCACATCGGCACCAGCTTGCCCTTCCCGGTCCCGCGCTCCGCCGCCTCGAAGAAGCGCCTCTTGTCCTCCTCCGCCGCCAGCGCCGCCGCGCTCCCGTTGATCACGGCTCTCGCCTGAGGCTTCCCGGCAGAGCACCTGACGCTGCCGCTCCTCCCGCGCCGCCTCGCTCCTGTCGACACCGCCCTCGCTGTAACCGGGCCCGGGGCCGCCGCCGCCGCCGCCGTGGAGGGGCGGGCAGCGAGGCGCGAGGGCTTGAACGTGGCAGCGCCAATGGACTCCATTGTGGTAAGCTTCCACAGTTCCACTCCTCCACTGCGCACTCTCCGATAAGCGAACGGGAGAGCACGTATATATAAGGATTCAGCTAAGGCTTGGAAAGAGTTGGATTCTTGGAATCTTGAATGCTCGATGTGAGACAGGCCGGGCGGTAATCAGATTTTACACCCCAAAACAGGATTTTTTTGGGTACCCGTGGCGACGAGGGTTAGGGAGGACGGCGGCTTGCGAGACGGGGTTTGACTCCTTGATGTGGAGACGAGGCGCCAGCGCACAGGGAAGACGACGACGACGACGACGAAAGGAGACGAAATTACGCTCACAGGCGCCTCTAAATCGTGGGCAAAATTCGATGTGACCTGACTCGTCGATGACATGGAGCAAATAGCTTGACCCATTTTGTAAACTGCGACCTGCCGGATTTTTCCTGTGCGCTCGTGGTCGTGGAAGTGTAACACCTATGCGCCATTGCGCCCGTGCCAACCACTCCCGAGTTCCGACGAGTAGTACAAGTGTATTCAAGTTCAGACGGGCCGGCCGCGAGTGCCGACGGCGACGGGAGCCGGACAGACCAGACCACTCAAGCCTGAATTTCGCGGCGCATCTCACGTACAGGATAGCGGCCCAGCCACAGGGAAAACGACCGAGACAGGCAAAAAAAAACGCGCGCCCCTCGTGCGCTTCTTCGGCTATAGTTTATTATGAAAGTTCTTTAGGGTTAATAACGATAGTTCATAAAATACTGATCCTTCTTCTGAAGAATTTAAAGAATTTAGGGTGTGTTTGATTGAGTCGTGACTGTGGAAAAAACTGTTGTGGGTTGTGGGTTATGAAAAAATTACTGTGATGTCAGCTATGAAAAAGTTGAAAGCCGTTTGGCTGAAATGACTCTAGAGGAACTGTTTTGAGCTGTGTAAAAAGTTAATTATGAAAATTTGTGTGGTTGTATAAAATTTAAAATGTTAATTTATGAATGTATGTATAATTGTATGAAATTTGAAATGTCAATTTATGGAATTTTGTATAGTTGTATGAAATTTGAAATGTCAATTTATGAAATTTTGTATGGTTGGCATGAATTTTAAAATACCAATATGTGAATATTAGCATTATCAAAGATTCAAAAAATAGAAACCATAAACCAGAAAGGAGGTTTGGAGGAGCTTCCACAATTTTACTGCGCTGAAAGCGACTGAATTGGAATAGGCCCTTTAGTTAGCTTTTGGCTTCCACGAAACAAAAGTTGTTCCTAAAAGACAAACCAAAGGACCCTTATAATGGTATAAAAGGAATTATCTCATAATTTTTAAATAGGTTTGGCTTATCTATGAGTTTGCACACTAAATAAACTATTTTCTAACAAGCTTATTGTGATACGATGAATATATTGCATTACCGCTAAATTTATTTTGTTTACTATTATTGTTTTATTTAGTGTTTATTTAATAATATTTATATATTTTTAATTATGTGATGTAAGGACATGAATAAACTCCATAAGCCTTAAAACATAAACTTTTTAAATAAAAAATAGAAATAGATTTATAATTTATTTTAAAGTTGCCCCCCCCCGGCCCGGCCACGCGCTCAGCCCTTCGGCCTCCTGTCACTGGCCACCAATCGCACAACATTAGATTTGTTGAAGATTAAAATTAATGATCTAATTAGCCTTAAGTTAGATTAGGCAGTTACGACGCCTCCTAGGAAAGAGACGCGATGAACCATCGCGTCCATTCACTGTACAAAACTGCCACCTCTTGGTGGCTATAAATTGTAATCCAAACTCTCAATCAATACACAAGGAATCACTGATTCCATTTTACTCTCAAATCTTTACACGTTATCAGCACTTTCGCTCTTCAAATCGAGCAAAAACAGGAAGAACACGCAAGAACAAGGTGAGAAATGGAGACAGAAACACCCATTTTGGCAATCATCTTCATCACCGAACCTGTTCCGGATGCCGCCGAGGATCGTCTTCACGGCCCATCTCCGGTCGACCATGGCATCCAACGCCATGGACGCGGAAGGCCCTCCCGGCGCCGTCGCCGTCACCGTCGTCCTCGAAGGATGAACCGTCGACCTCAAACAGGAAGGGACCCGAGCCTTTCTTGGCTTATGAGTGGCCCCTCCGCACCTCTGCCCATCCCCGTCGACGAGATTGAGGCACGTCATTCATCACCATGCACTGTGCATGGCTATGACCCGTGCCCTCCGAGGATGCCTCCACTTCCTTCACCGACCCCGGCATGGGAGGCTGCAGATCTCCCTCCTGGCCTCCGTCCCTTTCGGCGCACACCAGCAACCGGCGAACGCCTCGACCCCCCACCGGGCTTTGGCCCTTGTGCAGGACCTAGAGCACCAAGGCTAGGGTTCGTGTACCCTCTTCCCGGCGTGGGGGAGGAGTACACTCCCCACTAAACCGCTCCCTGCGGGCGGCGCCGACATCTCGCCGGAACAACAGCAGCACCGGCGAAGGAAGGCGATGATGTAGGCGGGCGTACTGTGCAAACGGGAGAAGAAGCGACGCAGGCAAGAGAAGTGGCAGCGCAAGAAAAAACAATGGAAGGGAAAACCTAACTGGCGCACCTACCGCACGCCAGAAATAATCAATTGCAAATGGGCTTGTCTACGACCCGTTAAGTACTTAACGTGCCTTCTGTTTTTATTTTTCTTATTCTCGGGAAGTAAAAAAAAACTTTCTGTTTTAAACCTATATATATATTCAGGTTATTTAGAAAATGCTACAGTAATGTTTATTAGTATTTTCACGTCCTGGAAAAATATATTTACATAATATTGTTCATATGTGTGGTATTGTATGATTGTAATGTTCAATCCAAGTGACAATATATTAATATAAATGTCCGTTGTGTTTGTGAAATTTTTTTTCGCATTCCCTATGACATTTCTGAAATAATTATTGTCACGAAATTTTTTACATTTCTTGCACTATCGTATAATTTTTAAACATTATATCATGCATTTTTTTTAAAAAAAAATCAAGTGCAAACCTCACATTAAAATTATACGACATACGGTGGATAATGCATCTACTACACTTGTGTAGACTATGTACCACCTATATGAGATCTACATGATACTATGTTCTCATGACTATCTCAATGTCACATTCTCACATATTCAACATAATGTTAACACAAAGGAATATGATAGAGCATCTACTGATTTTTCAGATTATGTCTCATATACACTTATAAAAGATCTACATCATTTTTTAGTGATTATCTTCAAATTGTTAACATAAAGAGGTCTACATTATCCAATAATGACTACCTCATATAAGTTTGAAATCTACACCAAAGAGTGATTATTTTTTACTTTATGCATGAAAATTGAGGTCCACACTAATAAATTCAAATACTGAATTTTATAACATTTTGTATTCTTTTTACAACACTACCATACTGATTTTTTTTAAAAAAATCCTTGGTTCTACACATGTAGGACACTATAATGGCCAAAGAATTTGATATACTCAACATTGACGGCCGTAATTACCCAACATGGGCTATGGATGTCAAGGTTACTCTTGCTCCCGTGAGATATTACCAGCAATCGTCCCTCTCCAAGAGGGCGCACAAGACGAATTATCAGATGTCAAGAAGTATACCGCACTAGCCGTTATACGAAATCACATCCACCCAGATCTGAAAGCTGAATATCTTTAGGAAGAAAATCCGCGCACTTTGTGGCTTGCCCTCAAAACACGCTATGAATAGCAGAAGGCAATCATTTTACCTGAAGCTAGCCATGAATGGACCCAACTCCGACTACAGGACTTCAAATGTATCAGAGATTACAATCATGCCGTTCATAGAATATGTGCTAAATTGCGTTTTTGAGAAAAGGAACCTTCAGAGGAGGACAAGATTGAAAAGACACTGTCAACCATGCTCCCTGCTGATAGGATTTTACAGCAACAATATCGTGCCCGCAAATTCACGCAATATTCTGAATTAATACATGTTTTACTTGAGGCCGAGAAACATGATGAACTCCTTGTGAGAAATCATCATCAGCGTCCCATTGGCGCTAAACCTTTGCCTGAGGTACACGCAAATTTTCGGAAATCAAAAAAGTTCAAGGGGTCGTCAAAACGTCCTTTGAATTTCAATGATAAGCACAAACAAAACAAAAAGGACAAATCACAAACATTTGACAAGAATAATAGTCGTATTAAACCAAAATATGACAAATCAAAGCTCTGTCAAAAGTGTGGTTGCTACAAACACACAACCAAAAAGTGTCGGACCCCAAAACATCTAGTGGATTTATATCTCAAATCTATGGGACGCAAGAGAAACAATCAAGGCGATGGATATGAAGCTCACTTCAATATTCAAGAGGACGCATTCAAGGATGTTGAACACTCCCAAGAAGTCCCTACTACAACTAGCGACAAACCAACGCTCCCGGTGTTTGATGACACGAAGAGCACAGAAGATATGATTATGGAGTATACCTCCAATGACATATTTGGAGATTTCAATTAAAATCTCACTCCATAGTTATAGATATAATTATCAATCTATGTAGAACCTTAAAATAATCAAGTGTTGTAATAAATATTTGTCATCCTACAATATTATTCAAGAATAATATTCATGTACTTGTGTGATTAAAATTATATAAATAAATGTGTTTTCTATATATTTCTTGCAAATTTTCTTAAATTTTGCCTTTCTAATTATATATATAGATCATTTACGGGAACAATCATGGATGAGGAATTCTGCTTAGTAGACAGCGGCACTACAAACACTATACTTAGGGAAACAAAATATTTCCAGACTCTTACAAAAACCAAAGGAAATATTTTGACAATCGCAGGACGCGATACTATAATCGTTGGTACTGGTCGTGCCATTATTACATTCCCTATGGGTACACAAGTAACAATCGAGAATGCATTATTGTATCCCGACTCAACTCGTACTCTCATAAGCTATCGCGATATTCGTCTCAATGGGTTTCATCTAGAAACTCAGGATGACAACCAGAAGGAATACCTTCTTATGACTCAAAATAACGGATATGATAAGCAGATTCTTGAAAAAATTCCATGTCTATCATTTGGATTGTACTACACATACATTAAACCCGTACCACATGTTGCTTATAAAATAATTTTCCAAAATATTGATCCATTCCAAACATGGCATGATCGCCTTGGACATCCAGGAGTAGGTATGATGCGGAAAATTATTAGCAATTCTATTGGTCATACTCTAAACACATCAAAGTTCCCACAATCATCGGATTTTATGTGTACCGCGTGTGCACAAGGCAAGCTAATTTTAAGACCCTCTAAACTTAAAATACAAGCTGAACCACTTAAATTTCTTGAACGCATTCAAGGAGATATTTGTGGGCCTATTTCACCATTAACTGGACCATTCAGGTATTTCATGGTTTTAATTGACGCATCTACACGATGGTCCAATGTGTGTCTTCTTTCCACACGAAACCATGCTTTCGCCAAAATAATGAGTCAAATAATAAAATTAAAAGCTCATTATCTCGAACATCGAATTCAAACAATTCGAATGGACAATGCTGCTGAATTCTCCTCTAAGGCTTTCAATGACTATTGCATGGCTTTAGGGATCGCAGTACAACACTCAGTTCCATATGTCCATACTCAAAATGGCCTAGCTGAATCCTTGATTAAACGACTTAAGTTTATTGCAAGACCACTTTTACAAAATTGCAATTTACCAACATCATGTTGGGTCACGCGATTTTACATGCCGCTGACTTAATTCAATTGCGACCAACTGCATATCACGAAACATCCCCTCTACAATTAGTATGTGGAAATCCACCAAGTATTTCCCATCTGCGTAAGTTTGGATGTGCCACTTATGTACCAATCTCACCACCGCAGCGTACCTCAATGGGACCACATAGAAAAATGGGAATTTATGTGGGGTACAAATCTCCTTCAATAATAAAGTACCTTGAACCTCTAACAGGGGATCTATTCATTGCCCGGTACGCAGACTGCATCTTTAATGAGGAGCATTTCCCGGCATTAGGGGGAGAATTACAAAACCACAAAGAATGCCCGGAAATCAACTGGGATGATAAAAGTATCTCAGCTTCTGATCCACGTACACAAGAAACTGAACTACAAGTTCAGAAAATTATAAACTTGCAAAACATAGCAAATAACATGCCAGATTCTTTTGTAGACTATAAGGGTGTTACAAAATCCTATAATCCTGCCAGAAATGTGCCAGAAAGAGTAGAGGTACCAATCATAACTACTCACACTCCTACTCCTACAGTCCAAAGGAAGAGGGGGAGAAGTACGACCCAAATACAGAATTCAGCTACCGGAAAGTCAAAGGAACCAAAGAAGAAAACTTCTGAACCTAAAGTGACTTCCATCAAGCAACAAAGGAAATCGAAGAAAAATACTTCTGAAACACTTTCTACAAGTAGAATTCAACCACGAGATAACAATAATAAATTGGGTAATATACACCCAGTGGAAGGGGAACCTCCACAAGAGCCCAGCTCAATAGTACATACGATCTATGACGCTGGAAGATCGGAAGACCTAGACTCAACCGCATTGGGAAACCGCGACGAGTCACGAAAGGTAGAAGAAATATCCACTAACTATAGTGAATCTGGACAATCATTTAATCGTCAGACTACAATCGTCGACACATATTTCTCAAATAAGATTGCAAACAACTTTCTAAGTGATCACGATCCAAAGTCCATGGTAGAGTGTAAAACAAGCTCCGATTGGCCCAAATGGAAGGATGCAATTCTTGCAGAAATCGCCTCGCTTTACAAAAGGAAGGTATTTACAGAAGTAATACCCACACCTCCAAAGGTATTCCCTGTAGGATCCAAATGGGTTTTCATCCATAAACGCGATGAAAATAATATAGTGGTGAGACACAAAGCAAGGCTTGTAGCCCAGGGTTTCACGCAGAGACCTGGTATTGATTTTAATGAAACATACTCTCCAATTATGAATGCCATAACATTCCGATACTTAATCTCTATGGCTGTTCAAAATCGACTACCTATGCAGTTGATGGACGTCGTGACCGCATATTTATATGGGTCATTAGATTCGGATATCTACATGAAAGTTCCTGAAGGAATCTCAACTCTGAATGAAGCAAAACGCAACATGTATTGTGTAAAACTAAATAAGTCATTATATGGCTTGAAACAGTCGAGACGAATGTGGTACAACCGACTAAGTGAGTTTCTTCTTCAGAAGGGTTACTCAAACAATGATGATTGCCCCTGTGTTTTCATTAAGAAATCACAAGCGGGATTTTGCATCATATCTGTGTATGTTGATGATTTAAACATCATCGGTAACGAACAAGATATTGATGAAGCACGCAATCATCTCAAGACGGAATTTGAAATGAAGGATTTGGGAAAAACCAAATTTTGCTTAGGACTACAACTTGAGCATCTTCATTCAGGAATACTTGTTCACCAAGCTACTTATATCCAAAAGGTCTTAGAGAAATTCAACATGAATAATTCTTATCCATCCAAAACTCCTATGGTGGTTCGATCTCTAGACGTAGAGAAAGATCCATTCAAACCAAAGGAAGATGGAGAAGAGATATTGGGTTCTGAATATCCATATCTCAGTGCCGTTGGAGCATTAATGTATTTAGCAAACTGCACCAGGCCTGATATCGCATTTGCTGTAAATCTATTAGCAAGACATAGCGCTTCTCCAACTAAACGTCATTGGACGGGAGTTAAGCAAGTGCTTCGATATCTCCAAGGTACGAAAGACTTAGGTCTACATTTTAGTTTCCAAGGAAACCAAGACCACAATATGATTGGATACACTGATGCTGGCTACATGTCTGATCCTCATAATGCCAGATCGCAAACGGGTTTTGTATTCCTTTATGGTGGAACAGCCATCTCATGGAAGTCTTCTAAACAGACTTTAGTTGCAACTTCCACCAATCATTCTGAAATAATATCCTTATATGAAGCATCAAGAGAATGTGTATGGCTTAGAAGAATGATAAACCACATACAACAATCATGTGGTAAGGGTTCTATCGAATCTCCAACTATTATCTATGAAGATAATGCTGCTTGTGTTACACAGATGCAAACATGTTATATCAAAAGCAATATTACAAAACACATTGCACCAAAATTATTTTATCCTCATGAGCTTCAACAAAGTGGAGAGATAAAAATCTTGCAAACCAAATCATGTGATAACCTCACAGATTTATTTACAAAATCCTTGCCGAATTCAACATTCCAGAAATATGTTCATGGAATTGGCATGCGACGATTAAAAGATTTGCAAGAAGCAGGGGGAGTATCCACCTAATATATAACCTAATTTAAGCATCATATTGTAATTTTCTACTTATAATTTTCCTATCAAGTTTCTTATAATAGGTTTTTGATGAGGCGATAGCAATGCAAGAAAATTGCCATATCACCTAGTTTCCACACCGAATTTTTAAGATAGAATTACAAGATGATTCAAGATGAAGTTTACATCATAATCAAGGACAAATTGATCAAGGGGGAGTGTTGAAGATTAAAATTAATGATCTAATTAGCCTTAAGTTAGATTAGGCAGTTACTCCTTTGTGTGGAGACGCCTCCTAGGAAAGAGACGCGATGAACCATCGCGTCCATTCACTGTACAAAACTGCCACCTCTTGGTGGCTATAAATTGTAATCCAAACTCTCAATCAATACACAAGGAATCACTGATTCCATTTTACTCTCAAATCTTTACAAGATTGTCTTGTTTTTTACGTTACGTCAGTCGATAGAATATCTCACAGTGAATAGGTTCTGAAAATGATATACTTAACATGTTCTTTTTAGTTCATATAAATGATTTATTCCAACATACCTTAAACTTATTTTTATTTAATTGTTGTTTTCACAATCAACCACTAATAACCACAATCTTCTTTGTATTCATGTGCGGTTGGCATCTTCTATTTTTTTTTATTTTAAAGAGTTAACTCGTGGGGCATGCTTGGCCTTTTTCATCTCCTCTTCCTTGTGCGCACCTATTCCAGCAGTTTTTTCCGTACGTCGGTACGTGCGCGAAGGTGAGCTGAAGCCGCGCGCGAGCTCTCGCGCGCCGGCGGCGGCACGGTAGGTGGGTCGCCCCGCCCAGCGCCGGTCTCGTTCTCCTTCTCAGCGAGAAAAACAAGACAACGACCGGGGAAGCGTTTTGCACGATGAGAGAGAGAGAGAGAGAAAGAGAGGCGAGCTGAGCCTGCGAGAGGAACACGTTCTGCTCCGTGCGTTCATCTCGTCGATAGATAGCATGCAACAATGCAAGTCTTGGTCTTGAGCATTTTCTGTGCTCAGAAAACGGTGGTGACTGTTGACCACCGAGTCATCGACCAGGAACAGTCAACAGCCGGGCCACACAAATCGAACCCCGGCCACCGATCAGCTAGCGTCGATCGGCCGGCGACAACGCTGGTCACTTACTACTACTACTACGTAAAACCATGGGTTATAATCTTTATGTTTTTATTAGTAGCGCTTAAATTTTCCGTGACTTTTATCACATTAATAATATAAGATCTTTAACGATGGTTATTTAGTCGCTAAACTCACACTTTTCTCACGCAGCAGACACACGCAAAGACAGAAATAAACAAGCAATTTGGATTATCCTTTTACTAAGCTGACACGTTTGGTGTAGTCGTTTTGCGAGCTGATAAAAAAGGAATGACGTTGTTTGATCGAGTCCACTACGTACTTCCAGCTCCAGCCCAGTGGTCACTTTGACCAGCCGGCGATCTTTTACTTTTCGGACGTGCAGGGGGCGTTCACTTCCATCTATCCCATTGGAGTAGACGTGTTCACCGGTCTCAAAAGTCAAAACGACGGAAGGAGACGAGAAAATGTCAAGATCAACGAGGAAGGAAACAAGGGGCTCCGAGACCAACAAGGCTGAGATGACTCAGATTTCCCAGAAATGGCCTTAGATGGCCCGTAACGAAGCTCAATGATTTTTTAAAAAATAATTATTTATTTTTGAATTGCAATATTAGTATTTTTTTTAAAAAAATTATATATATATATATATATTTCAACAGTTATTCTGTCGATTTACACTCTCTCGAGCAAGCGAACAAATCGTTCCATTATAGTTTTATTATTGATTGTTGGTTGGTCGGTAGGAGCTAGCTAACTACACTGTCCAACGGTCGATTTATTTTGAGTTGACTATTGGTTTATTAACATATCAACCAAGGATTGATAGGAGCCTTAAAGGTTTGTTTGGATTTAAGAGACTAATGCAAAAAAGATTAATGCAAAGTGACTAAAATTAGTGACTAAATCGTGCATAATAACTCCAATATCTCTTACTTTTCATCCATGCATACATAGCGAATGGTAGGGATCAAAAAAGGAGTATTTTAGCTCCTATTAACTTCTCCTTAAGGGTTAATGGGGCCAAAATATTTTAGCCCATTTTAGTTTTTGGTGTTTGATTCTTTAGTTTTAAAGTAACTAAATTTTAGTCACTTTATATTAGTTTCTTGGATCCATCCTAACGAGGCAAAAAAAAACTCTCCTCTCCACCCCCTCACTTGCAATTTCAAGTAATTTTTATTCTATTTCGATTAGTTAGCTCAGGTAGTTTAATACAATTAGTTAGTTTAATTAATAAAACTTAGCTTAATTTAGTTAGAAAAACTTAGTTAGGACAACGTAGTAGTTTAGTTAGCACACTATAGATAGTTTATTTAGCATAACTTACTTAGTTTAGACTTATAGTGTAATTTAGATAGTCAAAACTAGATAGTTGTATTGTAGTATAGTTAATTTCATTATGTATTGTTCTGTTACTTAGTTAATTTATTTATGTATTACAGTATAATGTAGGTAACATTCTTATTTAGTAGCTTAGTGTAAAGACAAAAATGGTTGTTTAGACAAAAATTCATTCGCCGGCCATCTACACATATGGGCCGAGTTTTTTTGTCTATCTTAGCCCATATAAACAAGGCTCGGCGTGGTAGGATCAAAGCATATATTCAAAGCCCCTAGATAACCCAAATAACATAAAAGAATGAATTTGAAATTGCGACGAGATACAAGTAAATACTGAAATTTTACGTAAGCAATTAACCATTAACAAATGCGACGAAGTGAGAGGACAGATGTAGCACTCAGTCAACAGTAGCAGCAGTGTAGCAGGGACAGAGAAGAACATGCCAACCAAGCTACATAACTTATGGGCTATGGCGCGGCGTGTGGTAGACCCACTCAATTCACCGTCGTGGCCATCACCACAGGATGATGTGTGCAGTGCTCGATCCGATCCAGCTAGCTGAGAGGCAACATGGCCAGCGCCATTGCTGAGTGCTCATGACTCGATGATGCAGCCAAGAGGACCAGAGCTCTCGGACCCAACCGGTTGGACACATCGACGAGCGGCGAGCCAAGAGTTCTGAGTTGAGGGTGAGATCTCGCTGTTCGTGCCGGCGGCGAGTGACCTGTGAGTGAGGCTGTGACCACAGCTACCTAACGAGGAAAAAGGCTATACAGTAGTACGGCATGCAGGCTGGCGGCTGGCCGCCTCGTGCCGCTGCCGCTGCCGCGCACGCAGCTAGTAGCTGTAGATGATGACGAAGCATGGGAGCACGGCGCGGGGGCTGAAGACTAGGAGCTCGACGTCGTCGTCGCCACGGCCGACGGCGGCGGCGGCGGCGGCGGCGGCGGTGGGACGTACGGGCACCATGGAGTCGTAGGCCACCTTGTCGTCCGCGACGCCGCGGCCGACGCAGCCGGCCACAACGCGGCACACCAGCATTGCGCGGCGCACCTGGAGGAACGCGAACTCGCGCTCCACGTCCTCGGGCAGAGACGCGTGCGCGGCGCGCCCGGAGGAGTAGGTCGCGATGCCGTCCACGTCGGCTTGCTTCCCGGCGAACCCGTGGCGAAGGATGCTGCAGGTGCAGCAGTAGGGGCTCCCGCACACGCCCGCGCCCAGGGAGCAGAGCATGGTGGAGCAGTAGAACCGCAGCCGCTCGTTGCCGTCGGCGATGCACCGCTCCTCCACCGCCACCGCGCCGGCACCGCCCGAGACGTCGGCGCATCGACGGGCGGCGCGGGCGCGGACGATGTCGCGGTACTCCTCGAAGCGGGCGAGTGCGCGGGGGTTGTGGTGGATCCTGAGGATGCGCCGGACGGAAGAGAGCTCGCCGGCGCCGGCCGGTTTCCACCCGGCGAGGAAGATCATGCGGATGATGTTCATGCTGGAGTCGACGTGGGAGAGCTCGGAGAGGGAGTGCTTCATCGCCTGGTGGAGCTCCAGCTGCTGCGGCTTGCTCATCACCTCGCCGCACACCTTACACGGAAACACATCGCCGCGGGGGGCAAACGACCTGGACGACTGCCTAGTCGGCTGATGGAACTGCTTGTGCGGCGAAGACGGCACGGGAGTAATGCTAAGGGACTGCGGCGAGAGCGGGGACAGGAACGGCGATGCGCATGGCGACGACGGCGTGGACAGCACCACCGAAGACGCCTGACGCTGAGGCAGGGACTGCGCGAGCGGCGAGGACACGGTGGTCGTCATGCCCTCTTCTTCCTCCGCCGCAGCCGAACCAGCAGCATTCTTGGCTCCGGAGGAGTAGGAGAAGATGCGATGTAGATAGAACCGGAGATTGGCAGCGAGAGACGACACCTGCCTGCGCCTGGTTCTTGCCCTCTCATCAACAGCGGTAGAGGACGACACCGACGGGTAGAACGCCAGCGGCGATATCTTCCTCCTCTTGTTCCCGCCGCCGCTCCTCCCATCGGTTCCGTTTGTGGCATCATCATCTTCCTCCAGCGTCTGCCTCGAAGATCCCGGCGAGAAGCAGCAACCGGCGTGGCCAATGTGGAGGAACAGTAGGAAGAAGAGTGACATGAAGCCGCGCAGCACGGAGCTGCACCTGCCACCGCCCACCATCTCCGTATCTTTGTCACCGTCTCGACTCAGGCTTCAGCGACTCAGATCATGGCGCTCGCGAGCACACAGACACACAGTGCAGCGGGCCGGAACAGTCGCCCGAGAAGAGGAAGGAATTATCCGGTGGCGAGTGGAGCGGAGGTGGAGCAAGGCAGGGGGAGTGAGAAGGGAAGTGTGGGTAAAAAGGCGAGCACAACGTGGGCTATGTATCGCGTCGAGGCAAAAGACGATCCGGCGACAGCAACAGGGTGTCCCGGTACGCAGGAATCAGCAGCCGCCAGCTTGGGTGTTGGGGCAGTGGGGCTAGTCGGTAGAATGACTGACCTGGGACGTGTGTGTGTTAGGAGGGAGCTATAATTGTTCGTAAGCTCAAAACCTGCCCCTTGTGTCTCCTCCCACATCTCAACAATTATTCATGGCGTCTCATACTCGCATGTCACTCCATCATCATTCATGCAGTGCAGGGACGGGTCAGTATAAAACTAGCAGGTTTATTTTACTCCGCCCAACGGAGCATGCGGCCCTTCTGGCTGCTCTGCTAAACCCCAAGCAGATGAGATGACAAACCAGGCAACAGGCGGCAGCTGCGCTGAGACGAGAGACAGAGGGCCGGACAAGATACGCTCCCAAACAAGGGCAAAACGTGCAGGCAGCGACAGTCTGACGGTGCGGATCCCTTTGCTTTCCGCTCCGTCCTCCGTGCTCTTC
Source organism: Zizania palustris (assembly GCA_019279435.1). Lineage (NCBI taxonomy): Eukaryota > Viridiplantae > Streptophyta > Magnoliopsida > Poales > Poaceae > Zizania > Zizania palustris. The sequence goes on along the minus strand of JAAALK010000079.1, from coordinate 53,351,982 downwards.
ATGATGCTGCACGAAAAAAAAACAAGCTGGACTGGGCGTAAAACACATGCATTTTGTGGCGAGCAGAGCAGAGAAGACAGCGCCAGTGAGATGGCGACGTGGATCCTATCCTACCTAGTATTATAGCATTCACGCTCAACGCCAACGGCCATAATGTTGGCTCTGATGTGTCTCAAATCTCAACACGGCTGAAACGGATAATCATGCACAGCCAGGGACAACTTACTCAGGTGCCTGGAATCCAAGGAGTTGCAAAGATGGTGTTGCGTCCCAAATCTGCGTCTTACACAAGGAACGAATGATGCCGGCTGCCCAGCGCAGACAGGCCAGCGTTCTTGAAATCCGGCGTCAGTCATCACGATGTCATGGCGGTGGATGTTGTACCGGGCTATGTTTCTTTTTCCCAAATGAAATATTACCGAATGCTTTACGGTACAACTCGCCATGTTCTGAACCGAAAGGAACACTTGAGCCCATGCATAGAACAGTGCAAGGAGGCATCAGATTTTTGTGGTTCCAGGGGCTTCATCATGAAACGCCAAAAGTAGTAAGCAAACCAAGAGTGCATGAACTTTATTTATGAATCGTACTAGTCACGGGAACTTAAGAGAACTATTTAACTCCCAACTCAAAGCATCCAAGCATAACAAGATAATAAAGATCGAAGTACGATATGGAATGAATTGAAGTACAATCGGCAAGCACATGACAGCATAAATGCCAACTGCTAATTTATGATGGGATTTAATATCAGGCAGCCCCATGAAACTATATGTTACACCTACCCAGTAACCCGACAAATATATTCACGCAAACTACACATCTATAGATATACGGTGCACAAAAATTAAGGCCGTCAAACCTCATAGATCCCAGGAAATAGTGTGCAGCACAGAGCATCAAAGCAACAACACCATCACAGTTTTGTTTTAAATCGTGGCTGCAAGCCTGCAAAGAGTGTGTCGGTGCATCACATACAGACATGACCAATCAAGATTAGTCAACAACTCCCTTTGTCATATGCTGATGCAAATATAAAAAGATAAAAAAGAAACACCTATTAGATACCATGCATTATTTATCTCATTTTCTCAGACAACAAAGCTCTGAAGTTCAAAGAAGAAAACGTGATGCTTGGAAAAATATATGTTTATTCTTCACACGATGCAATAATTGGTGTTGACAAAATGCATGCTCGCTGGATTCTTTCCTCGCCCTGTTCTAATAAGGTTTATCTGACTGTTATATTGACAGTTGATACATCCACATTACCAACTAAACGGTATTGCATCTAAAAAAGTATTGTTGCTCAGCATATATATTGCACTTATATGCTGATGCAACTTGCAAAGTACTGTTTTGATGGCCCTATTAACTATATGGACTTGTAACACCCTTATTTTCAAAACGGCCAAACCAAATTTCAAACCAAATTTGAATTCAAAACTATTTAAAGGCAAAAAAGCTTTACAAATTAAAACCTTTAGCTAAAACTATTGAATTTCGAAATTTATTAATTTTGTAAAGATCTTAGAGCCTTAAAGTATTTTACAGAATTATTTTGGAATTTTTCGGATTCAAATTCATATTTCAAACTTCAAAACTATTTTTCTGGATTTATTTTATTCGAAAAACCATTTAAACCCTTACTGGGCCGCAACTTCCAATTCCCCCCAAGCCGGCCCAGCCAACCCGCTCCTCTCCCCTCTCTCTGCCATGTGGGCCCGCATGTCGGCGCCATCCGTCCGCGCCAGCCCTCCCCTCTCCCTCTCTGGCCACCCGGCCCCACCCGCCAGCCAGCCTCCGCCCGCTGCCGCCCGGGGCCCGCTTGCTAGTCCCCCACAACCTTCCCTCACCGACACCCCCTTTTCTCCTCTCCCCTCCCTGCCGCAACGACTTTTTCCGGCGAAGCCGGCGCCCACTCCCACACCCTCTAGAACCTCTCCGCGCATGATCTGGACCACATTTAAACCCCTCAACCGAATTCACAACTAGATTTCGCAATCGCCCCCTCTCCTCACTGGAATTCCGCCTCGCGCAAAGCTCCGCCGCCTCGCCTCCGTTCGTCGCTAGCCGCCACCGGCGACCGCCCCCGCCTTCACCGACCACCGCGCCCGACTCCCCGTCGCACGCCGGTCCTCGACACCGCTTCCGTTTGGGCCCCCCATCGTCGGAAGTCCCTCGCCGTCGTCCATCTGAGAGCCCCGCTGCCTCGCCCTCGCCGCCGGCCACCTTCCGTCCCCGGACATCGCTGCCTCCGGTACGACTCGATTCCCCTCCCCATCCTCTTCCCGTTTTTTCTGTCGCTTAGGGCCATAGGCCGCTGCTCACCGTCACCGCCGCTCGCCGCCATTCGGCTGGAGTCGAGGAAGAAGCCCCTGGCCACCCCATGTCGCGCTATTGTTTAGTATTGCTCCCTGATGTGCAAACCTAACCATGTGTTGTACCACTTTCTCCTTATCGTCGCTATCACTTACTAGTTAGTGCCCTATGGTAGAGGCACATTGCTATTGCTTGTTTAACTTCAGTCACTGTTAATAGTCAGGTAAACACTGTATACTTTGGTTGTATCTTATCTCGTTGATGTTCTGAGATGTGTTGGAGCTTGGAGAGTGTTGTGGTATTGTGCATGGTGGGTTCCGGGTGCAAGCTCGGGCATTGGTGGTAGCACCCGGGGCACTATAAGGACCGGTCTACGGGATCTATTGCAAAGCATAGTCGTGCTAACCACAAGTCTAAGGGTGCTTCGACTTAATATCCGAAGGTACCCTCCGCAGGCTATGAAGCTCTGGTGGAAAACTACAAGTCCGATAAGATGTTTGACTTATCTACTTACTCTGGATAGATTTTACCATTTAAACCCTGTTCGGGGTACCAAATAGTTTCCACTATGTCGTTGTAATTGAGGGGTAAATGGGTCTTTTCCTTAGATTTTTTGCCTATAAATACCCTCCTTCTTACCCTGTAATAGGCATCGAATACTCAGCTATTCAATACACAATTTCGGACTACTTAAGCTATTATCCAATTTAGAGGCTTGAGATAGTTCTCAACACAAATTCACTGTTTGTTAGTTCTTAATCTTAGAGAACATGTTGGCGTAAACTTTTACGCCAACAGTTAGCGCCGTCCGTGGGGATTCTAGTTCTAAAAGCTAGTTCTCTATTGCTGACTGCACTTCGAAGAGCACTTGCGGAGGGAGCTTTGGAGTCTCAGGATTCCGCGCACCCTTCGGTAAGGGGCTTCTTAGTGCAGTTCGAAGGTCTTTCCTCGCCTTTCCAAACCAATCAAAGTCCTCGGTCTTCGGACCTCTTTTTCATTAGCTATGCCTCCCAAACGGAGCCTAGCCTCGGATCCTCCCCGAAGGTCCCCTCGAACCAACGAAGCTGGACCCTCAGCTGTTCCAACAACCCCCGAAGGCGTCGCGGGACGTCGAGTACCCAGAGGCCCTCGGGCTGCTCCTACGGTGCTCCAAACCGATTATGCCAGTTCCTGAGACCCGGAGCTCCCCTCCGAAGGAGACAAAGACCTTCCTGAGGACGAGGCTACTCAAGTAGCGCGACTTCAGGAGGAAGTGGCTAGGTGGAGGCAAGAGACCACTGAGCGCCTCCGCTCTCAAGCTTCTACCCAGGCTCCAGAAGGGCCCCAAGATGGTGGTGCTCGCAACCTTCCCGAAGCTATCCAAGTCTCGGAGGAGGCTGAGAATGCATCCTTCAATGATGAGTCTCCGCTGCATTCGGACTTGCAAAAGGTGCCCTTCGATCCCAAGTTCAAAGCCTCGAAGTTGCACAAGTATTCTGGTGGGTCTGACCCCGGAGAATTGGCTCGTTCATATGCCCTGGCGATAGAAGCAAGCAGAGGGGTTCTTAACACTATGTCAAAGTGTTTCCCCCTTGCTCTAGAAGGTGTAACTCTCCGATGGTTCTAGTCCTTGAGGCCAAGATCGATCAAATCCTGGGAGCAGTTGAAGAGGAAGTTTGTAAGCAACTTCCAAGGTACCTTTGTGGCTCCAATGTCAACAGGGAGCTTATTTCATGTGAAGCATCGAGCAGGGGAGACGCTTCGGGAATACTTCACGCGCTTCGCCCACACCAAGTCATAGATCAAGGGCTTGTCTACCTCTTCGGTAGTCGACGCCACCCGTGAAGGGGTGTTGAACCTGGGTCTTCTCAGCAAGCTCCATCGAAAACCAGTGTCATCCGTGGCACAACTGATGGCATACTTCGAACAGTATGCCAAGGCGGAGGAAGGCTGTCTCCGAAGAGCCGCAACACCTGCACCAGCCCTTCGGGAAGTGAAGACGGAGCCCGAAGCCTCGACTTCTCCACAACCCCTTCACGACAATCGCTTCAACGATCACAGATGGAGAAAGAAGCACTTCCGCTCGGAGGTGTTGAACATTACACCTTCCATTCCAAAGACACTTGCCAACTTTCAGCAGACGCAAGGCTTCAAGGCTGGAGCACCGAAGCCCCAAGAAAGAATACCTGGCAGGTGCTAGAGCTTTTTCTGCTGCGTGCATGGCGACAATAGAAGCCATGACATGAAGTATTGTAAGGCGGTATTAACCCTTCAAGGTGAATACCTAGGACGAAGTACCGGGCGAGGTACTTCGGATCGAACCCCTCCAGCGGCATGATCAGAGCTTGTGCAAATCGTGGCCCGAGCCGGTGTCCCCGAAGCCCCCATGCAGGTACTGGTGGCCAACATTATGCCACCACCAAAGCAGGAAGACCCCCAAGACTGCGGCAAGTGAGTGGTCCTGCCCATCTCCGGAGGGGGGACCCTCGGTAACATGTCCAAGAGGCAGCGGCGAGAGTACGTCCGCGAAGTAGGACACATAGGGACCTCAAATTCCACGGAGGGAATGCCCGAATGGTCTCATGTACATATTTCCTTTACTGCCAATGATGCTGCGGGGGTGAAGTTCCCCCATGCTGACCCCTTAGTCATTTCAGCAGATATAGCTGGGGTAGAAGTTTGAAGGATCCTGGTGGACGGCGGGAGCTCCGTAGACATACTTTTTGTCCAGGCCTTCGATTAGATGTGCATACCTCGGAGGCATTTACTTCCGGCGGCCCGTCCACTTCAAGGTTTCGCAGGTCCGTCTCTCGATGCCCTCGGCCAAATAGGCCTCGAGGTTGCCTTCAGAGAGGGGCCCTTGGCCAGGGTGGAAGAGGTGATCTTCGACGTCGTCAACGCCTCCATATGCCTACAACGCAATTTTCGGACGGGGGATGCTGAACCAGTTTGGAGCTATAGCACATCACAACTATCTATGTCTCAAGATGCCCACGCAAGGTGGAGTTCTCACTATTTCAGGAGACCAAGCTGTAGCCCGAAGAACGGAGTATGGTCACGGCTAGCCATTGGACCCTCGGCAAGTACACAGTGTGACGGAGCACACCGAGGAGGTTCCAGAGTCTTCGAACTCTTTGAAGGGCCTTTCCCTCAAGCCAAGCCCGGAAGGTGATGTCGTCACGAAAATAATTCTTAAAGACGGCAAGAGTACCCAAACAAAAACATGGTATGACCTAAAGATAAAGCTGAACGAGCTTAGGCCAGGTCATTTAGTTTTGTGAAGTGTAATAGCCCTGGGGAAGCTAGGAAATAAATGGGAAGGACCATATATTATCCTACGCTCAGGGCGCCCCGGCTCGTTTAAATTAGCTAATTTAGAAGGGGAGGAGTTGAAGCATGCATGGCATGTGGAGCACCTAAAGCGTTATTAAGCTTAGGGGCTCCTTGTTATCAATTGTAAAAGTTCCTTTCTAAATAAAAGTGGAGGTTCGAATCTTGTTTGCTCTTCGAATATCCCTTACTCCTGGTGGACGCATCAGGAGAACGAAGATGCTTGCGGAGACAAGCATCTTTCTAAGAACCCGGGCAACGGCCTTCGAACCATTGGTTCAAGGACTCCGTTGCTAGCCTATGGATTCCAGGCTCCGACTTGTTAGGACCCGTAGAAGAGTCTAAGGACTTTAAAAGAACAGATTTTCGGCCTCCAGGTTCGAAGCATCTGTAAAAGAGCCGAAGGTGGCCAGCCTACGAATTCCAGACTCCGGCTTGTTAGGATCCGTAGAAGAGTCTAAGGACTTTAAAAGAACAGATTTCCAGCCTCCGAGTTTGAAGCATCTGTAAAAGAGCCGAAGGTGGTCAGCCTACGGATTCCAGGCTCTGGCTTGTTAGGATTCGTAGAAGAGTCTAAAGACTTTAAAAGAACAGATTTCCGGCCTCTAGGTTCGAAGCATCTGTAAAAGAGCCGAAGGTGGCCAACCTGTGGATCACAGGCTTCGGCTTGTTAGGATCCGTAGAAGAGTCTAAGGACTTTAAAAGAACAGATTTTTGGCCTCCGGGTTCGAAGCATCTGTAAAAGAGTCGAAGGTGACCAAGCAATAAGGTTTCAAGGCTCCGGCTAGTGAGACACTTTTAAAGTCCTAAGCGACTAGTATGGAAGCTTACAAGAATAAATTCAGCTCTGAAACCTATAAATATCATAATACGAACATATAGTTTGAAGAACTCTACGAAAAAGTAAGTATGATTAGTAAGTGTTGTGTGAAGCATCAGATTGTTGTGCAAATCATTGTGTCCGACAGACCCTATCGCAATGCGTACGTCCCCCACCCACAAGGAGGGGCAGGAGAGTAAGGAACAACAACATGTTTTCGAAGCAATTCATATTAATTGGATAATCATACTTTTACATTAAGAGAAATTTTGGTCTAAGCCTAGATCTTTGATATAAGTTAAGACTTCGTGGCGAACTTCGGATGCTATCTCTCCTTGATCTCCGCGAGGAACAGAGAAGCGTGAACGGCGGTAAGGCCTTAAGCTTTCAAGGACTAACCACTGCTGACAGAGCCCTTCGTTAATTTCCAGTATTTCGAAATCAGGCTCCGAAGGACATGACAAAACCTAAAAGAATAAACATCCAAACAAGTTCCTCGTTTATAAACTTTTCGTTCATTAATGCAAGGGACTTTACAAGATTTCTTATACATATTTAAGCGCCCTATAGGACTAGACTTGTGGGTCGGTCGGCGGAGCAGGAGGTGTCGGAGCTGGCGAAGCTAGAAGCGGAGGTCTTGTTTGCGCTTGCTTTTGACGATGAGCTTCGTCGATCCAAGCTTTGGATGCAGCCTTGTGGTCTGTTTTCCAGATGGACCGGAAAGCTTCCCAAGCCGAGGAAACATCCTGCGAAGGATGCAACAAGCCCTCGTCGGTGAAGCATGCGGGTGTCGAACCCCCAACCAGAGTGACGGAAATCCCAAGAGATTCGAGGTGACGGAGGACTCCGATTCCAGCAACTTGTCCGGAGATCTCTCCGTACCGGACGCCGGAGCTCATCATCAGGGACATCGCCACTTGAATCATCTTCAGCTTCCGGTCGAGGGGCTCACTCGCCACAATAGAAGATGAAGGGCACATGGTGCCGAAATATTCCAAGGTACCCTAAAGGGCATCCAAGGTACGCTCCGCTATTGCAGTATTCTTCTTCTCTGCCGCCTCCAGCCCCGCAGTAGCAGCAGATACTTCAGCCATTCTAGATAGCAAGGTGCTTGTAACACCCCAAATTTCCAAAACAATAAAAATATCAATAAATTCAATTTCTTGGAATTTATATTTCTGAAAATACTTTAAATACCCTTTTATACCCAATTGAACTACAACATAGAGTAGATGGCCAAACTAGGAGGTGAAACTTTTTGTATATGATCCTAAGACCAAGATATATTTTTGAGAATTTTTATAAATTTTTACCAAGCATGGAAGTAGCCCTATTATTTTAAATCAATTTCTGCAATTATTTTTAATCACAAAATAGTTTCAAACAGTATTGGGCCCTCCCCCTCCCTTCTCTCTCTCCCGGTCGGCCCAGCCCACTCCCACCCGCACGCTTGGACTGACAACCAGGCCCCGCCTGTCAGCGACCCCTCCTCTCTTCACGCGCGCACCCGACGCCTCGACCCCACTCGTCAGCCCCCTCTCTGGCGTGCTCGCACCCGCTGACCACCTTGGCCCACCTGTCGGACCCGTCTTCCCCGCGGGATCCGCCCCCAAATCCCCCCCCCCTCGCCGGCCGAAACCCTAGCTCCACCTCGGATTCACTCTCGCCGGCCCCCTCACCTTATTTACTCGACGACATTGAATTCCCCGCGTTCCCCCGACCGTTTCCCCCCGTTAACTCTCGCCATTAAACCACGAGATCAGCGCTCGCGTGCATGGCCGAGGCTCACCGGCGCCATTGAAGACCTCCCCTCCCCCTTCCTTGTATTCGTCGCCCGATATCCCTCGCCGACGACCCTATTTAAACCCCTCACCCCCGCCGCGCTCGGTTCACGCGTCCAATTGAACTCAGACCAAACAGAGCGCCCCATTCGGTCTTTAGCGCAACACCGCCGCCCGACCTCCAGCCGTCGATCGCCATCGCCGGAGTCCCCCTCCGCCCTCGCCGACCGCACCGCTGCAACCGCAAGGACCTCCCCAACGTCGGCCACCACTCCATCGTCAATGAACCTCGCCGGATCGCCGTCGCCGCCGAGGACCCGAACGCCTCCACCGCCTCCGCTCGTCGCCGGCCTAGCTCCATCGACCGTTCGTCACCGCAAGGGTACCCCCGTGATCCCCATGGCACCCTCGTTCCGTTTTATGCCTTAGACTCGATCGTCGTCGCTCGCCGTGGCCGCTGGCCATCGTCGGAGAAGACGACCGGCACGGGTCGAGTACCCGTGCCGTGTCGGATTCACGCACGACCGTGCGGTCTGGATCCGACGGTGACGATTAATCCCCGCGTGCGATTTAATCTGATCCGTTAGATCTCGGCGAAGGGGTACGTTTTAATCTCGTGCGTCCGTTAGTTTTAAAACCCCGCATCACATCTAAGCCGTCCATCGCGTACCGGTTCAAACGTTTTAATCCTCGCCGTCCACGTCGACTTACGCGCCCCGCCTCGCCCTCGCGCGTCGGATCTGTATCCGACGGTCCAGATCGACCCGGTGCACGCGCACAGTGCGCGGGTTCACCGTGGGCCTGGCTCACCGTGGACCCGAGGGGTTTAAAAATTGAAAATGAATTTCAGAAATACTTTTAAACTTGTAAAATTCATATCTGGCGCATTTGAACTCTAAAAATCGCCATTCCAATTTCAGAAAATTCATAATATTATTCTCTACATGTTTATGCAATAAAAATAGTAGGTTTACTTTGACTTTTTCATGTTTATTCAAATGAATATTCAAATGCCTTTAGGATTAAAATATAAATTCAAATGTTTAAACTTCAGAAAAATTTAGATTTATTTCCATTCTGTCCATTCACTGAAAACCATCAAATTAACATGAACTTTTCATTTCACACTTATTTGAGAATTTAATATGGCAATAATCACACTTAAACATCCTTTTCAAAGAAAGGACAACTCTTTAATTCCTTTAAAATTTATTTATAAAATAAACCACAGAACCTTAACCATTGAATTTATTTTATTTATAATCAAACCAACTTAACCCTATGTGATTATTATGTGATGTTATATTGTTTGGTTGAATGTTGTATTCATTTTATTTTACTTTATTATATTAAAAAGACTACGACGTCGCTGAGGAGCCGGAGTACTTTCCCGAAGTCCCTCCCTCTCCTTTCGCTGAACAAGGCAAGTCACCAAACCAATCTTTTGAACATATTGAACCCATGTTTGATTAAACTATCGATAAAACCCATAGGTTATACATGCATTAGTCAAACAAACCATTACAATATATTTATTTAGGATCCCCCGACCTTGATGTGCAACCCAAGCCATGCAATCTTGCCTAACCTCCTTGTCACCATATGGTCAATGATATTAGCTAGTGTCCAATGTATTGACACGATCGCTATAGGATAAAAATGAGTCGTAGCAAAATTGTTCTATTATATGATCCCCGTTACTTCTTATCCTTGGAAATTCTGTTGGTGATGAGTTATGGTTGTGAGTGTATGCATGGTGGGTTCCGGGTGCAAGCTAGGGCATTGGTCGGTAGCACCCGGGGCACTATAAGGACCGGTCTGAGGGATCCATTGCAATACACTTGCGTACTAACCACAAGTCTAGTGGGTAAGTCCTAACTAAGGTATGGGTTGTTCCAAACCGAGGCCACCATTTGGAGATGGGTCAAGTTGCACCTGCGGGTGACTTGTACCAATGTGGCGCAAAAGGGGGTGCGACGTTAGCCAGGATGCGGCCCGGCGCGCCGGCGAAACCTAGAGCGGGTGGTTATCGCTTGGAACACTTCATGCCGAGGTTTTGGCACGAGTTCCCGTGGTATGGGTCATCTCGTTTGGGATGAGTGCGTGCCTTGTGGGTACAGTAGTACATCTCTGATCAGAGTCTTAAATATTTTCGAAAAGCCGAGCCCACGGTCAAGGGCGGGTTGCGTGACATCCCCCAGTTAGTTTGCTTTGAATATGTATGTGCATGATGGATTGACATGTAAGGACCGTTGAGTGAGGTGGGGCTGACTGTACCCCTCGAGTTAGTTGATGTTGATGATGTTCACGTTTACTTTCCGCATGATTAAAATATAATTACACTAAATGCACTAACTGAAACTGTACTTTTTCGCAATGTTAGCCATTACCCTTCCTTGTTTATTATCCTGCATTATTACTTGCATTTGCGGTGGCTTGTTGAGTACTTTTTGTACTCATACCCGTTGGACCCCACAGAGGATGCTTACTATGAGGACGGTCTGGAGTAGCGACCCAGTCGAGTAGAAAGATCCTGAAGAAGATGTTCGTCATGCCGCTGTTTAATTATTTTATTACTGTTTTTACTAAGACTTTGATGTAATAAATATGGTCTGCGTACCATGAATACTGTCGTATGTACGATTGTCGCATGATGAACCTCTTGTATTATTGTTTTTCTATGGAAATTCAATAATGTCTCGATTTGATAAATCGGGGCGCTACAAGATGGTATCAGAGCCGACTCGACTGTAGGAAGCCAAACAGACCCGCCTAGCCATTAGCCACAGGAAATTATTTCTCGAAAATCTACTTTATAAACTTTGTTCCTCTCCTCACTTTTATTCAACTTGCTGTTTTGTAGATGTCTGTCTACCAAGTCCACAGCTACTGCCGCCATTACAAGGGCTTCGTCCGGGAGCTCCGTATGATGCTCACCTTCCTCGGGTTCCTCTTCGAACCCGAATTCCAAGGAGTGTATCCCGACGAGTTCGCCGGGCCTTGCGACGTCTCCCTCACCGTCCACGGCTCCGGAGAACACCTGCCGCCCTACACCACAGCACTTGGAGGCCCGACTTTCGACTTCGCGTGCCAACGAGTCGCCCTCCAGGCCCTCATGGAGCTGAGGATGATCTACGACGATCGTCTTCAGAACTCGTCCTTCCGACTCCTGCCGAAGCGTACTCCCGGAGCCCACCGTAGCATCTACCTCGGAGTTCACTCCGTGCGTGATCCGGTCATGGCCCGGCAGTCGCGTCTTCTACAGGCCATGGACGATCTCCACACCGAGGCGGTGCTCGACGCCGACGAGCACCATGAGGCGGTTGAGTTCCTTCGTGAAGAAACGAAGAACTTGATCCAACAGAACGGCGAACTGCAACGCAAGATCATGCAGCTGCAGAAGGATATTGCGGAGATGGTTCCTCTTCTTCCAAGGAAGAAGAAGCCCATCCGTGAGCCCCTCCCTCGCCCCAAGAGGATCCCGCCACGACCCTCCCCCGCCAGACCCTCCACCAGCGCCCCTGCACCACGCCCCGGTCTCGTCTCCGACTCCATCATCGAGAATTTTCTCGAGCCCACCATCCCTTCGGAGCCGCGTACTCGTGGTTCCGAGAGCACGGAGACCGCCTCCGGTGGCGAGTAGGCGTTAGGAGTCGCTGTTTAAAATAAAAAGCATGATTTTGTATGTGGTGCTACCCACGACGAGTGTGTTGTGGGTAGAATAAGAACTTGGTTGTAATGAACATTTTTCTACCACCTAATTTTTATGCATAAGCTACTCTTGTTAATTGTGTTGTCAACTTTTTGCCTTATAACCTCATGAATTCAGAAGATGGCCGACCACCAGAACACCGGTTCCAACAACGGAGCAGGAGGAAGCCGTGATGCGCCCGAGGGTGTTGTGCCCAACTGGGGTGCAACGGGCCCGCGTCAGTCTGGGTCGCCTTCCGCCAACCACCCCACCTTGGCAGAAATGATGGTGAATCAGAACCAACTGATCACCGCCCTCCTCACCCAAATGCAGAACCAACAGGCTCAGTTGGACCGTCTGCAGAACGGGGAACCCGCCCCTCGCGCACCAGCACCCGCGCCCGCTCCGCAGCTCTCGGAGTTCCTGCGCGTGCGCCCACCCATCTTCTCGAGCACCACCAACCCGATGGAGGCCGGAGATTGGCTTCGCACCGTCGGAAAGAAGCTCGACCTCCTCCCCTGCACCGACCGGGAGCAAGTGGCCTTCGCCACTCACCAGCTCCAGGGTCCCACCGCTGAATGGTGGGACAACTACCGTGAGTCCCAGCCAGAGGACCACGTGGTGACTTGGGCGGAGTTCACCATCGCCTTTCGTGCCACCCACGTCCCCGCCGGTGTCATCGCGGTAAACAGCAGGAGTTCCGCGACCTGCAACAAGGCAACCGGACCATCATGGAGTACCTCCATGAGTTCAACCGCCTCGCCCGCTACGCACCGGAGGAAGTGCGCACCGACGCCCTCTGCCAAGTCAAGTTCCTCCGGGGACTTAAGGATGAGCTGTCCATCCAGCTTGTCGCCACCGACTACGCCGACTTCCAACGGCTAGTCAACAAAGCGCTCATTCAAGAGACTGAGCAGAACAAGCTGGACCTCAAGAAGAGGAAGATGATCGCCTTCAAGCATCAGCAGGCGAACTCTCAGAGGCCCCGCTTCGTCCCTCCACCACCAGCGCCCGCCTACCATCCTCGGCCCGCCTACAGGCCACCTCACGCCGCCGGTGGATCCAACGCCGGGCATCCTCGCCCCGCTCCACCAGCTCCGGCCGCTCAGCCGACACCAGCCGCCAAGGCCCCGATATTGAAGGATCGCCAAGGGAGGTCGGTCGTCTGCTTCAACTGCCGCAAGGAAGGGCACTACGCACACCAGTGTCCCCACCCCAAGCAAGCTCAAGGCGCAGCACCCAACCAGGCGGTTCGTGCCCGCGTCAACCACATCAGCGCGGAGGAAGCTCAGGAGGCCCCTGAAGTCGTGCTCGGTACGTTTACTGCGAATTCCGTACCGGCCGTAATATTATTTGACTCTGGAGCAACCCACTCCTTCGTCTCGGAAGATTTTGTGAAAACAAACAAATCGGACGTGCTCCCTCTACCCATTCCCATGGTGATTGCCACTCCTGGCAACAGGACCTTAGCCCGCTTATACAGCCCTAAGGTTCAAATTGACATCCAAGGAGTACTGTTTCGGGCCGAGCCAGTCCTCATCCAATGCACAGGACTCGACCTTATACTAGGGATGGATTGGTTGATGAAGCACAAGGGAGTGATCGACTGTGCCAACAAATCCGTCACAGTGACCAACCCTGAAGGCGCAACCGTCACTTTTCGGATGACCAGTCGCAAACCACTCGGAGCATCCCTTCACTCGATAGCTCTTGAAGAGGTACCTGTAGTCAAGGAGTTTGCGGATGTCTTCCCTGAAGACCTACCCGGAATGCCTCCCAAGCGGGACATCGAATTCAGAATCAAACTTGTCCCCGGGACCACTCCAATCTCCAAGCGCCCGTACCGGATGGCCGCCAATGAATTAGCCGAAGTCAAGAGCAACATCGAAGACCTAGAGCAAAAAGGGTATATTCGACCAAGTACCTCACCCTGGGGTGCACCGATTATATTTGCCATGAAGAAGGACAAGACCAAGAGGATGTGCGTGGACTATAGAGCCTTGAACGACGTAACCATCAAGAACAAGTACCCATTGCCTCGGATCGACGACCTGTTTGATCAGCTGAAAGGATCCTCGGTGTTTTCCAAGATTGACCTCAGGTCAGGTTATCACCAGTTGAGGATTAGAGAAGAAGACATACCCAAGACTGCCTTCACCTCTCGCATTGGACTTTATGAGTACACCGTGATGTCGTTCGGACTCACGAATGCCCCGGCCTTTTTCATGAACATGATGAACAATGTATTCATGGAGTTCTTGGACAAGTTCATCGTGGTATTCATCGCTGATATCCTCGTTTACCCAAGACCAAGGAAGAACACGAGACTCACCTCCGCCTGACCCTCGGAAAGCTAAGGGAGCAGCAACTGTATGCCAAGTACATCAAATGTGAATTTTGGTCGTCAGAGGTGAAGTTCCTCGGCCATGTTATATCTGCCAGAGGAATAGCAATGGACCCAACCACCATGGAAGCGGTAACCAACTGGCTGCAGCCCACAACGGTGACCGAGATCCGGAGTTTTCTCGGATTGGCCGGATACTACCGCCGGTTCATCGAGAATTTTTCCAAGATCGCCAAGCCTATGACCAGACTTCTGCAGAAGGAAGTGAAGTTTGAATGGACCCCCGACTGCGAAGAAAGCTTCCAGACCCTCAAGAAGAAGCTAGTGTCAGCTCCTATTCTGACTCTGCCAGACATCCGGAAAGACTTCCACGTCTACTGTGATGCCTCTCGTCAAGGATTGGGATGCGTCTTAATGCAAGAAGGGAAAGTGATATCCTACGCCTCCCGACAGCTACGGCCGCATGAGCTGAACTATCCGACCCACGACCTGGAACTAGCAGCCGTGGTTCATGCCTTGAAGATATGGAGACATTACCTTGTGGGAAATCGGTGTGAGGTCTTCACCGACCACAAGAGCCTCAAGTACATATTCACCCAACCAGATCTAAATCTCAGGCAAAGGAGATGGTTGGAACTGATCAAGGATTACGACTTGGGCATCCATTATCATCCGGGCAAAGCGAATGTGGTGGCAGACGCCCTTAGTCGAAAAGGGTACTGCAATGCCATCATGATTCAGGACCAAGCTCCTTCACTGTATAAGGAGATGGAAAGGCTAAATCTAGGGATCGACACTCGAGCGTACCTCGCTGCCTTGGAGTCTCGGCCTGTCTTAATAGACCAGATCCGAGAAAAGCAGAGGGAAGACCCGGACATCCCGGAGATCCAGCAGAACATGAGGAAGGGTAAAGCCCCCGGATTTTCCGAGGACGAGCATGGTACCATCTGGTTCGGAAACCGGATCTACGTACCCGACACACCTGAATTGAAGACCCTCATCCTTCAAGAAGCCCACGATACTCTATACTCCATCCATCCCGGGAGTACGAAGATGTATCAAGACCTAAAGGAAAAATATTGGTGGGTCAGCATGAAGAGAGAAATAGCAGAGTATGTGGCCAAGTGCGACACATGCCGACGAGTCAAGGTAGAGCATCAGAGGCCTGCCGGACTTCTTCAACCTCTCAAGGTCCCTGAATGGAAGTGGGAAGAAATATGAATGGACTTCATCACGGGACTGCCCAGGACCCAAGCTGGTCATGATTCTATCTGGGTGATCGTCGACCGACTCACCAAGGTAGCTCACTTCGTTCCGGTCAAGACAACTTACACCGTCGCCAAGCTGGCCGAGTTGTATATGACCCGGATCGTGTGCCTTCACGGAGTTCCTAAGAAGATTGTATCTGACCGCGGGAGTCAGTTTACCTCCAAGTTTTGGAAGAACCTTCAAGAGGAACTCGGCACCCGGCTGAATTTTAGCACCGCCTATCATCCACAGACCGACGGTCAAACCGAAAGGGTCAACCAGATATTGGAGGATATGCTTAGAGCTTGTGCTCTAGACTTTGGCGGAATGTGGGATAAGAACTTACCATATGCGGAGTTCTCCTACAACAACAGCTATCAAGCCAGCCTGCAAATGTCCCCGTTCGAAGCACTCTATGGACGTAAGTGCAGAACGCCGTTGCTCTGGGATCAAACCGGAGAGTCGCAACTGTTTGGGACTGATCTATTAAGAGAAGCTGAAGAGAAGGTTAAGATCATAAGAGACCGATTGAAGGCAGCCCAATCCAAGCAAAAGAGCTATGCCGACAACCGTCGAAGAGACCTAGCTTTTGAGGAGGGCAATTATGTCTATCTTCGAGTCACTCCCCTCCGTGGCACTCAAAGGTTCAACATGAAAGGCAAACTAGCACCTCGCTACGTCGGACCTTTCCAGATCCTCCTCCGACAAGGAGAAGTGGCATATCAACTTGAACTGCCTCCATCCTTGGCAGGAGTTCATGATGTGTTCCATGTCTCTCAGCTGAAGAAGTGCCTCCGTGTACCCACCGAGCAAGCCGACCTTCAGCAGCTTAATGTCCAAGAAGACTTGACCTACATAGAAAGACCCATCAAGATCTTGGAAACCAAGGAGAGAGTAACCAGAAGTCGCGTTGTTCGCTTCTGTAAAGTCCAATGGAACAACCATCCCGCCGAAGAAGCCACTTGGGAAAAGGAAGACGAACTAAAAGCCCAATACCCCGAGTTATTCGAGGAACGTTCCAATCTTGAGGACGAGATTCTTGTAAGGGGGATAGGTTTGTAACACCCCAAATTTCCAAAACAATAAAAATATCAATAAATTCAATTTCTTGGAATTTATATTTCTGAAAATACTTTAAATACCCTTTTATACCCAATTGAACTACAGCATAGAGTAGATGGCCAAACTAGGAGGTGAAACTTTTTGTATATGATCCTAAGACCAAGATATATTTTTGAGAATTTTTATAAATTTTTACCAAGCATGGAAGTAGCCCTATTATTTTAAATCAATTTCTGCAATTAGTTTTAATCAGAAAATAGTTTCAAACAGTATTGGGCCCTCCCCCTCCCTTCTCTCTCTCCCGGCCGGCCCAGCCCACTCCCACCCACGCGCTTGGACTGACAACCAGGCCCCGCCTGTCAGTGACCCCTCCTCTCTTCACGCGCGCGCCCGACGCCTCGACCCCACCCGTCAGCCCCCTCTCTCGCGCGCTCGCACCCGCTGACCACCTTGGCCCACCTGTCGAACCCGTCTTCCCCGCGGGATCCGCCCCCAAATCCCCCCCCTCGCCGGCCGAAACCCTAGCTCCACCTCGGATTTGCTCTCGCCGGCCCCCTCACCTTATTTACTCGATGACATTGAATTCCCCGCGTTCCCCCGACCGTTTCCCCCCATTAACTCTCGCCATTAAACCACGAGATCAGCGCTCGCGTGCATGGCCGAGGCTCACCGGCGCCATTGAAGACCTCCCCTCCCCCTTCCTTGTATTCGTCGCCCGATATCCCTCGCCGACGACCCTATTTAAACCCCTCACCCCCGCCGCGCTCGGTTCACGCGTCCAATTGAACTCAGACCAAACAGAGCGCCCCCATTCGGTCTTTAGCGCAACACCACCGCCCGACCTCCAGCCGTCG
The DNA here is from genome assembly GCA_019279435.1 of Zizania palustris. NCBI lineage: Eukaryota > Viridiplantae > Streptophyta > Magnoliopsida > Poales > Poaceae > Zizania > Zizania palustris. The sequence goes on along the minus strand of JAAALK010000079.1, from coordinate 53,334,551 downwards.
ATCGCCGTCGCCGGAGTCCCCCTCCGCCCTCGCCGACCGCACCGCTGCAACCGCAAGGACCTCCCCAACGCCGGCCACCACTCCGTCGTCGACGAACCTCGCCGGATCGCCGTCGAGGACCCGAACGCCTCCACCGCCTCCGCTCATCGCTGGCCTAGCTCCATCGACCGTTCGTCACCGCAAGGGTACCCCCGTGATCCCCATGGCACCCTCGTTCCGTTTTATGCCTTAGACTCGATCGCCGTCGCTCGCCGTGGCCGCTGGCCATCGTCGGAGAAGACGACCGGCACGGGTCGAGTACCCGTGCCGTGTCGGATTCACGCACGACCGTGCGGTCTGGATCCGACGGTGACGATTAATCCCCGCGTGCGATTTAATCTGATCCGTTAGATCTCGGCGAAGGGGTACGTTTTAATCTCGTGCGTCCGTTAGTTTTAAAACCCCGCATCACATCTAAGCCGTCCATCGCGTACCGGTTCAAACGTTTTAATCCTCGCCGTCCACGTCGACTTACGCGCCCGCCTCGCCCTCGCACGTCGGATCTGGATCCGATGGTCCAGATCGACCCGGTGCACGCGCACAGTGCGCGGGTTCACCGTGGGCCTGGCTCACCGTGGACCCGAGGGGTTTAAAAATTGAAAATGAATTTCAGAAATACTTTTAAACTTGTAAAATTCATATCTGGCGCATTTGAACTCTAAAAATCGCCATTCCAATTTCAGAAATTCATAATATTATTCTCTACATGTTTATGCAATAAAAACAGTAGGTTTACTTTGACTTTTTTCATGTTTATTCAAATGAATATTCAAATGCCTTTAGGATTAAAATATAAATTCAAATGTTTTAAACTTCAGAAAAATTTAGATTTATTTCCATTCTGTCCATTCACTGAAAACCATCAAATTAACATGAACTTTTCATTTCACACTTATTTGAGAATTTAATATGGCAATAATCACACTTAAACATCCTTTTCAAAGAAAGGACAACTCTTTAATTCCTTTAAAATTTATTTATAAATAAACCACAGAACCTTAACCATTGAATTTATTTTATTTATAATCAAACCAACTTAACCCTATGTGATTATATGTGATGTTATATTGTTTGGTTGAATGTTGTATTCATTTTATTTTACTTTATTATATTAAAAAGACTACGACGTCGCCGAGGAGCCGGAGTACTTTTCCGAAGTCCCTCCCTCTCCTTTCGCTGAACAAGGCAAGTCACCAAACCAATCTTTTGAACATATTGAACCCATGTTTGATTAAACTATCCCTAAAACCCATAGGTTATACATGCATTAGTCAAACAAACCATTACAATATATTTATTTAGGATCCCCCGACCTTGATGTGCAACCCAAGCCATGCTATCTCGCCTAACCTCCTTGTCACCATATGGTCAATGATATTAGCTAGTGTCCAATGTATTGACACGATCGCTATAGGATAAAAATGAGTCGTAGCAAAATTGTTCTATTATATGATCCCCGTTACTTCTTATCCTTGGAAATTCTGTTGGTGATGAGTTATGGTTGTGAGTGTATGCATGGTGGGTTCCGGGTGCAAGCTAGGGCATTGGTCGGTAGCACCCGGGGCACTATAAGGACCGGTCTGAGGGATCCGTTGCAATACACTTGCGTACTAACCACAAGTCTAGTGGGTAAGTCCTAACTAAGGTATGGGTTGTTCCAAACCGAGGCCACCATTTGGAGATGGGTCAAGTTGCACCTGCGGGTGACTTGTACCAATGTGGCGCAAAAGGGGGTGCGACGTTAGCCAGGATGCGGCCCGGCGCGCCGGCGAAACCTAGAGCGGGTGGTTATCGCTTGGAACACTTCATGCCGAGGTTTTGGCACGAGTTCCCGTGGTAATGGGTCATCTCGTTTGGGATGAGTGCGTGCCTTGTGGGTACAGTAGTACATCTCTGATCAGAGTCTTAAATATTTTCGAAAAGCCGAGCCCACGGTCAAGGGCGGGTTGCGTGACATCCCCCAGTTAGTTTGCTTTGAATATGTATGTGCATGATGGATTGACATGTAAGGACCGTTGAGCGAGGTGGGGCTGACTGTACCCCTCGAGTTAGTTGATGTTGATGATGTTCACGTTTACTTTCCGCATGATTAAAATATAATTACACTAAATGCAATAACTGAAACTGTACTTTTCCGCAATGTTAGCCATTACCCTTCCTTGTTTATTATCCTGCATTATTACTTGCATTTGCGGTGGCTTGTTGAGTACTTTTTGTACTCATACCCGTTGGACCCCACAGAGGATGCTTACTATGAGGATGGTCTGGAGTAGCGACCCAGTCGAGAAGAAAGATCCTGAAGAAGATGTTCGTCATGCCGCTGTTTAATTATTTTATTATTGTTTTTACTAAGACTTTGATGTAATAAATATGGTCTGCGTACCATGAATACTGTCGTATGTACGATTGTCGCATGATGAACCTCTTGTATTATTGTTTTTCTATGGAAATTCAATAATGTCTCGATTTGATAAATCGGGGCGCTACAGTGCTCTTCTGAGCCATCGCCTGTTTGAGCGAGCCTTGGAGTTCTACAAGCTGAGCGCTCGAAGTAGCTGCTGCCTGCCGGAGCTTCTCCACCTCCGCTCGGAGCACCACACATTCGGCTTCGGCTTCTTAGGCCGAAGTCCGAAGTGTACTGGTGCTTTGTTGTTCCAACCGGAGGGCTTCGTCGGTGGCGGCCCTAGCCATCCGTTCTTCAAGGAGCTCTTCCTCCAACCGAAATGTTTTGTCTTCGGAGCATTTAAGTGCAGATTGGAGGGTAGTAACCTTCCTCTTGAGCCGGTTGGTTTTGGCTTTGTTGGAAGTCGCTGCCACTCTAGCAAGGACAAATTGCTGCAAGAAGAGCAAGTAAGTACTAAGTAGTTACATTTGTCAATTAAAGATATTTGTGGTACTTTGTATACCTGAAGGGCATCCCTTTCGAGGGCTAGATTAAGCTCCGGGGCTCTGGCTTTGCTCAAGACGAAGACCAAGTCAGAGTTTACGACTTCTTGGCCTTTCTCTGCCAAGGGCTCCAGAAGCGCCCGGAGGCCCGTTCGTTGCTCCAAGAAGGGAGCCAACAAAGGGAGCCAGGACAAAGCCTGGTGGTCATCTGCGGTCGCCTCTTCTTCTGAGTTACACGCAGAGGGCTCGTTAGAAGAAGGCGTTGTCATTGGGGCAGGAGGGAGTCCAAGACTTGCCATGCTTTTTCCCCTTCCTGGTACGAAGGCTGGAGGAGCGACTTCGGCGGAGGTAGATTGTAACACCCCAATTTTTCAAAACAATAAAATATTATTAAATTCAATTTATGGGAATTATTATTTCAGAAAATACTTTTAATTTCCTTTTATACCCTTTTGAACTACAACATAGAGTAGATGACCAAATCAGGAGGTGAAACTTTTGTATATGATCCTAAGACCAAAATATAATTTTGAGAATTTTTATAAATTTTTACCAGCCTTGGAAGTAGCCCTAATCTTTTAATCTATTTTCTGGAATTATTTTTATTCAGAAAAGTATTAGAACAGTAATGGGCTCCTCTCCCTCCCTTCTCTATCTCCCGGCCGGCCCAGCCCGTTACCGCGCCCGCCTCTGGCTGACAGCCCGGTCCCACCTGTCGGCGCCGAATCCTTCCCCTCGCGCGCGAACCCGACACCTCGGCCCCACCCGTCAGTCGCCACCCTCGCCCGCTCGCGCTCACTGGCCAGTGGCCCCCCGCCTGTCAGCTTCGCCTTCAACCTCCCGCCGTCGCCCCCAAATCGCGCCGGCCGACGACCTCGCCCTCGGATCCGCCTCGCCGGCCCGTCCCGCATTAATTCGTCGCCATTACTCGGTCCCCCGCGTCGCGTCGACCGTTTTCCCCCGTTAAACAGCGCCTTTACGCCACGGGATCACCGCTACGCGTGCTTGACCGAGCCCTCGCCGGTGAATTACTCCTCCCCTCGGCTTTCCTTGTATTCTTCGCCCGTTATCCCTCGCCGACGACCCTATTTAAACCCCCAGGCCACCCGCATTTCACCCCCACGCCTACACGTAGCGAGAACGCACAGAATGCCCTCACTCCAAGCTTTAGCGCATTCCCTCTGGTTCGCCTCCGGCCACCGCTCGCCGTCGCCTCGGACCATCCCCGTCCGTGCCTCCGCCACCATCGTGACCGCCAGGACCTCACCGACCTCGGCCACCACTTCGTCGACGACGAACCTCGCCGGATCGCCGTCCCCGCCTCGGAACCGAGAACCTTCGCCGCCACCGCTCGTCGCCGGCCTCACTCCGTCGACCCCGGACCACCGCAACGGTACCCTTTTGTTCCCCTCGGTACCCCCTTTCCGTTTTTAGCCCTAGCTAGACTAGATAGCCCTCGACCTCGCCGGAATCGCTCGCCGTCGTACCACCGGAGTCGGGGAAGAAGGGGTACTTTACCCCCCGACACGCACTGTGCCGGATTCAATCCTGGCCGTGCGATCCAGATCCAACGCTTGGATTAAATCATCTGTTCGGTTTAATCCTGGCCGTCGGATCTGAGTGAAGCGGTACGGTGCGATCCCGTGCGTCCGTTTGTTTTAAAACCCCGCGTTTAATCTCGTGCGTCCACGTGGTACCGGTTCGAACGTTTTAATCCTAGCCGTCCATCGCGACTTACGCGTCCCGCCTCGCCCTCGCGCGTCGGATCTGGATCCGACGGTCCAGATCGACCCGGCGCACGCGCACAGTGCGCGGGTTCACCGTGGGCCTGGCTCACCGTGGACCCGAGGGTTTTAAAATTTGAAAATAAATTCCAGAAATGCTTTTAAACTTGTAAAATTCATATCTAATGCATTTGAACTCTAAAAATTACCATTCCAATTTCAGAAAATTCATAAAATTATTCTCTACATATTTATGCAATAAAAACAGTAGGTTTACTTTGACATTTTCATGTTTATTTAAATAAGTATTCAAATGCCCTTAGGATTAAAATGCAAATGTAAATATTTAAACTCCAGAAAATTTATATAATTATTCCTTTCTGTTTAAACACTAGAACCACTGAGTTTTCTCTGAATCATTTATATTAAATTGATTAGAAAACTTAATGTAGTATTATACACACTTAAAAACCCTTTTATGAAAGACAATAATTCATTTAGATTCATTTTAAATTAATGGAGAAATAAATTTCAGAACTTTAACCATTGAATTTATTTTATTTATAATCAAACCAACTTTAACTTATGTGTTTATAATGTAATGTTATACTGTTTGATTGGATGTTGTGTTCTTTTTATTCTACGTTATATTAAAAAGACTACGACGTCGCCGAGGAGCCGGAGTACTTCCCCGAAGTCCCTCCCTCTCCCTTTGCTGAACAAGGCAAGTCACCAAACCATTCTTTTGAACATATTGAACCCATGTTTGAATTGACTATCGCTATAACACATAGATTATATATGCATTAGTCAAATGAACCCTTACATTATATTTATTTAGGATCCCCGACCTTGATGTGCAACCCAAGCCATGCTATCTCGCCTAACCTCCTTGTCACCATATGATCAATGATATTAGCTAGTGTCCAAAGTATTGACACGGCTGCTATAGGATAAAAATGAGTCGTAGCAAAATGGTTCTATTATATGATCCCCGTTACTTCTTATCCTTGGAAATTCTGTTGGTGATGAGTCATGGTTGTGAGTGTATGCATGGTGGGTTCCGGGTGCAAGCTAGGGCATTGGTCAGTCGCACCCGGGGCACTATAAGGACCGGTCTGAGGGATCCGTTGCAATACACTTACGTACTAACCACAAGTCTAGTGGGTAAGTCCTAACTAAGGTATGGGTTGTTCCAAATCGAGGCCACCATTTGGAGATGGGTCAAGTTGCACCTGCGGGTGACTTGTACCAATGTGGCGCAAAAGGGGGTGCGACGTTAGCCGGGATGCGGCCCGGCGCGCCGGCGAAACCTAGAGCGAGTGGTTATCGCTTAGAACATCTCATATTGAGGTTTTGGCACGAGTTCCCATGAAATGGGTCATCTCGTTGAGATGAGTGCGTGCCTTGTGGGTACAGTAGTACATCTCTGATCAGAGTCTTAAATCTTTTCGAAAAGCCGAGCCCACTGGTCAAGGGCGGGTTGCGTGACATCCCCCAGTTAGTTTACTTTGAATATGAATGTGCATGATGGATTGACATGTAAGGACCGTTGTGCGAGGAGGTAAAACGTACTCCTCGAGTTAGTTGATGTTGATGATGTTCATATTTACTTTCCGCATGATTAAAATATGATTACACTAAATGCCATAACTGCAATTGCTTTATTCCGCATTGTTAGCCTTTATCCTTCCTTGTTTATTATCCTGCATTATTATTTGCATTTGCGGTGGCTTGTTGAGTACTTTTTGTACTCATACCCGTTGGACCCCACAGAGGATGCTTATCTTGAAGACGGTCTGGAGTAGCGACCCAGTCGAGAAGAAAGATCCTGAAGAAGACGTTCGTCATGCCGCTGTTTAATTACCTTATTACCGTTTTTATTAAAACAATGTTGTAATAAATATGGTCTGCGTACCATGGATTTTATCGTATGTACGTTGTCGCATGATGAACCTCTTGTATTATTGTTTTTCTATGGAAATTCAATAATGTCTCGATTTAGATAAATCGGGGCGCTACAAGATGGTATCAGAGCCGACTCGACTGTAGGAAGCCAAACAGACCCGCCTAGCCATTAGCCATAGGAAATTATTTCTCAAAAATCTACTTCATAAACTTTGTTCCTCTCCTCACTTTTATTCAACTTGCTGTTTTGTAGATGCCAGTCTACCAAGTCCACAGCTACTGCCGCCACTATGAGGGCTTCGTCCGGGAGCTCCGCATGATGCTCACCTTCCTCGGGTTCCTCTTCGAACCCGAATTTCAAGGAGTCTACCCCGACGAGTTCGCCGGGCCTTGCGACGTCTCCCTCACCGTCCATGGCTCCGGAGAACACCTGCCGCCCTACACCACCGCACTTGGAGGCCCGACTTTCGACGTCGCGTGCCAACGAGTCGCCCTCCAGGCCCTCATGGAGCTGAGGATGATCTACGACGATCGTCTTCAGAACTCATCCTTCCGGCTTGTGCCGAAGCGTACTCCCGGAGCCCACCGTAGCATCTACCTCGGAGTTCACTCCGTGCGTGATCCGGTCATGGCCCGGCAGTCGCGTATTCTGCAGGCCATGGATGATCTCCACACCGAGGCGGTGCTCGACGCCGACGAGCACCATGATGCGGTTGCATTTCTTCGTGAAGAAACGAAGAACCTGATCCAACAGAACGGCGAGCTGCAGCGCAAGATCATACAGCTGCAGAAGGATATAGCGGAGATGGTTCCTCTTCTTCCTAGGAAGAAGAAGCCCATCCGTGAGCCCCTCCCTCGCCCCAAGAGGATCCCGCCACGACCCTCCCCCGCCAGGCCTTCCACCAGCGCCCCTACACCACGCCCCGGCCTCGTCTCCGACTCCATCATCGAGAATTTTCTCGAGCCCACCATCTCTCTGGAGCCGCGCACTCGTGGTTCCGAGAGCACGGAGACCGCCTCCGGTGGCGAGTAGGCGTTAGGAGACGCGGATTTTAATAAATATCTAAAATTTGTATGTGGTGCCGTCTGCAACGAGTTGAGTTGTAGATGGAATAAGAACTTGATTGTAATAAACAATTTATACCACTGGATATGTTTATGTGTTTGAATTCTATATGTTATTTTGGTTAAATCTTTTTGGTTCGTCATCTTTTGTTTTATCACTTCGTATATTCAGAAGATGGCCGACCACCAGAACACCGGCTCTAACAACGGAGCAGGAGGGAGCCGAGATGCGCCTGAGGGTGTTGTGCCCAACTGGGGTACAACAGGCCCGCGCCAATCCGGGTCGCCTTCCGCCAATCACCCCACCTTGGCGGAAATGATGGCGAATCAGAACCATCTGATCACCGCCCTCCTCACCCAAATGCAGCACCAACAGGCTCAGTTGGACCGTCTGCAGAACGGGGAACCCGCCCCTCGCGCACCAGCACCCGCGGCCGCTCCGCAACTCTCCGAGTTTTTGCGCGTGCGCCCGCCCATCTTCTCGAGCACAACCAACCCGATGGAGGCCGGAGATTGGCTTCGCACCATCGAGAAGAAGCTCGACCTCCTCCCCTGCACCGACCGGGAGCGGGTGGCCTTTGCCACTCACCAGCTCCAGGGTCCTGCCGCTGAATGGTGGGACAACTACCGTGCGTCCCAGCCAGAGGGCCACATGGTGACTTGGGCGGAGTTCACCATCGCCTTTCGTGCCGCCCACGTCCCCGCCGGTGTCATCGCGGTGAAGCAGCAGGAGTTCCGCGACCTGCAGCAAGGCAACCGAACTGTCATGGAGTACCTCCATGAGTTTAACCGCCTCGCACGCTACGCACCGGAGGAAGTGCGCACCGACGCCCTCCGCCAAGCCAAGTTCCTCAGGGGACTTAAGGATGAGCTGTCCATCCAGCTCGTCGCCGCCGACTTCGCCGACTTCCAGCGGCTGGTCAATAAAGCGCTCATCCAAGAGACTGAGCAGAACAAGCTGGACCTCAAGAAGAGGAAGATGATCGCCTTCAAGCATCAGCAGGCGAACACTCAGAGGCCCCGCTTCGTCCCTCCGCCACCAGCGCCCGCCTACCATCCTCGGCCCGCCTACAGGCCACCTCACGCAGCCGGTGGATCCAACGCCGGGCATCCTCGCCCCGCTCCACCAGCTCCGGCCGCTCAGCCGGCACCAGCCGCCAAGGCCCCGATCTTGAGGGATCGCCAAGGAAGGCCGGTCGTCTGCTTCAACTGCCGCAAGGAAGGGCACTATTCGCACCAGTGTCCTCACCCCAAGCAGAACCAAGGCGCAGCACCCCACCAGGCCGTTCGCGCCCGCGTCAACCACATCAGCGCGGAGGAAGCTCAGGAGGCTCCTGAAGTCGTACTCGGTACGTTTACTATGAATTCCGTACCGGCCGTCATATTATTTGACTCTGGAGCAACCCACTCTTTCGTCTCGGAAGATTTTGCAAAAACAAACAATCTGGACGTGTTCCCTCTACCCATTCCCATGGTGATTGCCACCCCCGGCAATAGGACCTCAGCTCGCTTCTTCAGCCCTAAGGTTCAACTTGACATCCAAGGAGTGCTGTTTCGGGCCGAGCCTGTCCTCATCCAATGCACCGGACTCGACCTTATACTAGGTATGGATTGGTTGATGAAGCACAAGGGAGTGATCGACTGTGCCAACAAGTCCGTCACTGGTGACCAATCCTGAAGGCGTAACCGTCACCTTCCGGATGGCCAGTCGCAAACCACTCGGAGCATCCCTTCGCTCGATAGCTCTTGAAGAGGTGCCAATAGTCAAGGAGTTTGCAGATGTTTTCCCCGAAGATCTGCCCGGAATGCCTCCCAAGCGGGACATCGAATTCAGAATCGAGCTTGTCCCGGGGACCACTCCGATCTCCAAGCGCCCATACCGAATGGCCGCCAATGAACTAGCCGAAGTCAAGAGCAATATCGAAGACCTAGAGCAGAAAGGTTACATCCGACCGAGTACCTCACCTTGGGGTGCACCGGTCATTTTTGCCATGAAGAAGGACAAGACCAAGAGGATGTGCGTGGACTATAGAGCCTTGAACGACGTAACCATCAAGAACAAATACCCATTGCCTCGGATCGACGACCTGTTCGATCAGCTAAAAGGATCCTCGGTGTTTTCCAAGATTGACCTCAGGTCAGGTTATCACCAGTTGAGGATCAGGGAGGAAGATATACCCAAGACTGCCTTCACCTCCCGCTATGGACTCTACGAGTACACTGTGATGTCGTTCGGACTCACGAATGCCCCGGCCTTTTTCATGAACATGATGAACAACGTATTCATGGAGTTCTTGGATAAGTTCATCGTGGTATTCATCGACGATATCCTCGTTTACTCCAAGACCAAGGAAGAACACGAGACTCACCTCCGTCTGACCCTCGGAAAGCTAAGGGAGCAGCAACTGTACGCCAAATACAGCAAGTGCGAATTTTGGTCGTCTGAGGTGAAGTTCCTCGGTCATGTTATATCTGTCCGGAGGAATAGCAGTGGACCCAACCACCGTTGAAGCGGTAACCAACTGGCTGCAGCCCACGACCGTGACCGAGATCCGGAGTTTCCTCGGATTGGCCGGATACTACCGCCGGTTCATCGAGAATTTTTCCAAGATCGCCAAGCCTATGACCAGACTTCTGCAGAAAGAGGTGAAGTTTGACTGGACCCCCGACTGCGAAGAAAGCTTCCAGACCCTCAAGAAGAAGCTTGTGTCAGCTCCCATTCTGACTCTGCCAGACATCCGGAAAGACTTCCACGTCTACTGTGATGCCTCTCGTCAAGGATTGGGATGCGTCTTAATGCAAGAAGGGAAAGTGATATCCTACGCCTCCCGGCAATTGAGACCGCATGAGCTGAACTACCCAACCCATGACCTGGAACTAGCAGCCGTGGTTCATGCCTTGAAGATATGGAGACATTACCTTGTGGGAAATCGGTGTGAGGTCTTCACCGACCACAAGAGCCTCAAGTATATATTCACCCAACCAGATCTGAACCTCAGGCAAAGGAGATGGTTGGAACTGATCAAGGATTACGACTTGGGCATCCATTATCATCCGGGCAAAGCGAACGTGGTGGCAGACGCCCTTAGTCGAAAAGGGTACTGCAATGCCATCATGATTCAGGACCAAGCTCCTTTACTGTATAAGGAGATGGAAAGGTTAAACCTAGGGATCACCACTCGAGCGTACCTCGCTGCTTTGGAGTCTCGGCCTGTCTTAATAGACCAGATCCGAGAGAAGCAGAAGGAAGACCCAGACATCCTGGAGATCCAGCAAAACATGAGGAAGGGTAAAGCCCCCGGATTCTCCGAGGATGAACATGGTACCATTTGGTTCGGAAACCGAGTATGCGTACCCGACCTACCTGAGTTGAAGACTCTCATCCTTCAAGAAGCCCACGATACTCTATACTCCATCCATCCCGGGAGTACAAAGATGTACCAAGACCTGAAGGAGAAATATTGGTGGGTCAGCATGAAGAGAGAAATAGCTGAGTATGTGGCCAAGTGCGACACATGTCGGCGAGTCAAGGCAGAGCATCAGAGACCTGCCGGACTTCTTCAACCCCTCAAAGTCCCTGAATGGAAGTGGGAGGAGATAGGAATGGACTTCATCACGGGACTGCCCAGGACCCAAGCTGGTCATGATTCTATCTGGGTGATCGTTGATCGACTCACCAAGGTAGCTCACTTCGTCCCAGTCAAGACAACTTACACTGTCGCCAAGTTGGCTGAGTTGTATATGACCCGGATCGTGTGCCTCCACGGAGTTCCCAAGAAGATTGTATCTGACCACGGGAGTCAGTTTACCTCCAAGTTTTGGAAGAACCTTCAAGAGGAACTCGGCACCCGGCTGAACTTTAGCACCGCCTATCATCCGCAGACCGACGGTCAAACCGAAAGGGTCAACCAGATATTGGAGGATATGCTTAGAGCTTGCGCTCTAGACTTTGGCGGAATGTGGGACAAGAACTTACCGTATGCGGAGTTCTCCTACAACAACAGCTATCAAGCCAGCCTGCAAATGTCCCCGTTCGAAGCACTCTATGGGCGTAAGTGCAGAACGCCGTTGCTCTGGGATCAAACCGGAGAATCACAACTGTTTGGGACTGATTTATTGAGAGAAGCCGAAGAGAAAGTTAAGATCATAAGAGACCGATTGAAGGCCGCCCAATCCAGGCAAAAGAGCTATGCCGACAACCGTCGAAGAGATCTAGCCTTTGAGGAGGGCGATTATGTCTACCTCCGAGTCACTCCCCTCCGTGGCACTCAAAGGTTCAACATGAAAGGCAAACTAGCACCCCGCTACGTCGGACCTTTCCAGATCCTCCGTCGACAAGGAGAAGTGGCATATCAACTTGAACTGCCTCCATCCTTGGCAGGAGTTCATGATGTGTTCCATGTCTCTCAGCTGAAGAAGTGCCTCCGTGTACCCACCGAGCAAGCCGACCTTCAGCAGCTCAATGTCCAAGAAGACTTGACCTACATAGAGAGACCCGTCAAGATCTTGGAAACCAAGGAGAGAGTAACCAGAAGTCGCGTCGTCCGCTTCTGCAAAGTCCAATGGAACAACCATCCCGCCGAAGAAGCCACCTGGGAAAAAGAAGACGAGCTGAAAGCCCAATACCCCGAGCTATTCGAGTAGCGTTCCAATCTCGAGGACGAGATTCTTGTAAGGGGGATAGGTTTGTAACACCCCAATTTTTCAAAACAATAAAATATTATTAAATTCAATTTATGGGAATTATTATTTCAGAAAATACTTTTAATTTCCTTTTATACCCTTTTGAACTACAACATAGAGTAGATGACCAAATCAGGAGGTGAAACTTTTTGTATATGATCCTAAGACCAAAATATAATTTTGAGAATTTTTATAAATTTTTACCAGCCTTGGAAGTAGCCCTAATCTTTTAATCTATTTTCTGGAATTATTTTTATTCAGAAAAGTATTAGAACAGTAATGGGCTCCTCTCCCTCCCTTCTCTCTCTCCCGGCCGGCCCAACCCGTTACCGTGCCCGCCTCTGGCTGACAGCCCGGTCCCACCTGTCGGCACCGAATCCTTCCCCTCGCGCGCGAACCCGACACCTCGGCCCCACCCGTCAGTCGCCACCCTCGCCCGCTCGCGCTCACTGGCCAGTGGCCCCCCGCCTGTCAGCTTCGCCTTCAACCTCCCGCCGTCGCCCCCAAATCGCGCCGGCCGACGACCTCGCCCTCGGATCCGCCTCGCCGGCCCGTCCCGCATTAATTCGTCGCCATTTATCGGTCCCCCGCGTCGCGTCGACCGTTTTCCCCCGTTAAACAGCGCCTTTACGCCACGGGATCACCGCTACGCGTGCTTGACCGAGCCCTCGCCGGCGAATTACTCCTCCCCTCGGCTTTCCTTGTATTCTTCGCCCGTTATCCCTCGTCGACGACCCTATTTAAACCCCCAGGCCACCCGCATTTCACCCCCACGCCTACACGTCGCGAGAACGCACAGAACGCCCTCACTCCAAGCTTTAGCGCATTCCCTCTGGTTCGCCTCCGGCCACCGCTCGCCGTCGCCTCGGACCGTCCCCGTCCGTGCCTCCGCCACCATCGTGACCGCCAGGACCTCACCGACCTCGGCCACCACTTCGTCGACGACGAACCTCGCCGGATCGCCGTCCCCGCCTCGGAACCGAGAACCTTCGCCGCCACCGCTCGTCGCCGGCCTCACTCCGTCGACCCCGGACCACCGCAACGGTACCCTTTTGTTCCCCTCGGTACCCCCTTTCCGTTTTTAGCCCTAGCTAGACTAGATAGCCCTCGACCTCGCCGGAATCGCTCGCTGTCGTACCACCGGAGTCGGGGAAGAAGGGGTACTTTACCCCCCGACACGCACTGTGCCAGATTCAATCCTGGCCGTGCGATCCAGATCCAACGCTTGGATTAAATCATTTGTTCGGTTTAATCCTGGCCGTCGGATCTGAGTGAAGCGGTACAGTGCGATCCCGTGCGTCCGTTTGTTTTAAAACCCCGCGTTTAATCTCGTGCGTCCACGTGGTACCGGTTCGAACGTTTTAATCCTAGCCGTCCATCGCGACTTACGCGTCCCGCCTCGCCCTCGCGCGTCGGATCTGGATCTGACGGTCCAGATCGACCCGGCGCACGCGCACAGTGCGCGGGTTCACCGTGGGCCTGGCTCACCGTGGACCCGAGGGTTTTAAAATTTGAAAATAAATTCCAGAAATGCTTTTAAACTTGTAAAATTCATATCTAATGCATTTGAACTCTAAAAATTACCATTCCAATTTCAGAAAATTCATAAAATTATTCTCTACATATTTATGCAATAAAAACAGTAGGTTTACTTTGACATTTTCATGTTTATTTAAATAAGTATTCAAATGCCCTTAGGATTAAAATGCAAATGTAAATATTTAAACTCCAGAAAATTTATATAATTATTCCTTTCTGTTTAAACACTAGAACCACTGAGTTTTCTCTGAATCATTTATATTAAATTGATTAGAAAACTTAATGTAGTATTATACACACTTAAAAACCCTTTTATGAAAGACAATAATTCATTTAGATTCATTTTAAATTAATGGAGAAATAAATTTCAGAACTTTAACCATTGAATTTATTTTATTTATAATCAAACCAACTTTAACTTATGTGTTTATAATGTAATGTTATACTGTTTGATTGGATGTTGTGTTCTTTTTATTCTACGTTATATTAAAAAGACTACGACGTCGCCGAGGAGCTGGAGTACTTCCCCGAAGTCCCTCCCTCTCCCTTTGCTGAACAAGGCAAGTCACCAAACCATTCTTTTGAACATATTGAACCCATGTTTGAATTGACTATCGCTATAACACATAGATTATATATGCATTAGTCAAATGAACCCTTACATTATATTTATTTAGGATCCCCCGACCTTGATGTGCAACCCAAGCCATGCTATCTCGCCTAACCTCCTTGTCACCATATGATCAATGATATTAGCTAGTGTCCAAAGTATTGACACGGCCGCTATAGGATAAAAATGAGTCGTAGCAAAATGGTTCTATTATATGATCCCCGTTACTTCTTATCCTTGGAAATTCTGTTGGTGATGAGTCATGGTTGTGAGTGTATGCATGGTGGGTTCCGGGTGCAAGCTAGGGCATTGGTCAGTCGCACCCGGGGCACTATAAGGACTGGTCTGAGGGATCCGTTGCAATACACTTACGTACTAACCACAAGTCTAGTGGGTAAGTCCTAACTAAGGTATGGGTTGTTCCAAATCGAGGCCACCATTTGGAGATGGGTCAAGTTGCACCTGCGGGTGACTTGTACCAATGTGGCGCAAAAGGGGGTGCGACGTTAGCCGGGATGCGGCCCGGCGCGCCGGCGAAACCTAGAGCGGGTGGTTATCGCTTAGAACATCTCATATTGAGGTTTTGGCACGAGTTCCCGTGAAATGGGTCATCTCGTTGAGATGAGTGCGTGCCTTGTGGGTACAGTAGTACATCTCTGATCAGAGTCTTAAATCTTTTCGAAAAGCCGAGCCCACGGTCAAGGGCGGGTTGCGTGACATCCCCCAGTTAGTTTACTTTGAATATGAATGTGCATGATGGATTGACATGTAAGGACCGTTGTGCGAGGAGGTAAAACGTACTCCTCGAGTTAGTTGATGTTGATGATGTTCATATTTACTTTCCGCATGATTAAAATATGATTACACTAAATGCCATAACTGCAATTGCTTTATTCCGCATTGTTAGCCTTTATCCTTCCTTGTTTATTATCCCGCATTATTATTTGCATTTGCGGTGGCTTGTTGAGTACTTTTTGTACTCATACCCGTTGGACCCCACAGAGGATGCTTATCTTGAAGACGGTCTGGAGTAGCGACCCAGTCGAGAAGAAAGATCCTGAAGAAGACGTTCGTCATGCCGCTGTTTAATTACCTTATTACCGTTTTTATTAAAACAATGTTGTAATAAATATGGTCTGCGTACCATGGATTTTATCGTATGTACGTTGTCGCATGATGAACCTCTTGTATTATTGTTTTTCTATGGAAATTCAATAATGTCTCGATTTTGATAAATCGGGGCGCAACATAGATCCTCCTTCGAATGGTGTCCCTTCGGCCGGAACCGCTTCGACGGAGATGGCTCCAGTTGTCGGAGTTGTGGTGTCCATCAGAGCCGCAACTCCGGGATAAGCTGGAGCTTCGTCTGTGGCCGGAGCTGTGTTACCCTTCGACGCACCTACAACATTGAGGTACTTGATGAACATTTGCGGGTAATAACTGTTACAGGAAATGACGAAGGCAAAAGTTTCGAAGTATACCTTCGGTGGCGCCTTGAGGTAAAATTGTAGGGTCCTCCAAGACTTCGTACAGCCAGAGGTAATCATCGAGGTCATCCCCCGAAGCCCTCTCCGGTGTAGTTGTTGCAGGTGGCTCGGCCTCAGTTGTTATCACCCCAGCCACGGGTGAGTTGGGGATAGCTGTTTCCACCTCCGAACTAACAGCGACGGGTGTAGGAGTGCGCGCCGTGTCGTCTGGGTTCTTCGGGGTCAAAGGCCCTTCGAATAAGTGTAATGCATTCAAATTTCTCTAACTCTCTGAATATGAAAATATTCCTTGCGTATACTGTTTTCCTACTATACAGGTTAAAATCGGAGAAGCATATTCGAGGGGCTACTGTTGGGGGAAAATACTTCACCCTCAGGACTTAGAGATTGATGGTCAACATAACTTATCGGCTTCGAAGCTCCGAGCTTATGCCCGAAGGTGGTGGAGTCATTAAGCCGAAGGGTGCTTCGACTTAATATCCGAAGGTACCCTCCGCAGGCTATGATGCTCCGGTGGAAAACTGCATGTCCGATAAGATGTTTGACTTATCTACTTACTCTGGATAGATTTTACCATTTAAACCCTCTTCGGGGTACTGAATAGTTTCCACTATGTCGGTTGTAATTGAGGGGTAAATAGGTCCTTTCCTTAGATTTTTTGCCTATAAATACCCTCCTTCTTACCCTGTAATAGGCATCGAATACTCAACTATTCAATACACAATTTCGGACTACTTAAGCTATTATCCAATTTGGAGGCTTGAGATAGTTCTCAACACAAATTCATTGTTTGTTAGTTCTTAATCTTAGAGAACCTGTTGGCGTAAAATTTTATGCCAACACCAGCCATTATGGGTGAGATCCTAGTGGAGCGTCGATGAAACCTAGTGGGGTTGTCCTCTTGTTGAGCCGGGTCATGCGAAGGGTTTTGGCATGAGTTCCTTCGAGGTGATGTGGTGTCATCCCGACACACAGTTGTGTGCGGGAGCGGGTGTCTTGTTGGTAAAGTAGTACACCTCTGATCAGAGTATAACTTTTTCAAAAAGTCGTGCCCACGGTTATGGGCGAGCCCAGTGATGTTCTCCGCAGTTAGCTTTTAGTGTTGGAAGTGTAAATGGCATAGCATGTTTGGGATGGTTTGAAAGAGCGAGTTGGCACAGGTGTGCAACTCGAGGTAGTGGGAAGTCAGTACTCATATTTTGTAACGCCACGATTTAATAAAACCGGGAATTTATTGAAATTCCATAGAAAATCAATAATACAAGACGTTCATCACACGACTGCGTACAGTACGCCAATCAATCATGGTTCGTAGACCATATTATTACAAAAGAGTTAAATAAAAGAGAAACTAACAAAATAAATCCTCTAGATGAACGTCTTCTTCCAGTCTCGTGCCTTAACTGGGTCGCTACTCCAGACCATCTCCCTCCTCGTAGTAGACTGCCTCTGGTGGTGTAAGTCAACGGGGGTGAGTACAATCGTACTCAGCAAGCCACCGAATGCAATTATAATGCAAGGGAATAACAAGGAAGGTAGTGGCTCACTTTTACGGAAAAGCATATTTGTAAAGCAATTAATGTAATCCAGTTATTAATGCATAAAAATAAACATGAGTTCATGCATCATCTTCTAACTCGAGGGGTACAGTCAGCCCACCCTCGCTCAACAGTCCTTACATGCCATGAATAACACATACATTCACATAATAGTAAACTAACTGCGAGAAGTCACACAACCCGCCCTTGACCGTGCCTTGATAGGGTCGCTACTCCACCGTCTCCCTCCTCGTAGTATACTGCCTCTGGTGGTGTAAGTAAACGGGGGTGAGTACAATCGTACTCAGCAAGTCACCGAATGCAATTACAATGCAAGGGAATAACAAGGAAGGTAGTGGCTCACTTTTGTGGAAAAGCATATTTGTAAAGCAATTAATGTAATCCAGTTATTAATGCAGAAAAATAAACATGAGTTCATGCATCATCTTCTAACTCGAGGGGTACAGTCAGCCCACCCTCGCTCAACAGTCCTTACATGCCATGAATAACACATACATTCACATAATAGTAAACTAACTGCGAGAAGTCACACAACCCGCCCTTGACCGCGGGCTCGGCTTTTCGAAAAGATTTAAAACTCTGATCAGAGGTGTACTACTGTACCCACAAGGCACTCATTTCCCGCACACCGCAGTGTGTTAAATGACTCCTGCCACGAGAAATTCATGCCAAAACCTTCATTATGGAACGCACCAATTCGATAACACCCTCTTATAGTTTTCATATGGTTTCCCAGTCACTTCGGGCCACACCATACCACCCCTTGAGCCTCGTCGGTATAAGTCACCCACATGTTGCCCCTTGCCCCCTCCACTATGGTGTTTCAAGTTGGTACGATCCATACCTCCAGTTAGGACTTACCCACTAGACTTGTGGTTAGTACGGAAGTGCTTTGTAACAGATCTCGCAGACCGGTCCTTATAGTGCCCCGGTTGCGACCAACCAATTTTCGAGCTTGCACCTAGAACCCACCATACTTATAACATAGCCAACTCCAACAGAATCCAGAGACGAGAATAACGGGGAAAATCATATAGTAGAATCCAACTATCTACGACTCGTTCTTTTATCCTATAGTAGATGTGTCGGTACATTGGACACTAGCTAATATAGTATTTGTAGAGTGACAAGGAGTGTAGGCTCAATAAGCATGGCTTGAGTTTGCACACAAGGACGGGGATCTAATAAATATAGTGCTGGGCTTGATATTTGACTAATGCAATATTATCCTATGAGTTATAGCGATAATTTATTAAAACATAGGCTCAATGATGATCAAAATTGGGGGTGTGACTTGCCTTGTTCAGCAAATGGTGAAGGTGGAACCTCGGGGTAAAACTCCGGATCTTCGACGGCGTCGTAGTCTTCCGATACGGAAAAGTAAATACGACATTCAATAAACAATCCAAAAATCAACCATACAAACATACATGTTTTTATTGGATTAAATAAAGGAGACAGAGTCTTAAATTCTATGAAATTATTACCTATTCATTTAAGATTAATTTTTAAAGAGGTTTCTGAATTTTATAAATTGATATAAGTATTCACCCTAAGGGGTTTTTATTTTCCCAATTAAAAGTGAATTAAAATGTACAATTTAACCCTACTATGTTTATTGTATTAAAATAGTGAAAATAAGTTATTATGTCCTCTGAAATTCATATATAAATTTTTAAGGGTTTTTTTGAATTATTTAATGAAATAGGAATTTAATCCTAAAGGGTATTTTTCTTTATTATTTAATAAGAATATTTTGTGCAAAATAAGCATACTGTTTTTATTGCCTAAAAATGTAGAGAATAAAAATATAGATTTTCGAGAATTAAAATGGTCAAATTTGGAGTTAAATTGAGATAGTTATGAATTTTCAAAGTTTAATCCTATTTTCTGAATTTTATTTTAAACTAAAAACAGGCTTGGGTCCACGGTGAGCCAGGCCCACCATGGACCCACGCACTATGCGCGTGGACCGGTCCAATCTGGACCGTCCGATCTAGATCGGGTGGCTAGATGCGAGGCGGGACGGATAAGTCGTGATCGACGGCCGATAACGGCCGGTACCCCTTTGACTGAGTGGATGGCCCAGATTAAACCCGGGTGGGTTATAATCTTAGTCGTCCGCCTTAGATCGAACGGCACAGAGCCCGTCCGGCACGCGCGTGGCACAGGGAAGCCGAGGGCTTTGTCCCTAGCGCCGACCGAGCGACAGTTAGCGGCGCACGGTGGCAGCGATGGCCTACGGCCCTAGGCGTCGGCTAAAATGGATAGAGGGGATGGAGGGGAGTACGGTGGTACCGACGATGACGACGGCGGAGAAGAGGTGGCGATCGACAACGAGAGACGGTGGAGGGGTCCTTCGGGTTCACCGGCGGCGACGTGCTCCGACGATGATCCGGCCCAATGGAGGTGGGGTCGGGGTAGAGGGCGTGATGGCGGTCCTGTCGGTGTCGTCGGTGAGGGTGGCGGTGGCTCGGGGCGCTAGCAAGAGGTTGCCGGAGCCGGAACAGAGGTGGCGGCGCAAAGGAGAGGGTTGGGCGCTCAGGAATGCGGGTTTTAGAGCCAAATGTGAGGGCTAGAGTGCGGCGGGGTCAAGGATTCTTATAGGGGGCTTGCAGACGAGGATATGGCAAGAAAACTGAAAGAAAGCCGAGGCTCTACCTTCCAACTTCCGGCGAGGATACCATGCACGAGAGAGCTTTCCATAGAGATGAAACCACGTCGGCTAAGGGTGGAAGGGGATTGCCAAAGCTAGGGGATCAAGATCCCGGGCTTGATTTAGCGGAGAAGGGTGGTCGGCGGCAGATTTTTGGAATGGGGGCATTGGTATGGAAGGGGGATCCCCTTTCCATCGAAGAAGATGGATATGACAGGTGGGTCCCACCTGTCATAGACATAGCGCAAGGGGGAAGGGTTGACTAGCGGGCTAGGGAAGGCAGTGGCAATGCTTTCGCGGGTGAGGCTGACAAGCGGGCCGACCGGGTGCGGGCGGGAGAGAGAGGAAGGGGGCGGGGCGCTGATCAGTGGGTCCGGAACGTCAGCGACGAAAGAGGGGGCGCGAGCGGCTGCCACGTGGGTCCAAGGCAGGGCACGGGCGCGAAGAAGAGAGAGGGGGAGCACCGACAGGGTGGCCCCACCTGTAAGCGAGTGCAGGTACTGGACAGGGCTGGGCCGAGAGGAATTGGGGGTTGCGGCCCACTAGCAAAATAAATGCATTTTAATTCCAGAAATTCATATATTCTTTTAGGGCTTGAAGCACTATTGGTAAAATTTTATAAAAATTCTCAAAAATATTTCTTGTCACATAGGTTCCATCATAAATTTTTCAAGTTCAAACTTTAAATATTTCTCCCTGTTTTGCTTTAATTGAATTCTTTTAACCTTTTCTTTAATTAAATAATGCCTTTTAATCTCAGAAAATTTATTTCCCTCATTTTTATTTTTAAATTTGGACTGTTACAATCCTATCCCTTTACAAAGAATCTTGTCCTCGAGATTCGAAGTGAACCTCGGGAAAACTTAAGGGACAGGGTTCTATTGGTGCTCCGGATTAGGAGAAGGCGATGCTTCACAACCAGGCAAAGTGTTCTCCGGGACTGGGTTGATTGGGGTCACAATGGAAATGCCTTCTGACATACCTTGGACCTCTTGAGCGGAGATGTGATGAACTTGAGTACGTCCCATCGGGCTTAGAACGGAGGATGACGCCTGCTTGGGGTAGGGGCACATGTTGGAGAAGTGACCCTCTTGACGATAGTTGAAGTATATAATTGGGTTGCCATTCATGTTCTTCTTGTATCCGGTAGCTTGCACTGGAGCTCTTCCGGCTGGTGGTGCTTGGGGTGGGATGCCTGAGCTTGGCCCTACAAGGGTGGTAAGGGCTCGACACGGGTTGGGGCTTGAGGCGGAATCACCGAGCGTGGCTTCTGCACCATTCGTTGTTGCTGACGGTAGGCGATCATTCTTCGCTTCTTTAGGTCCATCTTGTTTTGTTCGGTTTCCTGAATGATAGCTTTGTTCACTAATTTCTGAAAATTAGCGAAGTCCCCGGAGACCAACTGAAGGGAGAGCTCGTCCTTCAGTCCCCGAAGAAACTTGGCTTGGCGGGCTGCGTCCGTGCGCACTTCCTCCGGTGCATATCGAGCCAACCGGTTGAATTCGTGCAGGTACTCCGTAACAGTCCTGCTCCCTTGATGCAGGTCCCGGAATTCCTACTGCTTCTGTGCTACCATGCCATCCGAAACATGGGTGACCCAGAAAGCGGTGGTGAACTCGGCCCATGAAATTTCATGGCCCTTGGAGCTGGTGAGCGGCAAATGCCACTCGCTCCTGCTCGGAACAGGGAAGAAGGTCTAGCTTCTTGCCGATAGTCCTCAGCCAATCTCATGCCTCCATCGGGTTGGTGGTGCTAGAGAATATTGGGGGCCGGACACGCAGAAACTCTAAGAGTTGAGAAACTGGTGCCGGTGCATGGACGACTAGGCGGAGAGGAGGCTCGGGTTGCTGTTTGTGGAGACGGAACAATTGCGCCTGTTGTTCTTGCATTTGGCTTTGTTGTTGTTGCATCTGGGTAAGCAGCGTGGCGATTAGTTGGTTCTGATTTGCCATCATCTCGGCTAGTGTGGGATGATTAGCAACGGGGGCCTGCCGTTAGCCGGTTGCTCCCCACTTAGGCAGATTGCCAGAGTGGCTTCCGTCATGCGGGGCATCAGATCCTTGGTTATTGGCCATCCTGAAGTTGAAGGGTTCAAGAGAAGGTGCAAAGATTTAAGGGGAATTATTACTAATTTTATTTTCTCACAATGAATGTTTTGACCTAGATGCTTACATCCTTATTTTAAATTTCTTAAAATTCTCACTCATGCCTTATAATCCGACATGAGTGATACTACAAGCATATCAACAATGAAAACAAACAATCGTAAGCTATCGTCTAAAATAGCTCGGGGAAGGGCTCGATCATCGGCTCGGATGGGACGGTCGGTGCAGGGGTGGTGGAGCTAGAAGGCCCGACGGGAGGGGCACTGCGCGAGATCCTCTTGGGCCTAGCTGAGGGGGTCCTAAGCGTCTTCCGCTTACGCGGCGGAAGGGGAGCGACCTCCTCTAGATCCTTCTAGAGCTCCTCGATCTGGCGACGCAACTGTGCGGTGTCGGCGAAGCCCTGGCACAGAATCTCGTTCTGACGCCGCAACTCCTCCGCCTCAGTGGCTAAGCGGCACCCCTACAGGATCTGGCGTTGAAGCTCTCCGTTCTCATGGTTCAGGTTCTCTAACGAGTGGCGGTAGTAGTCGATTGTGTCGTGCTAGCTGTCGGCGTCGAGTACGGCCTCCATGTGAAGATCATCCATCGCCTCTAGTCGACGTATCGTGTGACCAATGATGGAGTGTGTTGGACCAGAAACGGCGACCAGAGGGGGGGTGAATGGGAGCTTTTAAAATTTCAGACTAAAAATAGCCTTCTGTTTTAATGTTGTCTTCTGCGGAATAGGCTTCGAACACACCCTTCGAAGTTCTGGTTCGGAGGTATTTTACAACTCCGAATACAGGCTTCGCAAGGTGCAAAAGTTCGAAGCCAAGAAGACTTCGCTCCACCCACAACCCCGAAAAATCAGCTCTGTTAAGTCAGTGCAGGCTCCGCACATAGGGTGCTCCAAGCAGACATCGCACTTCACCCTTTGCAAGAGCGGACTTCCCTCTGAGGACTTCGATCAACTCTGCTAAGGCAGTGCAGGCTCCGCACACAAGGTGCCTTCGAGCAAGCTTCGCACTACACCCTTCGTCGCAGTGTCTCTCCCCGAGCACACTCCATGCCGCATGAAGCATTCCATGAGCACTTCGTCGCAGTGTCTCTCCCCGAGCACACTCCTCGACGATTCTCACCCGGATCATGCCTTTGATGCACCTGGACTTCTGAGCCTTTCGTCGGGTATACCTTCGAGTGTCTCCCTTCGGAGCACACTTCGAACACCTCGCCTCATTGCTGAGGACTTAGTCCACCATACTTCGAAGTCACTCCATTCGGAGTACCCTTCGAAGTGCCTCGCCTCCGAGGACTTCGTCTCGACGTACCTTTACCCGGAGTCACACTCCGCACTTACTTCCTTCTCCTGGCGCACCTCGACCCGAGGTCTGACCTCGACCCCTTCGCAGCCTTCGTGACGGAGCTCCCTGCTCCCCTGGCATCAAGCCTCCCGCTTGACCCAAGTTCACCTGCTGCGAACCGTCCGTCTCCTCCGAAGTCCCCTGCGCACCACAGACAAACAGACAAGTGTATCCAGTACCCCGGAGACCTCTCCGAGTAAACAACCTCCGATACACACTCCGGTGTACCGCCCAAAGTACCGAGCCCTTCGGTACAACTCATTCATCGTGTACTATCGGACCCCTCCGACAGGCACACTCCGCTGCAACAGCTGCAGCAACCAGAGCCCTGAACCCTTCGGTGAAACAGCCTCCGAACCCCTTCGGAGGGACCTCTTCGAATTAGAGGGTAAAATCTGTCAATCACTCATCACAGACTCCAAAACCAACCCTTGGTTTCTCAATATCCCCCTTGATGAGTGTATTGACAACCAAATTCAAGTTCAAGAAAATTTGAAAAATTTCAGCTCACAAGTGACCATAAAAACTCAAAAACGAGCCAAATCATGTCACTTGACAAAAGAATTTTCCTCCCCCTTTTCAAAAGAGTAAAATCCACTTCGGCAAAACTTCCCTTTGCAAGATAAAAACTCCCCCTTTGCGGCAGAGAACTCAACAATTTCTTCCTTTTTGGCAATGCAAGCATTAAGGAGCATGTAAAAGATGCATAGCTTCGAAATAGGTAGAATTGCAAAGACATATAAAGCAAAAATATGTCAATATTAATACCAATTATCATGTGCTTGGCTCAATTTAACATGCTCCAAAAACATGATGACATCATGTGATTTTATCATTTTGAAATAAAAGCATCACCACTCAATCAAGGTAACTAGACAAGTAAAAGTAGAGACTGCGCAAAGCTAGTCAATTTCTACTCTAGACAAACAAGTCCAGTTCAAATGGAGCATTGAAAGCAAACTTGATGATCAATGAATTTTGTTGTTCTTTTCATAATGCTAGGGGTTATTTGTTTGTCCACCTTATACTTTCCAATCAGGCCAAGCCTAGACATGAAAGCCATCAGAAGCTTAAGGCAGTGATTTTGGCATACACTACACTATCCCAATTCAGACCAATGTGCACTGGTAAGCAGTCTAGAATAGAGTAGTGCGAGAAACAAACCCACCTAGATCTTTTCACTTGTAGCATGCAAATCACGGAGTTTTGGATTTGAATTAAGTGAACAATTTGTTTAGCATTTGATGAATATCCATGAGTAAGTAGAACAATTTTTTAAGTTGCAATATTTAGCATCCAGAGAAAAGGAGTCTTGTTATCAAGCAGATAAAACATAGCTAAAGCAGTCCTGCCTAATCATGTTAGATTCAAGACTAAGCAGTGAGCATGATTTGATTTTGGAAAGAAGAATCAAGCACAAAATGTTTCAGTCATATTAAATAGAGCTGAGCTGTCATAATTACATGAATTAAAATCAGGCATATAAGTGCAAGAGATATAAATGCAATTTCACACACAATGAGCATATGCAAGACAGTCAAAATCTGCTCCCCTCACAAAATGTCGTAAGGGTGACAAATACCAAGTTCCCCACGCAAGTAGGCAAATCGAGAAGCATCGAGGGGTTTTGTGAAAATATCGGCTAGCTGGTGTTGGGTATCAACATATTGAAATTCAATATCACCCTTCTCATTATGATCTCTGAGAAAATGATATCGCACATCAATGTGTTTGGTTCTAGAGTGCTGAACCGGGTTGTTTGCAATACAAATAGCACTAGTGTTATCACAGAAAAGTGGAACACTCTTATAATCTAACCCGAAATCCCGCAAAGTGGAAACCATCCACAAAATCTGAGAGCAACAGCTAGCTACAGCAACATATTCGGCCTCAGCCATCGATTGTGCAACACTAGACTGTTTGCGGGAAGACCAGCAAACCAGAGAAGTACCCAAAAAATGACAAGTACCAGAGGTACTTTTCCTATCAATCCTACACCCAGCAAAATCTGCATCGGAATAACCTCGAAGACACAAAGAGGAAGACGACGAATACCAAATGTCAAATTCAAGGGTATGTTTGAGATACCTGAGAATGCGCTTTACCGCTTGGCGGTGTGAAGCTCGTGGTGAAGCCTGAAAACGAGCGCACAGACACACTGCGAAGTGTACGTCCGGCCTCGTAACAGTAAAGTAAAGGAGGGAGCCGATCATGCTTCGGAACTCCTTCTGATCTACGGCTTCTCCATCTTCGTTAGGATCCAATGCTACAGATGTAGCCATTGGAGTGACGAGTGGCTTCGCATCAGTCATGTCGAATTTCTTGAGCAGGTCCTTGGTGTACTTCATCTGGTGGACGAATGTACCTTGTTTGCTTTGCTTGATTTGCAAACTAAGGAAAAATGCGAGTTCGCCCATTATGGACATCTCAAACTCCCTGCTCATGGTATCTGCAAACTCGGCAACCAAAGCATGAGAAGAGCCACCAAAGATGATATCATCCACATAAATCTGAACTAGGAGGAAATTTTTGCCATGCTTGAGAGTGAACAGGGTTTTATCAACAGATCCCATCAAATACCCCCGCTCAAGCAAAAAAGACTTAAGTCTGTCATACCATGCCCGAGGGGCCTGCTTGAGTCCATAAAGAGCCTTATGAAGTTTAAGGACTTTATGTGGGTATTTGGAGTTTTCAAAACCAGGGGGTTGTTTTACATAAACATCTCCGCCTATGAAACCATTAAGAAAAGCACTTTTGACATCCATTTGATAGAGTTTGAATCCCCGGGATGTCGCAATGGCAAGCAAAATCCTAATGGCCTCAAGACGAGCAACAGGTGCAAAAGTTTCAGTAAAATCAATCCTTTCTAATTGAGAATAACCCTGAGCTACAAGTCTAGCCTTGTTTCTAACTATAGTCCCATCCTCCCCTTGTTTGTTTTTGAAAATCCATTTTGTTCCAATGAAATGAACATTTCGTGGAGGATCAACTAAAGTCCAGACTTGGTTTCTCTCAAAATTTTCAAGTTATTCATGCATGGCATTTATCCAACTAGAATCAGAAAGTTCATGACTAACATCTAAGGGCTCGAAAGAGGCAACAAAAGTGGAATCAATGAAATGAGCATAAAAACGTGTTACCCTTTGATCAAGCTCACCAATGATCTGCTCGGGAGGATGCATCCTTTGAACATGGTGTGGAGCCTCGCGGCGGGATGCAGTCTCCCCCTCAACTTGTGCGTTGGAGTGGTCCAAGATGACCGATGTCGAGGTAGTTGCTTCGGGACCTTGTGCCGAAGTGGTCGAAGCGGGGTCGGCCTCGGGGGTTGATGTCGAGGGTAGTAGGAGTTCATCCTCGAAATCTTCGAGATCTTCTTCTTCGAAGATAATATGTTCCATATCGGGTTCATTTGCCTGTTCAAGAGCAGAACTAAAAGAGGGGGTTGATTCATCAAAAGTCACATCACATGACTCGATGACAGTGTTAGTCTCCAAATTATAAACACGATAAGAATGACCATGTGTAGTGTAACCCAAAAAGATCCCGTCAGAAGAACGCGACTCAAATTTATCCAAATTACCACGTTTTAGGATAAAGCAACGATAGCAAAAAACTCGAAGATGAGTAACCTTGGGTTATCTCCCAAAACGTAGCTCATAAGATGTCAAATTCAAAATTGAGCGCAAGAAGATTCGGTTTGAGATGTAACATGCAGTGTTCATGGCCTCAGCCCAGAATTTTCTAGGAGTCCTGTGCTCATCGAGAATCGTCCTAGCCATCTCAACCAAAGTGTGGTTCTTTCTCTCAACAACACTGTTCTGTTGAGGAACCCGCGGAGCAGAGAATTGATGTTCTATGCCATGCTCCATGCAAAAGTCAACAAAGAAACTGTTCTTGAACTCAATGCCATTATCATTTCGAATGAATTTCAATGCACCAGAGAGTTCAGTGAAAAGTCTCAAAGCCAAGCTCCGAAAGTGTGAGAACACTTCATCCTTGCTGGCAAGAAAGAAGACCCAAGAGTAGCGAGAAAAATCGTCGACAATGACTAACACATACCACTTGCCGCCTAAAGAACTAACCCGAGAAGGACCTACAGTGTCATGTGGAGAAGTTCTCCGGGTTGTTCAGTCATCACTGTGGTGACTGGCGAATGCAAAGCGGCAATCATTTTTCCATGTCGACAAGGAGCGCAAACTAAATTCTTCTCACACTTGAGCTTGGGCAATCCTCGGATCAGACCTAGGGCACTCAGACGAGCGAGCAACTCAAAGCTCATATGTCCTAGTCTCCTATGCCACTTACAAAGCTCAGAAGTAGAATGTTTAACAAGACAATGAGAACCAGATGATTCAGAAAAATCAGCTCCAAAAACTCTCCCAACTCTAAAAATCTTGCAGACAACAACGCCATCAGAATTGAGTACTTGCGAAGTATCGCGATGGAATCGCACTTCGAAGCCCTCATTAAGCAATTGAGATACAGAAACCAAATTGTATCCCATGTTTTCAACCAAAGCAACATCTTTGAGAGTGAAATTCGAGTTGATTCTTACCACACCTTTACCTTTTACTCTACTCCTTTGATTGTTCCCGAAGGTGATATGTTCCCTTTGCTTGGTTGTGGTGAGGCTGGAGAACCATGCTGCATCTCCGGTCATGTGGCATGGAAAACCAAAGTCCATGATCCACGTGCCCTCCAAGCCTCGGTCTGGCGCCTACACATGATAAGAAAATCTCGATCGCTCAGTGCTGGGGTGAGTGAAAATATGACGAGGCATCCAGCACTGAGTGATACGAGTAGTAGGCACAGTAAAAGTAGACTGTCTACGCACAGGATAATCAGAATGATGCAAAGTGTGAGGTCTACCTATATGCAGTGATCCAAAAGCATGACGAGGTCTCCTACTCTGACGAGGTACAAAGCTACTCGCCCGGGGTCTACCACCGTATGGAACATGGTGAACACCTCGAGGAGCAAAACCTCTCCGAGAAGCACGAGGAGCCTCGAAAGAAGGATGTGAGTAAAACTCGGACTCATGCATACCTAAAGATGGGTAATGCATGTTCTGGAACCTCATTGCCTGAGAGCGTCGCTCATCTTTGATGCGACGAAAACAGAACCCAACCAGATGACCTGCCCGCTGACAATAGGAACAATGAAAAACTCTCCTAAGGACACTCTTATGGGTCATAGGAGCAACTCTCACAGGCTCCTTGGGCTTCTGTTGTGTGGTTTTCTTGGGAGGGATTTTCTTGGCAGGAGTGGTTTTCTTTGGATTCCAGGTAGGCTTTTTGGCTGATGGAGTGTCTAACAGAGCTCTCTCTTTCTCTAAGGTAGTGGGTGAGGTAAAAATAGTTTTGTTCTCACTGTCTGAAGGAATCCTCTCAAAACCCAATCCCAGAGCTGACCCTGCCCTGTCAGCACACATCTTGGTCTTGGCCAAGAGCAAATCCATCCTACCCTTTCCCTTAGTGCATTTGTTAACCACAGAAAGAAGGTATTCATTTTCAGTCATGAGGTTCTTAGCTCGCTCTCTAACCGTGCCTAGCTGGTCCTTAAGGGTTATGCATGTGTCACACACATGTTGCACATCCTTAGAACTACCGGCCCTCTCCAATCTAGCCTCTAAGTCCTGAACATGCTTATCACGTAAATTAATGCTCTCACGTAATAAGGGGCAATTCATGCATTCAATTATATCATGAGGACTACAATCAACCATCAAAAGTTGCTTCTGTGCAGTCTCAAGCTCAGAAAGAGTTTGAGCATGCATAGAACGCAACTGAGCAAGCTCACCCATGACAACAGTACAAGATTCACATTCAGCATCATTAACCCTAGACTTAAGCATGACATAATCAGTAGACACAGATTCTAGCCTAAGTCTAAGGTCTTTTCTATCTCTAGCGGCTTGCACAAGTAATCTATCCTAACCAAGAACTACTTCATTCAGCTCATCTAGTTTAATTGAAAGCTGGTCATAGGATAGAGGTACCTCAGATGAGTCAAGCTCATCGCCACTGTGATCGCTGTCGGCCATGAAGCAAAGGCCGGTGAAATCTCGTCCCTTCTTGTCCTTCTTCTCCTCCTTCCTTGGAGACTCCTCCCCCTTAGAGCTCGACTCCTCAGATGAGGAAGTGTCGATGTCGCTGAGAGCAGCAACAAATGCTCTAGAAGCGGCTTTGGCTACCCTCTTAGCCACCTTGCCGCGCTTGCCCTTCACAAAGGGTTTCCTCTCCTTCTTGTGGTATTTGGGGCGCTCACTCTCATCTCTCTTCTTGAGTTTAGGACAGTTGGCCTTGATGTGAGAAGTGTCGCCACACTCAAAACAACCACTGAAACCACTTTTCCTCTGATCCCGTCTCTCATGGTGAAAACAGGTGAATCTTCTGGCAATGAGAGCAAGCTCATCATCATCCAGAGTATCCACCTGCTCCTTAGTGACGGAGACCAAGGAGGACAAAGCAAAACCATCTGCAAAAACACAAGTGCCTGATGTGCTTGGTTCTGTAGTGGTGCCACGGCTAGTGCTAGAAACTAGTGCCAATGGCTGTGGCAGGGAGTTCCTATGCACTGCAAGAGATGCCTTGGCAATCTCTGTGGACTTCAGCTTGCTGAAGAGCTCATCACAGGTCAATGTGTCATAACCAGCTGACTCCTCAATGTTGGATATCTTCACTTCCCATATGCTACGATCAAGAGCATAGAGAAGCTTGATAGCCCTATCATGATCATTGTAAGCAAGTGTCCCGTTGGACCGCAAGTTACTCACTATCGCATCAAAGCGAGAAAACATGGCATCTATAGATTCACCAGGTGCCTGCACAAACAGCTGATACTGTTGATTGTATGTGCTTTGGCGCTTAGCCTTAATCTGTGTAGAGCCCTCATGAAAAATAGTGAGCGTAGTCCAAATCTCCCTAGCTGTCCTAAGGTGTTGAACCCTGTCAAACTCACCTCTACTCAAACCAATGAACAGTATATTTCTTGCCTTGGAGTTGGCATTATACTGATCCTTCTCGGTTTGAGAGGTGCGAGTTTCAGGGATGGCGTATTGTGAGTCCACAATCTCCCAAATTGCATTTCCTTGGCTTAGCAAGTAAGTCTCCATGCTCACCTTCCAGTATGCAAAATCAGTCCCATCGAACAGAGGTATTTTACTAACTCTGTCCATGTCGCCAACAGATCAAAAAACCGGTTAAGGTCAACTAGTGATCTTAACCCGCTCTGATACCAATTGTTGGACCAGAAACGGTGACCAGAGGGGGGTGAATGGGAGCTTTTAAAATTTCAGACTAAAATAGCCTTTTGTTTTAATTCTGTCTTCTGCGGAACAGGCTTCGAACACACCCTTTGAAGTTCTGGTTCGGAGGTATTTTACAGCTCCGAATACAGGCTTCGCTAGGAGCAAAAGTTCGAAGCCAAGAAAACTTCGCTCCACCCACAACCCCAAAAAATCAGCTCTGCTAAGTCAGTGCAGGCTCCGCACACAGGGTGCTCCGAGCAGGCTTCGCACTTCACCCTTCGCAAGAGCGGACTTCCCTCTGAGGACTTCGATCAACTCTGCTAAGGCAGTGCAGGCTCCGCACACAAGTTGCCTTCGAGCAGGCTTCGCACTACACCCTTCGCAAGAGCAGACTTCCCCATGCGGACTTCGACCAAATACTCGGCGACAACAACTGGTGCTAGGCTTCGTACTTCGAAGCTCTACACGCACACTGAACAGACTTCGCTAAGGACTTCGACACGGGAAGAAAACATGCTTCGATTCAGCACAGAGACAACGCTTTGCTAGTAATCAGAGAGGTCTAGCCTCCAGTTTACACAGAGCGAACAGACACAGAAAAACACACTTCACCCAGACAGACTTCTCACACACCTCTCCAGAAAAACTCATAAGAAGATGGTGCACAGAGAAATCAAAGCATGTAGAGAAGTATGCATACAAGTTCAAGCAGTAAATGAAAACAGAATCAAAGCTTCAATGCTTGAACAGGGAACACAAAATGAACTCACAGATCTGAATACAAGGTATGTGGCGGCTAGCATAGTAGCTCAAAAATGAATGATCAAAAGTGTTGATGTGACCTAGCCAGCCTCCACTATTT
Organism: Zizania palustris; assembly: GCA_019279435.1. Classification (NCBI taxonomy): domain Eukaryota; kingdom Viridiplantae; phylum Streptophyta; class Magnoliopsida; order Poales; family Poaceae; genus Zizania; species Zizania palustris. The sequence continues at coordinate 53,302,839 of JAAALK010000079.1, read as the reverse complement.
ATAGGCACTATTCAGCCCTGTGAATAGACTACTTTACCCCTAGGGTTTACACTGTTTTTATCTCATCAGAACAGGGGGGTACAACTGGTAGTCTAATTTATTTGGAGGCTTCTTTTGTCAGCTTCGCAGAGGGGATAGCACCATCTTTTGCAGAGCAAACACTATCAGCCTTTGCAGTTTTGGACCCTTCTGAAGCCCCCCTTCGCACGTGAGGGGTGCGGTAGCTTCGGTGAGAAACCTTGAGCCTGACGGCCTTCGCTTCACCGAAGTCAGCCTTCGATACAGTAACGGTTTTGAGCCGAAGCCGTCAAAGCCCTTGGGACTTCGCACCAACACCTTCGGAGTGGACCACCATGGCTTCACAGCTTCTCCCAGCTCGAACTCCGTCAGTCCGTGTACCGAAGCCATGCAAGACCGAAGTACCTCAAGTAAGCCTCACTCTGGAGCCAGCCTCACTCCGGAGCCAGCTTCGCTCCGAAGCCAGCCTCACTCCAAAGTCAGCCTAGTCAGCTTCACTCCGAAGCCTGCTTCACTCCGAAGCCTGCTTCACTCTGAAGCCCCACCTTCGGAGTATCACCCTTCGAAGTCCCTCCTTCGTCTAAGGCCTCCGCATGAAGCATTCCATGAGCACTTCGTCGCAGTGTCTCTCCCCGAGCACACTCCTCGACGATCCTCACTTGGATCATGCCTTCGATGCACCTCGACTTCTAAAACCTTCGTCGGGTATACCTTCGAGTGTCTGCCTCTGGAGCACACTTCGAACACCTTGCCTCATTCCTACGGACTTAGTCCACCATACTTCGAAGTCACTCCATACGGAGTACCCTTCGAAGTGCCTCGCCTCCGAGGACTTCGTCTTGGGGTACCTTCACCCGGAGTCACACTCCGCACTTACTGCCTTCTCCTGGCGCACCTCGACCTGAGGTCCGACCTCGACCCCTTCGCAGCCTTCGTGACGGAGCTCCTTGCTCCCCTGGCATCAAGCCTCCCGCTTGACCCAGGTTCACCTGCTGCGAACCGTCCGTCTCCTCCGAAGTCCCTGCGCACCATAGACAAACAGACAAGTGTATCCAGTACCCCTAGGGTTTACACTGTTTTTGTCTCATCAGAACAGGGGGGTACAACTGGTAGTCTAATTTATTTGTCAGCTTCGCAGAGGGGATAGCACCATCTTTTGTAGAGCAGACACTGTCAGCCTTTGCAGTTTTGGACCCTTCTGAAGCCCCCCTTCGCACGTGAGGGGTGTGGTAGCTTCGGTGAGAAACCTTGAGCCTGACGGCCTTCACTTCACCGAAGTCAGCCTTCGATACAGTGACGGTTTTGAGCCGAAGCCGTCAAAGCCCTTGGCACTTCGCACCAACACCTTCGGAGTGGACCACCACGGCTTCACAGCTTCTCCCAGCTCGAACTCCGTCAGTCCGTGTACCGAAGCTATGCAAGACCGAAGTACCTCAAGTCAGCCTCACTCCGGAGCCAGCTTCGCTCCGAAGCCAGCCTCACTCCGAAGTCAGCCTAGTCAGCTTCACTCCAAAGTCAGCTTCACTCTGAAGCCTGCTTCACTCTGAAGCCCCACCTTCGGAGTATCACCCTTCGAAGTCCCTCCTTCGTCTAAGGCCTCCGCATGAAGCATTCCATGAGCACTTCGTCGCAGTGTCTCTCCCCGAGCACACTCCTCGACGATCCTCACTCGGATCATGCCTTCGATGCACCTCGACTTCTGAGACCTTCGTCGGGTATACCTTCGAGTGTCTCCCTCTGGAGCACACTTCGAACATCTTGCCTCATTCCTAAGGACTTAGTCCACCATACTTCGAAGTCACTCCATTCGGAGTACCCTTCGAAGTGCCTCGCCTCCGAGGACTTCGTCTCGGGGTACCTTCACCCGGAGTGACACTCCGCACTTACTGCCTTCTCCTGGCGCACCTTGACCTGAGGTCCGAACTCGACCCCTTCGCAGCCTTCGTGACGGAGCTCCCTGCTCCCCTGGCATCAAGCCTCCCGCTTGACCCAGGTTCACCAGCTGCGAACCGTCTGTCTCCTCCGAAGTCCCATGCGCACCATAGACAAACAGACAAGTGTATCCAGTACCCCGGAGACCTCTCCGAGTAAACAACCTTCGATACACACTCCGGTGTACCGCCCAAAGTACCGAGCCCTTCGGTACAACTCAGTCATCGTGTACTATCGGACCCCTCCGACAGGCACACTCCGCTACAACAGCTGCAGCAACCAGAGCCCCGAACCCTTCGGTGAAACAGCCTCCGAACCCCTTCGGAGGGACCTCTTCGAATCATAGGGTAAAATCTATCAATCACTCATCACAGACTCTGAAACCAACCCTTGGTTTCTCAGAGTGGCGCTGGGAGAAGGTGCTGACGTAGACGTTGCGATGACTCCCCGGAGTGCGCATCGGCATGAATCGGTAGTCTGAGTCGTAAAGCTGGTTGTCGTAGATCACCCGAAGCTTGGAGAGGGCCTGTAGGGCGGCTCGCTGGCTGGCTACCAAGAAGGTTGGACCTCCGACTCTGTAGGTGTGAGCTGGCTGCGTGGAGGAGGGGCGGATGACGACGGTGACCTTGCAGTAGCTCTCGCGCTCCTCGGGGAAGACCCCGTGGAATGCAGGCTCATGCTCGAATCCGAGGAAACCTACGAGCATGCTGAGCTCGCGAACGAAACCGGCCTCATCGCGGAGAGTCCCACTCATGGTACGATCTGGCATCTACAAAAGAGAGAAAGTTTTGGTAAAAATACTAGAAGATGAGGTAGTAAGTAGTTTGCGAAAATATAGTCAATATAAGCCCTAGGGTCAGGTCTGTTTGGCTTCCTACAATCAAGTCGGCTCTGATACCATCTTGTAACGCCTCGATTTAATAAAACCGGAAATTTATTGAAATTCCATAAAAAATCAATAAATACAAGACGTTCATCACACGACAGCGTACAGTACGCCAATCAATCATGGTTCGTAGACCATATTATTACAAAAGAGTTAAATAAAAGAGAAACTAATAAAATAAATCCTCTAGATGAACGTCTTCTTCCAGTCTCGTGCCTTAACTGGGTCGCTACTCCAGACCATCTTCCTCCTCGTAGTAGACTGCCTCTGGTGGTGTAAGTCAACGGAGGTGAGTACAATCATACTTAGCAAGCCACCGAATGCAATTATAATGCAAGGGAATAACAAGGAAGGTAGTGGCTCACTTTTGCGGAAAAGCATATTTGTAAAGCAATTAATGTAATCCAGTTATTAATGCAGAAAAATAAACATGAGTTCATGCATCATCTTCTAACTCGAGGGGTACAGTCAGCCCACCCTCGCTCAACAGTCCTTACATGCCATGAATAACACATACATTCACATAATAGTAAACTAACTGCGAGAAGTCACACAACCCGCCCTTGATCGTGGGCTCGGCTTTTCGAAAAAATTTAAAACTCTGATCAGAGGTGTACTACTGTACCCATAAGGCACACATTTCCCGCACACCGTAGTGTGTTAAATGACTCCTGTCACGAGAAATTTGTGCCAAAACCTTCAGCATGGAACGCACCAATTCGATAACACCCTCTTATAGATTTCATATGGTTTCCCAGTCACTTCGGGCCACACCATACCCCCCTTGAGCCTCGTCTGTACAAGTCACCCGCAGGTTGCCCCTTGCCCCCTCCACTATGGTGTTTCAAGTTGGTACGATCCATACCTCCAGTTAGTACTTACCCACTAGACTTGTGGTTAGTACGAAAGTGCTTTGTAACAGATCCCGCAGACCGGTCCTTATAGTGCCCCGGTTGCGACCAACCAATTTCCGAGCTTGCACCCGGAACCCACCATACTTATAACATAGCCAACTCCAACAGAATCCAGAGACGAGAATAACGGGGAAAATCATATAGTAGAATCCAACTATCTACGACTCGTTCTTTTATCCTATAGCAGATGTGTCGGTACATTGGACACTAGCTAATATAGTATTTGTAGAGTGACAAGGAGTGTAGGCTCAATAAGCATGGCTTGAGTTTGCACACAAGGACGGGGATCTAATAAATATAGTGCAGGGCTTGATATTTGACTAATGCAATATTATCCTATGAGTTATAGCGATAATTTATTAAAACATGGGCTCAATGATGATCAAAATTAGAGGTGTGACTTGCCTTGTTCAGCAAATGGTGAAGGTGGAACCTCGGGGTAAAACTCCGGATCTTCGACGGCGTCGTAGTCTTCCGATACGGAAAAGTAAATACGACATTCAATAAACAATCCAAAAATCAACCATACAAACATACATATTTTTATTGGATTAAATAAAGGAGATAGAGTCTTAAATTCTATGAAATTATTACCTATTCATTTAAGATTAAGTTTTAAAGAGGTTTCTGAATTTTATAAATTAATATAAGTATTCACCCTAAGGGTTTTAATTTTCCCAATTAAAAGTGAATTAAAATGTACAAATTAACCCTACTATGTTTATTGTATTATTAAAATAGTGAAAATAAGTTATTATGTCCTCTGAAATTCATATATAAATTTTTAAGGGTTTTTCTGAATTATTTAATGAAATAGGAAATTAATCCTAAAGGGGATTTTGCTTTATTATTTAATAAGAATATTTTGTGCAAAATAAGAATACTTTTTTTATTTCCTAAAAATGTCGAGAATAAAAAGATAGATTTTCCAGGATTAAAATGGTCAAATTTGGAGTTAAATTGAGATAGTTATGAATTTTCAAAGTTTAATCCTATTTTCTGAATTTTATTTTAAACTAAAAACTGGCTTGGGTCCACGGTGAGCCAGGCCCACCATGGACCCGCGCACTGTGCGCGTGGACCGGTCCAATCTAGATCGTCCGATCTAGATCGGGCGGCCAGATGCGAGGCGGGGCGGATAAGTCGTGATCGACGGCCGATAACGGTCGGTACCCCTTTGACTGAGTGGACGACCCAGATTAAGCCCGGGTGGGTTATAATCTTAGTCGTCCGCCTCAGATCGAACGGCACAGAGCCCGTCCAGCACGCGCGCGGCACGGGGAAGCCGAGGGCTTCGTCCCCAGCGCCGACCGAGCGACGGCGAGCGGGGCACAATGGCAGCGATGGCCTACGGCCCTAGGCATCGGCTAAAATGGATAGAGGGGAAGGAGGGGAGTACGACGGTACCAGCGATGACGACGGCGGAGAAGAGGTGGCGATCGACGACGAGAGACGGCGGAGGGGTCCTTCGGGTTCACCGGCGGCGACGGGCTCTGACGGTGATCTGGGCCAATGGAGGTGGGGTCGGGGTAGAGGGCGTGATGGTGGTCCTGTCAGTGTCGTCGATGAGGGTGGCGGCGGCTCGAGGCACCGGCGAGAGGTTGCCGAAGCCGAAACAGAGGTGGCGGTGCAAAGGAGAGGGTTGGGCGCTCGGGAATGTGGGTTTTAGAGCCAAATGCGAGGGCTGGAGTGCGGTGGGGTCAAGGATTCTTATAGGGGGCTTGCCGACGAGGATATGGCAAGAAAACCGAAGGAAAGCCGAGGCTCTACCTTCCAACTTCCGGCGAGGATACCATGCACGAGAGAGCTTTCCATAGAGATGAAACCGCGTCGGCTAAGGGTGGAAGGGGATCGCCGGAGCTAGTGGATCAAGATCCCGGGCTTGATTTGGCGAAGAAGGGTGGTCGGCGGCGAGTTTTTGGAATGGGGGCGTCGGTATGGAAGGGGGATCCCCTTTCCATCGAAGAAGATGGATATGACAGGTGGGTCCCACCTGTCATAGACCGAGCACAATGGGGAAGAGCTGACTAGCGGGCCAGGGAAGGCAGTGGCAAGGCTTTTGCGGGTGAGGCTGACAAGCGGGCCGACCGGGTGCGGGCGAAAGAGAGAGGAAGGGGGCGAGGCGCCGACCAGTGGGTCCAGGACGTCAGCGACGGAAGAAGGGGCGCGAGCGGCTGCCACGTGGGTCCAAGGCGGGGCACGGGCGCAGAGGAGAGAGAGGGGGAGCACCAACAGGGTGGCCCCACCTGTCAGCGAGTGCGGGTACCAGACAGGGCTGGGCCGAGAGGAATTGGGGGTTGTGGCCCACTAGCAAAATAAATGCATTTTCTATTTAATTTAATTCCATAAATCCATATATTCTTTTAGGGCTTGAAGCACTGTTGGTAAAAATTTGTAAAAATTCTCAAAAATGTTCCATCATAAATTTTTCATGTTCAAACTTTAAATATTTCTCCCTGTTTTGCTTTAATTGGATTCTTTTAACTTTTTCTTTAATTAAATAATGCCTTTTAATCTCAGAAAATTTATTTCTCTTATTTTTATTTTATTTTTAAATTTGGGTTGTTACATATTTACTTCAGCATGTTCTATTCTACTTTAATACTGCTCACTAAAGCTTAAACAACATGTAACATGCTTTTTTATGCAACAAACCTAGACTATGCACTTGTTCAACATCCGTCATTACTTGTATGTTGGTGGCTTGTTGAGTATGTTTGTACTCACCCTCGTTGACTAATTTTTTTAGATACATGGTCTAAAAGAAGTAGGTCAGGAGTAGCGTCCCAGTCGAGGAGTCGGATCGTAAGAGTCAAGACGTTCGATAGCCGCTTTTGCTTTGATTCCGCTTTGATTTCAGTTGTAATAAGTGTAGCTCATGAGCTATGTACTCTGTTTTACTTTCGTTTATTCGTTATCGGTTTATAAACATCTTGTAATAATGACATTTCATTTGATATTCAATGAAAGCCGGTTCGTGAGAACTCGGGTCGTTACAGGACTGAAGCTTCAATTCAGACGAGGACTACCATTTGGATAACAGAATCTGTCCTAATTAAGTTTTTTTGGGAAAACAGGAATCCAAAACCAAAAACTTGAAATTTCATGACCTGTCCAATCTAACATGGAGTAAAACAACCAGAATTGCTCAAAGGAGAAGTTTGGATGGTTTGAAGTTTATAATTTTGGGATTAGATGTCACTTGATTACAGAGAAAGTGGAGAAAGAGACAATACATTAGAACTCCAGAAAAGAATATGACATGAGGTTCATATTTGTTTTTCTTATAGAATTGGGGCACAGGAACATATTCCATAGAAAATTTGATTAACTCTAGAATGTTAAAAAAAAACCCAAGATTTGGAATCCTCAAAAATCTTGTGAAAGTTCTACAACATACAGGGCCTTCAATAATTCATATATATATATATATATATATATATATATATATATATATCAATGCATAATGTTCACCATATAAGCACCCCGATGAACACCACATATTATTGCGGTATATATACTGAATTTTGGCAAGTCAACATAAAAGATATTAAAGCATAACAGATGTTCAGGCGTACCTGACCAACATAATATTGGTAAGCAAAATTCAAAGACAAGTCAGTAGATGAATTTATACTCCAAATGAACTTACTCCATCAAGACATGAATGATCAAAACTCATAAGATTCAGTGCTGGACAAAGCTTATAAAGAGGAAGAAGCCTATTATAAAGCTTAGCCATTTTTTTCATGATGATTGGTACTGAAAATGGCATTGCCGTAGAAGATGAGCATGGCAAGATTCCCAAGTTACAAATCTACTTCCAGAATTACAAATCTACTTGTGAAAATGCTATAACTTTACTCACACCAGTTGTTATAGCATTTTCATTTAAGGAAAATTCTTAAATGAAAATGCTATATCTGACTAGTATGTATATTACTAGTAGCAAAGAATGTGCATAATATGTAACTTCAGTGTTAAAATCAGCTAGGAGGCCACAGACTAACCAATTGATGTTAAAATTTGCATTTTAGGAAACAATAACAAATTCAAAAATGGTAGCTTCTTTAGAAACATTTTACATGCAATGTCCTCATGTTTAGTTGCCTATGTTCCTGAGTTCCTCATTAGTAAAAACATGAGAAAGCATGTAATATGGTTCACCAAATATGGTCAATTGAAGATCAAAACATGCTTGCCTTTTTGGCATATCAGCTACTGCAGATTAACCACTTGCTAAGTATACATTGGAAAAGCAAATCACTTAGGCATTACTGTCAAACAGAACAGACAATCAAGAAAATAAACAAATAGGATGTATAGACTTGTCCAGAAATAATGATTAAACAATGTTTCTATTTGAAATCTTATATGCAAAACTTCTGCATTATTTTTTTACCGCAACATAATCTCAAAATTTATTTGTAATGCAGCATCCCCGTTATGGCATAACCTCTAAAATTGTAGCAATCGGATTGCATTCAATAAAAGATTGATCCTCAGATGCTAAATATTGAACTGATGCTTTGAATAGACATTTTAGTTGAAAGGGTGTGAATCTAAGACATATACATTGTTCCAGGATAAAGTCACTTCACTGACACCATTTAAAAAAGTATAAATAATTTGTTTTTCATGGGTGCTAAACTGCTAATAGTAGAAGGAAACATCATATCAAAAGAGCAAATAGCATATGTTATACCATTAGCTTTTCCAAAAGATGTGATCATTGATAATGAATCATTCTAGTTCTTTTTTAGGAGGGTAATAAGAATGATGAGTTAGTCCTAGCTCATGATTTTTTGTCAGGATAATTACAGAGTAAGCTGTGTAACCACACAAAACTGCACTAAAGATGCTAAGTTTGCTTGAAACTACCTTTTTTAAACTAAGCCTTTCAAGCTAAAGGATTAGGAAAAGGGATATCAAATAATGTTACAACAATCCAAGGCATTTGACTGACATAAAATACAGATGTAGAACCAAGACAACAATAACAACAACAAAGCCTTTCAATCCCAAGCAAGTTGGGGTAGGCAAGAGTTGAAACCCAATAGGAGCCAGCCCATTAATCAAGGTTCAGACACATGAATAGCTTCTCTCCATGCACTCTTATTTGAGACTAAATCTTTGAGAATATTCCATCATTTCAAGTCTCTTTTTATTGTCTCCTCCCAAGTTAATTTTGGTCTTCCCCTGCTTCTCCTCACACTATTGTCATGCCTCAGGAGGATTCCACTATAAGATGCAGAAGCAAGAATTGTAAATTTACCACATGACTTGGGAGGAATTTTCAGGTACTGAATTTGTGCATGAACTGCACAAAGAGAACATGCATGCAATCCTGTGCCACAAAATGCACACTCCTTTTAATAGAACCTCCTGAACTGCCATAGGTCAATCATGTTCATATGAGAAGACTTCTAAATGAGAGAGATAGCTCCAGCCAGATGGGAGCTCTGCCACACTTCCACGCCTTGCATTTCTTCTCTGGTCAGAAACAAGCGGTCTCCACCACATTCCATGGTTTGTATAATCCCACGCTTAGCATCTTCTTCTGTATCCACATAGCTACTCATGAAACATTTCTCATTTATTCCTTCGCTGTTGAGATTTTCCTTTGCTCTCGGTTGCTCCACCAAGTTGCATGTCCCATTGCTCTGTTCTTCCAGTCGAGACCAAACCTCCAACCCATCCTTCCGGCTGACAAACACCTGGGACTTGTAGCAATGGAGAACACTACCATGGCCCCCTCCATTCCCTCTAGGTCCTGAAGACATATAAACCCAAGGGTCATTACCAAGGCATCTCAGGTCAGCGGCTCCAATATCTCCTGACTTTGAGCACACCTTGTATAATATATGCCGCTTAACATCCACGTCAACATCTGCAAATGGATCTCCAAACCGGCTACTTCTTCCCTTTCCCCCTGGCTCACTTGTCTCCCACACCATATCCCCAGATCGGATGTCCCACAGCCTCATGTACCCAGAGTAACCAAATGCCCCCGAGCTCACAGATGCCACAAATACCAACCCAAGATCCTGCAGGTGCACTACTCGGCCTGGCACCGAGGACTTAGCGGCACTGCCACTTTGCCGGCCAATCTCTTGAATAGGCTTTAGAGTTACAGGGTCGAACACCAAAGTACAGTTCTCCCGGTGCTGGCACTCGAAGGTAGCTATGATCGGCGTATTCTTATCAGCAGCATCGGCAGGTGGACGGGCAGCAATCGCAATCGCCTTCGCCTTTTGGACACGAAGGTCGGTGGGGTCTGACCATTGAACGGAGGCGACGTGCCGACCTTCGAGGAAGTCGTACACATGGAGCCCGGGCGAGAAGCTGGACCCGGCAACGGCGAGGCCAGGAGGCAACTGCTGGAGGGAGGTAATGCGGTGGAGGTGTGTCCTGAAGGTGCTGATGTGGTCCAGAGCGGGGGAGTAGTAAGTGAGCAGGGCGGCGCCATGGGCGAGGCAGAGCGAGCCGTCGTGGAGTGCGGCAAGCGCGGTGGGGAAGGGCTCGGAGGCGGGGGAGAGAGTGGATGCGCGGGAGGCGGAGAAGCCGAGGAGGGGCGGAGGGGAGAGGGCGGCAAGGAGCTGGGCATGCAGGCCGTAGAAGTGGGCCTCGTCGAGGAGGACGCCGGCGGGGAAGGCGGGGGCGGCGGAGGGGGCGCGGATGGCGGAAAGGATCGCGGACAACAGGGCGGGGTCGCGGTCCACGAAGATTGGGGAGGCCTCGAGCGATAGGGATAGGGATAGGGAACTTACCTCCAAGGCAAAGAGCTTGCCACCCACGTTGAGCTGCTTCACCGTGCCACGCCTGCCGCCGGCGCCGGCGGTTTCCATCGACGCTCGTGCTCCCCCCTTTGGCCGTGCGGCTCCGCTGCCTTGCCAAGCGACGACGGGAGTGTCCAGTACTCCAGTCTCAGACTGCGGCCTGCGGGTTCAGGGCGAGTGGGTGCGACGGGGGAATTGGGTTTGGGCCGGCCCGAGCTAACACCGTTAGTCCGTCTCCAAACGACTGTAGTGGCCATCACGATCAGTGTTTTTCTTGTTACATCTATTTCAGAAATAGGGTGTGTTTTGTAGCCTTCAGCTCTTTTTTATCCTGAGAAATGGATCCCACTGATTAAGTTCCAGTTTTTTTATTTTTGGAAAAATGAATTAGAGTGGTAGAGTATGATCAAACTTCAAGTGCTTCACTTTAGCTTCAATGTGGATTTTATAATCCAAAGCTCTACAAACAGACCCTTACATCGATGTATGTTTCGTCCAACATCGACTAATTTGAGTTACATCTGAAATTTATATATTATAGTAAAATAATTTTAATTTTTATTTAAAATAAAAATTAGATTATTCAATTAAATACTCTCAATTCATTTATATAGCTCTAGGATTTTAGACCAACTCTAAATTTGGTTGGAAATGAAACTGTGCCAAACGAGACATATTTGGCTTATTTGTAAGCTAACTTAAGTCTAAATAAGACTGTCAATAAAAACTAACATGTTTTATTTGGTGTCTATAATCTTGTGCGACGCTCCAAACCATTCATATTTACAATATATAAATAAACTAATATTCATATGCTAGGATTCTTACATCCTCGTGAACTGCTGTGTAGAATATTAAGCTCCCATTCAGGTAGCATCTCTTTTTTCATTTGCAGTGTTGGTTTTGCTAATTCGGACTAAAGGGTTACTAGCTTATGTATCACCATTATTTTTCTAAACAATAAAAATACTATTACTATTCGTCTAATAATATATATCATTACTATTTCAAACCCACCTGTAAAAAACTATTTTTCATAAATACATATATTACTCTTATATTGTTCATCTTCTTCCTCCCACCCCTTAAACCATTCCTTCCTATCTCGACGCCCGGTGCCGCACCTCTCCCTCCACCACGTGAGGCGCCACAAACAATGAGCAAGGGAGGCGTCATGGTGGCCAAAACGGCGGCCTCACGCGATGAAGAGAGGTGGAGACACCAAGCAGTGAGGGGCAAGAAGGAATGGCAAAGGTGGCGAGAAGACGAGAAAAAACAATACAATAGACCCAAATAATATAGAAGAGTGAATTTAAAATAGTAATAAACCGAATAGTAATAGTATTTTGATGTTTGAGAAAATAATGGCGACACATTTCACCACCTGTACAATCCCAACATCATGAAATTATACTTTCGTTTGTGTTTACTACTACATAATTCTTCGTGTCTAGCTGATAGCCTAATATGATCAATGAAAAGTACATGGGAGTAATGAACAAATTATAGCAAAACATGACTTTACATAACGAAGTGCAGGGAACAAAACTAACATAGCTAGACCAGAAGATCGCGTATTTTCACTGGTCTTTTCACAGCATTTGTGAAGCCCTGCAAATGGAAAAAAAAACCTTAGTGACAACCCAGGAAAGAAAAGATCAAACTCTAATGACTGTTGAGTACGTCAACAGAAAAATAAGAGGAACTCAGCCGCCACAACATTCCATTAGGTAAATGAACTGTGGGCTATTTTCCAAAAAACATAATTGAACAGGATCACACTCATAACAGGGGATTCTGGTTTCAAAAAAATAAACAGGGGACTCAGTAATCAATGGAGATTGGAGCATCACGCGATTGTCTAGCGAGTGTATATATTTAACAACATAATTTAAGATAACATAATGAACATCGGGAAAGTGTCTAGATGCCACTTTGCAATTATTGTTTGTTTGACTTTCTGTTAAGTTTCATGGGTTATTTTGAATATCAGTTTAAGGGACAAACCTCATTGTACTTGAAGATCAATGGACGCAAGTCTCTGATAATTGTTGCTGCTTGTTGCCCTGAATCATTACATGTTTTTGCACCCACTGGTCTCTCTTTTCTAAACCTGTATTTTTTTTGTTAATGAAAATACATAAGCTTTTTGATCAATATTTTGCAATCATAATTGCATATTAATGTTTAATGAAAAATCAATGCTACATTACCTATCAAAGAAATTAATTCCATGCTTGGAGTGTTTCTTTGCAGGTGCTGGATCTTTACCGTCCATACTAGATGCTGAGTTTAATTGCATTTTAAGTGTCATAGGGTTGAGCTTGGCGCTACCATTGGAAAAACCCCTTGAGGATGTTTTCTCACTTGTGGATTCTTTATCTCTCTTGCCTCCATTATTAGCCTGGTTCAACAATTTGCCCGCACTATCTTTGATGATCTTTTGCTTCTCTACCTGTAAAACAAGGAATTTTTGTAAACATGCCATTACAATTTTCCGTAATTTGAAAAATACCACTGTCAGTAACTGTGGTAGGTCTCATCTGTCAGTAACACGCCGATGGCATATTTCAAAATCGTGAAAATTGTAATGGCATGAAAAAATTTGGCCCGGAAAACAACATATATTGGCAACAGTAATGAGAAGTCTCCTTTTGATGTGAAATTTCCCAAGTCAAAAGGTTTCTGCTAATAGAGATTTATATTGCAAATAAAAACCAGAATTAGAAAAAAAAAATGTTAAGCTTAAGTAACATAACATGGAAGACTGGAAGTTAAAGAATATAAGACGCTGAAGTACTGAAGCTCAGTTTCCCATGTAAAGTAATCGCTATAGATGCAAATGAAAACTGCGGCAGTATCCATTGCTAATGCAATTGGGGCAGTTTCAAAAGTCAACCAGTGCAACCACTGAGACATGCTAATGCCATTGTTTCTATTCTAGCTTGTAAGAACTAAGCAGGCAACTTTCATTTCAACAACTCTGAACCACGATATAGAACTTTTGAGTGAGATACAACTCAAAGTGATACAATTAATAGCACTTTGTACAATAGCTTATTAGCACCAGTAAGAGCCAAGAGATGCTAATGCTTATAGGTTCAATATAGTTTGCCAAGCAATTATGAATGACAGATGGTCACCAGGGTCCAGGTAAATGTTGCATGGGTCAAATTAGGAGTTGCAAAGGTGGCAAGCGATAAGCAGGAGAAACAAATATAGGGTTCCACGTGTAGAAGTTAGAACTGCCACTAACCTCATGCACCAAGACTTGTTTCACGGCCAAAGAGAGAGCAATATGCTCGGATTGATATCCCTGGCATCAGAAGCTCTGTCATTTAAAGTGAGGAGCACGGAAGTGTAAAGAGAACAAAAGTTTCAAAAAGAACCTTGAAGTTTATAATATCACTGATTGAAGGGTCAAGAGAAAGTGAAGGAACTTCAGGAGACACCATCAATCCATTTGCCCTTTCTTGAGGCTCTAGTATCAACTTTGTGTTTCTGTAGGTAATTGAGTAAGAGACCATAGTATCAACTAGCTGCACAAGTTCATCTTTTTCTCTCTCCGACAGCAAATTCAGTGCCACCTGAACAAACCTTATAATGTCAGCAACCTAACACCTAACAGGGATGAGAATACATGAAAAAAAACTCTATATAAGCCACTGTGCTACTTTCTTGCAATGCCTCTTACAACTCAGAAGTTCTAAGGGTGTGTTTGGTTGAGCTGTGGCTGTGGGAAAAAGCTGTTGTGGGCTGTGGGCTGTGGAAAAGCTGCTGTGGGAAGTCAGCTGTGAGAAAGCTCAAAGTCGTTTGGCTAAAACGGCTGTGAACAAGCTGCTTCGAGCTGTGAGCTGTGTAAAAAATTTAATTTATGAAATTTTGTATGGGTGTATGAAATTTGAAATGTCAATTTATAAAATTTTGTATGGTTGTATGAAATTTGAAATGTCAATTTATGAAATTTTATATGGTTGTATCAAATTTTAAATGTTAATTTATGAAATTTTGTATGGTATGAAATTTGAAATGTCAATTTATGAAATTTTGTATGGTTGTATGAAATTTGAAATGTCAATTTATGAAATCCCAATTTTGTATGGTTGTATGAAATTTGAAATGTCAATTTATGAAATTTTGTATGGTTGTATGAAATTTGAAATGTCAATTTATAGAATTTTGTATGGTTGTATGAAATTTGAAATGTCAATTTATGAAATTTTGTATGGTTGCGAAGCCAAAAGCCACAGAAAGCAGGTCCGGAGGAGCTTTCACATTTACACTGCACCAAAAGCTGCTTTTACTAAAAGCCGTTGGGTAGAAATATACCCTTTGGTTTGGCTTTTGGCTTCCAGGAAGCAAAAGCTGCTTCCAGAAGCCAAACCAAAGGGACCCTAAGCTACTTAATAGTACAGCCGTTCTCAAATAGATGACATACTAAATGTGTGCAATCAAAACTCAAAATTTTAAATCATTGAAAGACTAAAAAATATTAAGACTTGATATATGAAAATGATATTACTAGATTTATCATGAAAATTACTCTCATAGTTTTATTTTTTAATAAATTTTATAAATATATAGATTAAAAAGTAACATAGAAACATGTGCATTGAAGACTATGTTGATGTTCAAAATATCATCTATTCGAGAATGAAGATAGTAATATTTAACTCATTTAATAGTTAAATTGTTCAAGTTAGATTAGTTATGCTATTCACTGCATCCTTCATCTGTGGATGCATTGCAGGATGTTTTGGGTTAATAGCATTGTACACATATTTTACTATGACAGCCTTTATTTTAATTCATGATAATATAACTAATGAAATTAAACAGATAAATTACTATGTGCAACAGGGAAGTTTCCATACCAAAGATTAGCACAAGAACTTACAGGTCTCAAACTCATTGGAGAAATAATATGTAAAAAGGGAGAAGCAATGTCCTCCACAAAAGATTGTACTGACAGGTGCCTAGAAATTAGTGGTGACATTTGATTTTGCCAGGTCTTCAGTTTATCCTTCTTTTCCAAAAGCATTGTTCGGCACCTGAAAACATATACGCATTAACCCTGCTAACGGATAACTCTATAGATGTGCAAGAATTACCTCTGCAAAGCTTTTGGCCATTCAATATTTGGCTTCTCAACTTGAGCAACCAGTCGGCTTACAGTAATGGCAATGGGAGGCTGATATACTGAAGTACATAGTCAAACCCTGTAAGTTAATCAAGTATCTATATAAAGAAAATGCAATAAAAGGTTGGGAGCTACCATAAAGTGACATCTGCTGAGTCCGATAAACATATTGCATCAAAGAATCGGAAACTCCAAGAACATCAAGACACTTCACCTGTAAGGTTATTTGGAGTAATATAAGTTCACACTTCACAGATGCATTTTCAGAAGGGGGAAAAACAAATTCCCCGTGTGATATAAGTAGAATCAGGATTCCATGCACATACTGTCTTTTGCAACATTGGGTCATGATAAGAAAGTCTCAGAAAGTTCTCATGAATCCCATCCATAGTAACATCATAGTCACCACTGCACATATAATGTGATGTGAATAAATGAACTGGTTCTAAGAAACAAAGCATGTAATCAACCAAAAAAATTACCGGTTAGATATGAGTGAGAAGAGAGAACCGATGTCCCTGTCTGTGCTCGAATTACTATCAACCTTTTCAACACGCTTCAATCTTTTCTTTTGCAGAACCTAGGAAGCAAGTAGACTAGTTAGGACTAATAAATGGCAATGATCAACTTTTTTGTTTTTTAGTATAAATGTTGTTAGCAGCAATCTGTAAAATGGTTTGAGTTGTGAATTAAGTTTAGCACTTAATTTAAACAGCAGTACTGAAACTTCGGAACTACACACTCATTGCTTGAACCAACAGAAGTATCCACAGAAAAGAAAACAAGTTTGAAAGAGGTGTTACAGGAAGAAAAGATCAAACCTGCTTCCATACATCAAGGATGCTTTTTGATATGTCCTTTCGTCCAATAACTTGTGAATCAAATCCTGACTGCCGCCATGATACATATCTTTTAGAAAAGATCATTACCTCATTAAATAACAGATGAGGCTATCTCAATCCATCTACTTACAATGTTTAGTGCCTCTCTTTTCTTGTTCAAAAATTGAAGTGTGTTGAGGCATGATCGGATGTCACATTCTGCAGCGAGACTTTGTTCACTTAGTCTACTCTCTAATGAAAATAACTACTCGTCTCATGAATAAACAAATCTGGACTGGTACTACTTTTTCCCCCTTCACCAATCCATGTATTATGAAATAAATAGTACAGGCAAAAAGCAAGAGCAGGATGACAAAAGGCAAAAGAATATGTTGGCACTTGCCAGATCAAAGACTAAAATTTAAGTAAGACTATGCATGCTTAATATTGATGAGTAATGGAAATGCACAATTTATTATAACATAGCAGAATCGAGATCAGATTTTGTAGGCCTGTAGGCGATTAATGCAAATCCTATGTATTTGTTAATGATGCTCCAGGCTTCTTTCTTATATTTATAGAGACCCAACAGTTTTGTAAGGATACGCTTCTTTTACTGACATGCTCAGATTTAAGGTCAACCAAGCACCTACAGTGCAGGGCTAACAGACATGGTTGTCACGGCGCCCCGGCGAACCCAGTCGCCAGCGAACCGACTGGACGCCTAGGCACCTAGGCGGGCACCTAGGCGTCGCCTAGGCGACCAAAAATTGGCATAGCATACAGGATAACAGGATTCACGCACGGCCCAGAAGATCAGGCCCAACTCCCCGCACCCTACACGCACGGCCCAGAAGATTCACGCACTGGCCACTATAAAAGGGCTCGCAACATACTCGCAAGGGGAGGGGAAGCAGTGGCGGCCGGGCGGCCGGCGGCGCAAGGAGAAGCAAATCCGAAAGTCCAATCTGGGCCTGGGCCATGCCTTAGACACTACAACTTGCCCCTAGGCGCCCGCCCAGACACGCCTGGCGACCGCCTAGTCGCCATGGGCGACGCCTAGAAGCTCCAGGCGGGCGCCTAACTCCACCAGGCGAGGCGATTGACCATGGCGTCCGGCGGTGACCGCCTGGACGCCTAGTCGGCGCCTAGGCATCGCCTAGGCAACGCCGTAACAACCATGCTAACAGATAAAAAATAACTAGTTTAATCACAAGAACTATGCTTAGGTATAAAGTGCCGTACTCTATGCCTACACTGATATAATGCCACATTACAACTTTATCGTTGCCTGCAACTACATGTTACCCTCTACAGTCCAGTAATCCACAGTCCACACAACTAATACAAGATTGGTGTTACCATATTCATATATATATATATATATATATATATATATATATATATATATATAAAGAAATAAGAAATTAAGCATAGACTGGGTCACTCCATAGCTAGGTATAGATTAGTCTTATTCTTACTAACAAAATTCAGCAGATGTTGAAGGATATGCCACAACTGTCCTAGTATATTTATTTGAATGTATTAAGATTAATTAAATAGCTAGATGCTATATATAACTAAAGGATCTTATATGCTGACTCACTCTGTGGCACCTGATTTTTCTGCTTTCAGTTACTTAGGTTACACACTAGTTGCAGTGGATGCAACTTGGCTCTGCACAATAGCAAGAATGGAACAAAAGAAACTGTACCAGTATACTCTGCTAATGCAGAAAGGGCAATCGGGCTTGTCTTGAACCTTTCCTTTTTGCATATGTACTTGAGCCTAAACAAAAATAGAGCACTTATTCATTAACAGCATGGAACATAATAAGAATATCTTGTGGCTACATGAACAACAACTTTTGATGCTGTGGCATGTAGCTAGAGTGTCCTTAGATAAGTGCATTCATGTCACCTGTTCACCACACGACTAATCGTTGGCTGAACAAACATATGAACCCTGTAAATTTAAGAAAGTCATTGTAAGAAAAGCTTAAATGATTCAACAACAACGAAGAACTACAGTAAAATACAGAAAAGAAATTATTACTTGGCTACTTGTCGAAGTTGTCTCAGAGCTGGAGCATAAAGGTCATTACATATACAAATTACCTATAAATAAATGTATTATTATTTATCATAATGTGATGGAGCTAAAATAATGGCAAGTGGCAGCTTCATTGCTTACAGGCCTCATTAGTTTTGGTATTTTATGACCTTTCCTTGAAGACTTCCGGACTTGAGTATCTTCAGCACTAGTTTTGGTGTCAGAACTGTTGTGTTTTTCAGCATTGATCTGCACAAAAAAGGGTTGATTATCCACAAACCACGGTAATGCATACATATGAATTATGCCAAAAAGAACAGCATTTCATGGCGTTGACAGTGATCGGGTGCTACCATCTTTAATATAACCTCCACTGCACCTTTTCCATCACCAAGTGACCCATCAATTTCATCAATTACCTACACAACACAGCAGCAGAGTCAACAGGATATGAGTGATGTAATTTATTTATCTTGCAGCATGGCTCAACTCACCAGACACTTGGGTTTTGAATCTGACATGATAGAGTTCATCTGAATGACATCAAGAATTTTCGGTTCAATGGATGAAGCAGACCGATCATCACTTGCATTTATCTGCATGCAGTAAACTGTTGATTCTCCAATAGTCTAATAGTCAAGTAGCTGATAAATCATAACTAACAAGGAGTAGTATGATGAAGGTCAAAGAAATATTTCTAAGGAGTATATCATCATAGTTTTCTTTAATGCAATGGTTGTAGTTTCCTGTTTATAAAATATCAAAATCATATGCAACGTAAGAACAGGAGACAGTTTGGAAGGATAACAAATATATTTGGTACAGTAACAGGATAGCAGACAGGTGTGTACTCCTATTATGTGTGACCAAATAGTACTATTATAAATAACCATGTTGATGAACAAAAGAGCTATACAAAAGAACAAGAAATAGATACTATAAATTATGATCATATAATCAGACCTCCACAACACGGTAGCCACAATGTTTGGCTGCTACATGAGCAAGCGTTGTCTTGCCAAGCCCAGGTGGACCACATAGTAGTAACACCTGCAACATCAGGATGTCATCCAATTGCACTAGCCAGCAACTTCTTCATACAAACACAATATGTGGTCATACACATCAACAAAGACATGTAAAATGGTGCTACTAAGCCACCTTTTGTTCTGGTGCATTATCAGTCAAGGACCTTTTGTTAAAGGAGCTTGTCAAATCCTCTGAGTTTCCTCCATGTGCCTTTTGGAGCATGTTGTCTTGACTTGTAACAGGACCACCTTTATTCTTGGAGAAGAAATTTCTGATACTTGAATTTTTTTGAATAGTAGAAGAATGACGACGCAAGGCAGACAAAACATCATCACTTGTTGCACGAATATGGGATCCAAACACACAGGAGTCCCACTGTTTTAGCCATAGAAGTACCTGAACGACATGCATCTACACATGTTAAGTAAAAGCTCAAACATACACTGGAACCTTGACATCAAATAGCAGCAGCCAGCAGGATATTATTTAAGCAAAGATTTAGTATTTTACAAGCATATATCTTACGAGCCAATGGAATAATTAATTACCTCCCTGTTTGTGTGTTCATCACTTAGTAGCTCTGTGAAAGAATTTGGTGAATATTTTTCCACCCAAAGTTGTTCTGTAACTTGTGGAGTCACTGGGCAACCCTCAACAGTTTGTGTCTCTGTGCTTTCCAGCAATGCCTTCATAGCCATTGTAAAACATGGATTAGTAAGATTAGCTTATCACCTACAGCTTCCTGCAATGAACATGGTTCTAGACGCAGACAAAATAAATTTTTGGTTAGGCCTTTCCCTTATCACCTACAGCTTCCTGCAATGAACATGGTTCTAGACGCAGACAAAATAAATTCTTGGTTAGGCCTTTCCTTGTGTCAAGGGCGTTGATGCCCAGGGTAGCCGGACCCCGACTACGAAGATCGTAGTCTCGGTCCGTAGCTGCAGCAGGGTTATACCCCCACGCTGCTGCCCTTCGACGGCGGGGATAGATCCCTGGCCGGCGGCTTGGAGAAGAGGGGTTGTGAGAGGTAGATTGCCAAAATACTTCTTATTTCATAATCTGTCTTACAAGGGATATATATAGCCTCTCGGCCAACCACCCTTCCTAGACTTAAGGACTAAGTTACTAGCTAACAACCAGATTTATTCAAACTGGAACTAACTAACAGATTTATTTGAAATCGAAACTAACAAACAGATTTATTCAAACTCTAAACTAACAATCCTTATCTGATTTCAAACTCAGTCGCGGCCCCCTTCCTGGGCCTTGTGCGCCTCCCTTTCTGCTGCCCGGCGCATATCTCGCGCTCGGCGCCGTCGTGTATACACGCGGCCCCACATGACATCTCTCCCCTCCTCGAGAGGCAGCTCGTCCTCGAGCTGGAAGAGTGGGAACTGTCTGCGGATAGCGTCGACATCCTCCCAAGTGGCCGAAGCTGGTGTCGCGCCCTTCCAGTGGATAAGAACCTGCCGGACACCCCGTGCCAGGCGCGCCTTGACAGCACGATCTGGTTCCTGGATGACTGCACCATGGCGGACTGCCGGAAGAGCCGGTGGCACCTGCGGGGGGTCGCCGTGGAATTTCTTCAGGAGGCCGACGTGGAAGACATCATGTAGTCGTGCTTGCTGTGGTAAGGCGAGCCGGACAGCGGCGTTGTTGATGCATTCAATGATGCGGTAGGGTCCATAGAACTTGGGCTTGAGCTTGCTGGACGGAGCCTGAGGAAGGGACGCAGGTAGGCGCTGCCGGAGGCGGAGAAGAACCCAGTCACCCACTTGAAAGTTGGCCGGCCGGTGCACCCTGTCGTAGTGGCGCTTCTGCACTGCTTGGGCCTGCTCCAGTCTTATACGGATGTCCTCCAAGAACTCCGTGCGCTCTTCCATAGTCTTGGCTACTGCTGCCACGCGTGTTTCGCCTGGATCGTATGATCGAATGGACGGTGGTTCACGTCCGTAGACGACGCGAAATGGCGTCTCGCGCAGTGATGACTGGAACGCTGTGTTGAAGACGTATTCCGCCCAAGGGAGCCAGCGGAGCCATTCGCGTGGTCGATCACCTGTCAAGCATCTCAAATACATAATAATCACTCTGTTAGCCGATTCGGACTGCCCATCTGATTGGGGATGGAAGGCAGACGACATCTGGAGCTTTGTGCCACTCAAGCGCATTAACTCGCGCCAGAAGTTGGAGGTGAACACTGTGTCGCGGTCGGATACTATAGACTGCGGAATACCATGCAGTCTGACAATTTCAGCAAAGAATGCCTGTGCCACACTTTCCGCCGAGTATGGGTGTGCAAGAGGAATGAAGTGACAATACTTGCTGAATCGGTCGACCACTGTCAGGATTACCGACTTGCCCCTGACGCGTGGAAGTGCTTCGACGAAATCCATGGCGATGTCTGTCCACACCCCTTGTGGCACGGGCAAGGGAAGTAGCAGGCCTGCTGGGTGTAGATGTTCAGACTTATTGCGCTGGCATACGGCACAAGCTCGAACTAGGTCCTGTACTGCGCGCCTCATGTTGGGGGAGTGGAAGTCGCGGCGGAGGCGGTGCAGCGTTCGTTGGACCCCTTCATGTCCCTCTTCGTGGACGGCCACCAGGACCTCTTGCAGCAATGGTGATGTTGGGGGAATGTACAGCCGGCCACTGTATTGGATCAGCCCATCTGCGAGTGCCCATGGTTGCGGTCTGGTACCTGCCCTGACCTCTTCTTGCAGTGCGCGCAGGGCCGGGTCGGTGGTCTGTGCCTGACGAAGCCGATCTATGAAATCAAAATGCGGGGCAGATAGCGCCAATATCATGCTGTCTTCAGGTGTGTCCCTTCTAGAGAGAGCATCTGCCACAGCATTGGAGTGCCCCGGCTTGAATTCTACGGCGAAGTCGAACCCCAAGAGCTTGCCGACCCAGTGATGCTGCGGAATGGTGGACAGGCGCTGGTCGAGCAGGTACTTGAGACTGTAGTGATCGGTCTTGACGATGAAGTGGCGCCCCCATAAATATGGCCGCCAATGACGGACGGCGTGGACTAGGCCGATCAGCTCGCGCTCATAGGCGGCGAGCGCACGGTGTCGTGGTGCTACCGGCCTGCTGAAGAAGGCAATCGGGTGGCTGTCCTGGACCAGCACGGCCCCGAAGCCATGAGATGACGCGTCGCATTCGACCATGAATAGCTTGGTGAAGTCCGGCAAGGCGAGTACTGGAGCCGATGTCACCGCGTCTTTGAGAGCGGCAAACGCGGCTGTTGCCTCAGGAGACCACGAGAACCCTTCTTTTCGCAGGAGAGCAGTGAGCGGTGCAGCGATGGTCCCGTAGTTGTGTACGAACTTCCTGTAGTAGCCTGCCAACCCGAGGAAGCCTCGCACTGCTCGAGCCGACCGCGGACGCGGCCAATCTTTGACGGCTTGAACCTTGGTTGGGTCCATGGCGACGCCCGCGGCCGAGACGACGTGCCCCAGGTACGCGACCGATGATGCTGCGAATGCGCACTTAGCGCGTTTGAGGAAGAGGTTGTGTTGTTGCATCACGTCGAAGACGGCGCGTACGTGGCGTAAATGGTCCGCCCATGTGTTGCTGTAGATCAAAATATCATCAAAAAACACAAGTACGAAGCGGCGAAGGAACGGGCGGAGGACGTCGTTCATCAATGCCTGGAATGTAGCAGGGGCATTGCACAACCCGAAGGCCATAACCAAGAACTCGTAGAGGTCGTCATGTGTTCGGAACGCCGTCTTGTGGATGTCGCCGGGACGCATACGGACCTGGTGGTAGCCCGAGCGCAGGTCCAGTTTAGTGAAGAAGCATGCGCCATGGAGCTCGTCCAGGAGTTCTTCGACGACGGGAATGGGGAAGGCATCCTTCACCGTGAGCGCGTTGAGCGCCCTGTAATCGACGCAGAAACGCCATGATCCGTCGGCCTTCTTGACTAGGAGGACTGGTGACGAGAATGCGGAGTCGCTGCGTCGGACGATGCCTTGGTTGATCATGGTGGCACACTGTCGTTCCAACTCGTCTTTATGAGCGGCCGGGTACCTGTACGGCCTAACCGCCACTGGCAAGGCGCCCGGTTTGAGGACGATGTTGTGGTCGCGGGCGCGCTGTGGTGGCAAGCCGGTTGGTTCAGCAAAGAGGCCCCCAAACGCTGATAGCAGCTCATTGAGGAGGTCCTGCGGGGAGACGGTGGCTGCCATGAGCGGGGTCCTTCGTGCGGTTACGTCATCCCAGCTGACCGGCCGACCTTGGCGGTTGAACGCCATGGTTCGCTTGGTGAAGTCCCAGACGATTGGTCCCAAGGTCACCATCCATTGAGTGCCTAGGACCAAGTCGTAGCCGGCGAGAGGCATGATGTAGAGGTCGACGCAGAACTCCTCGCCGCCTATGGAGATTCGGGTCTGTCGGAGTACGCCGGCGCAAGAGATCCGCTCGCCGTTAGCCACTGTGGCCGTGAGGCGCGCGCCACCTTGTGCTTGAAGGCCCGTGCGGTTCGCTGTTGCTTCCCCAATGAAGTTATGGGTAGACCCCGTGTCCAGGAGGGCCGTGAGGGATGCTGCGCCCACGGTCACATTCACCTGCATTGTATCACAAATTGGCATACCGGCGACGGCTCTGAGCGAGAACACGGGTGCGTCCTGATCTGCTTCATCTTGTGTGGGGGTGAGCTCGATGCCGTCGATATAGAAGAGCCGGCGGCAGACCCGGTTGTGACCCCTGGAGTATGGTTCGTTGCAGTTATAGCAGAGGCCAAGACGTCGCCTTTCCGCCTGTTCATCCGTCGAGAGCCGTTTCGCCTGATTGGCCCCGTTCCTGACCTGGGGGGCTGATAACGCCGGTGGAGGCGTTTGTGGCGTCGGCAGAGGCGGAACCGGTAGTGCGGATGAGGCCGGGCCGGCGGTCGCCGCGGGACGCGGGGGCGGGTTGGGAAGCAGTGCCCGTGATGCGGTCCTGGCCGGTGCCTGTTGCAGCCTGTCCATCTCCATTAGCTCCACCTGGCGGGCGAGGCTCATGGCAGCGGCCAACGTCTCGGGATTATGGATCCGGACGGCGTGGCTCAGTGGTGGAAGAAGGCCGCCGGTGAAGAGCTGGACTCGTTGCGCCTCGGTGAGACGTCCCGCACGTGGTAGGAGGGCCTGGAACCTGTTGGCATATTCCTCCACGGATCCTGTTCGCCTACATTCGGTGAGTTCAAACAATGGAGCCGACCGAAGAGGAGGTCCAAACCTTAACATGATGCGATCCTTGAAATGCGCCCATGTGGGCGTGCCTTCATCTTCTTGGAGCTGGATGTACCACAATTGTGCGACTTCTTCCAGATGATAGGATGCCATCCACACCCGTTCTTCCGTCATCGTGCGCTGCTGTGTGAAGTAAGATTCACATTTGTTGATGAACAGCAAGGGATCTGTTTTGCCATCAAAGCGGGGGAAGTCCAGTTTCTGGAATCGTGGTGGTCGATCGGTGTGTTGCTTGCCATCTGTGGTGCCGCCGGAACTGGAGGATGAGGAGGATGGATCCTTGTTTTTCTTGAGCTCGGCCACATCTGCTTGCAGCGTCGTGATCGTGCCGGTGAGGACTTCGAGTAGTCTAGCCAAGTCGGCGTTGGATGGCTCGGCCATTGGTGAGGGGCTGTTTGGTGGAGAAGGCTGATGTGGCTGTGATGCGGTGGAGGTGGGGTTGCTGTTGGCGGAAGAGGAGGATCGTTGTGACCTTGATACCAAGTTGTCAAGGGCGTTGATGCCCAGGGTAGCCGGACCCCGACTACGAAGATCGTAGTCTCGGTCCGTAGCTGCAGCAGGGTTATACCCCCACGCTGCTGCCCTTCGATGGCGGGGATAGATCCCTGGCCGGCGGCTTGGAGAAGAGGGGTTGTGAGAGGTAGATTGCCAAAATACTTCTTATTTCATAATCTGTCTTACAAGGGATATATATAGCCTCTCGGCCAACCACCCTTCCTAGACTTAAGGACTAAGTTACTAGCTAACAACCAGATTTATTCAAACTGGAACTAACTAACAGATTTATTTGAAATCGAAACTAACAAACAGATTTATTCAAACTCTAAACTAACAATCCTTATCTGATTTCAAACTCAGCCGCGGCCCCCTTCC
This sequence comes from Zizania palustris, assembly GCA_019279435.1. Classification (NCBI taxonomy): domain Eukaryota; kingdom Viridiplantae; phylum Streptophyta; class Magnoliopsida; order Poales; family Poaceae; genus Zizania; species Zizania palustris. The sequence goes on along the minus strand of JAAALK010000079.1, from coordinate 53,277,161 downwards.
TGGGCCTTGTGCGCCTCCCTTTCTGCTGCCCGGCGCATATCTCGCGCTCGGCGCCGTCGTGTATACACGCGGCCCCACATGACACCTTGGGTCTTGCTTAGTGCAGTTCTCAATGCTTAGTGCAGTTTTGCAAATTAAGAATGACAAAAAAAAATAGTAGCTGAAGTTATTATAGTGTAGAGCCAAGGATAATAGAGTCATGGTTTTTTGAGGCTGTGCACTGAATTCCAGTTGCAAAACCAATAGGAATAAAACAATAACTTCACATTCTCAATTTCTTAATCCATAGGATTAAGTACTTCCACAAAAAAATCATATAACTAATCAACATAGCGATCACAGCTCCTGGTGGCAGCAACACTCAACAGCATTCTCTACTTTTTCCCACTGTTCCCCAGAACAATTCATTTCACTGTTTGGACTCTGTAGACGCTGCCCACCTACCTAACTATGATGTAATGTTACGGTAAAACAATCCTCTTATAGTCTTATACCATATATTGACATCAACTAATGTTAATGATCATTACATAAGAAAACTAATGGCAATAATCTCAGACACATATGCACCTTTGCTAGAGCCTCTTGCTCAGCACGACTTGACAGTGAATGAAATGATTCTGTGAGAAGCCCTGCAGAAGGACAAATGACAACAAGCAAAACAATGGTCTATCAAAAATCTTTAGTCAACAGCGTGGTGTTTTTCAGGAGAACTATTTAAGTGCGGGAAATAGAAGTAGACTCGTTAACTGACCCTTATGGTTGAAATTTGGTTTCGAAATGTGAGACATTTGCCTACTTCCCACAATTCCTCCACCATCCGACCCATCTGTTGCAAGCTTCGCATAAACCCTCTCTCCATTGGGCGCGGTGATGGGTATACAGTCCCCACGGATATCCGATGCGAACCGCGAAATCGTCGTTTCAGCGACGACCTCAGCGACTGGAGGCGAGTAACGTAGCCAGTCATCGTCCCCGGAATCCTCACAATCCACGTTCCTCCGCTTGCTCCTCTCGTCCCCCTGCTCCTGCGGAGGCGGAGGGGGAGGCCGCTTCAGATTGCCTTCAGACGCTTCATCTTAACACACGTACGGCCAGTTGCGTCAGCGGTGGAAACTCGAAACATATACTCGAGGCCTAGGTTACGATCTACGGTGAAGGGACTGGCACGCACCTGCAGGCTTCTTCGTGGGGGACACGGCAGTCTCCTGCGGGGGGACCCGCGGCTGGACCACGCCGGCGGCGGCCGGGACGAAGCCCTCGTCGTCGGGATCGTCGAAGTAGGCGTCCTCCTCTTCCTCCTCCGGGGGGAACCCGTGGCTCTCCATCCACTCGAGCTCCTCCGGATCTGGCATCTCCATATCCATGTCTGCTTCCATCGCCGCCTCGCCGACGCGGAGCAAGCAAGGCAGAAGGCAAGGGAGGGAGCGAAGCGGCGGCGAAGGGTGAGTGAGTGGCTCGGTGGCTGGAGCCTGGAAGTGGCGGGGAATGGGAATTGGGGGTTGGGGTGTTTCGCGCCTTCCGGCGAGTGGTTTTCTCGATCTCGGGGACACTGGGAAGGGTGGTACGGCTCGGCCCAATATTCCATTCGGCCAGTTTGGCAGTTAGCCTAGTGCTTCGAGGTATAGGAATTAAATTTTAGATAATGCGGGGATTATTTATTTGGTAAATTATTCGTGAGACAATTCTAATGAGTTTAATTACGTCACGATTTAACAATGTGATGCTACTGTAAACATTTGCTAATTATGAATTAATTAGGCTTAATAAATTCGTCTCGCGAATTATCCTCCAATTCTGCAATTATTTTTATAATTAGTTCACGTTTAATCCTTCAAATTGATATCCAAACATTCGATATGACACGAGCTAAAATTTAGCTCCCTATTGAATTTAGTCCGTGTCATATCGAATATTTAGACATCAATTTGAAAGATTAAACTTGAACTGATTATAAAAATAATTACAGAATTGGAGGATTATTCATGAGACAATTTTTTAAGCCTAATTAATCCATGATTAGCAAATGTTTACTGTAGCATTACATTGTCAAATCATGGCGTAATTAGGCTTATTGGATTCGTCTCGTGAATAATCTACCGATTATGAATGGGTTTTATAAATAGTATACATTTAATATTCCAAAATAGTATCCAAACATCCGATGTGGCAACTAAAATTCAGGACTAAAGATCCAAACATGGTCTTAGTAAGCTTGAAGATATTTTGGAGTTGTTGGGCTTCCGAGTTTCGACTTGTTCAGGTTCAGCTCAAACAGGAATCATTCTTATCATCCATTGTCACTAATATGTATTTGACCCAACCATGTCAATATAAAATTTATATGTTAGTGATAAAATCACAGCGTAATTGACTACATATTGAATTGATTCTGGTTCAGCTACGGTGAAAAGTCTGAAACAAAAGTTCAGATTGTTTGGTTGCTAACTATTGGAGTATTCGATAATAAAATTTACCACGCTTGCGTATACCTAAATTGAGGTTATTAAATTATTTGTAGTAAGTCTAAATAAATCTTGTTACATTTTTGTAAGTTATTGACGTGTAAGACTAGAAAAAATCTTGTCACAATGTTAAAAAGTACATCATTCTTTAATGAGATTTAAATAAGAAAATCTTACTTAAAAAACATAGATTAGTCTCGTAATCATAAAACATAGGTAAACTCTAAATAAGTGCATCAATCACTTATACAATAAAATATGTGATGCTAAAACTTGAGCTAACACACAAACTCATGAAAATAGTTACTCGCAACATCTGTTATTATGAATCACCAAAAATCAATATAGCTTTAGGACTGAGATCTTTTAGTATTAAAAACCGTAATACTTAGTCAAACTCTTGATTGTTGGGATGGGGTGGCGCAAGGCATCTGTAATTCAAATCGTAAAACGTTACTCCCTCTGTCTCAAAATATAACTAGTTTTTGACTTCAAATTTTGATCTAAATATATCATCTCGTACTTGTAAAATATAATATTTGCATTGTCTCCAAAATATTCATATTGTTCGTAGCTTTGTTACTTGTTATTCTAACTAACCACTCTCATTTCTGTACTTACCAATCCCAAGAAAAAATATGGTTATTGTTCCTAGCTTTATCACATTATTCACATATTATTCTATGTAACCATTCTCAGGCTTGTACTTACCAATCCTGAGAAAATTTATAGCTAAGATAAGCCATAAGGGAATACAAGAAGTTGTTTGTTTTAATTTGTGATTATAATAATCTAAATTGTTAGTTAAAAGTGCAAATAAACAATGAGTTTATTAATCCTACTTATTATAATCTACAAATTATAGTAACTAGTTAAGCCGGTAGAGTCTATTTTTAGTTTATTACTCTAGAAAGACTAAAAGATAGCTCCCATGCTTGTGAAAATTATTCTATGTGATCTCATACTCAAGCTTTAGTCATCCACATTTAGCTTTGAGAGCATTACAATCTCTTACCATTCAAACATAACAAATTTTCAAGCTTTTATAAGCTAACTTATTATAATCCTCATCTATAAGTTAAGAGGAGTTTTGCCATTCTTGAGGGCTCGGAGGTACTAAATCTGAGTCATTGATCACCCTCATCTAATGGTTTAGATTATGTAACGGTTTAGATTATGTAGTATATACTAGTACCTTCTTGATCAAAAAAATGGTAACTCTAGTAGTGGAAGAGTATTTTGGTACTTTCACGCCAAGATTTCACAACATAGAAAACTAAGCTTTCTTTCACGGAGCTATTCCCAACACATCACATGTAGCCGTTGGCGAGGCTTGTGCCACCGTTGGGCCGACGGGGTGGTGCGACACAGGCGCTTGGAAGGTGGGGCTCGGTGATGGGTCTAGGGGTGGTGAGGCCGATGGGTGGCGGCGTGGCTTGGGCGGTGAGCTGGTGGGGCTCGGCGATGAGACCTAGGGCAACGAGACCGCCTAGAGCGGTTGGCCGGCGGGGTGGGATGCTCTATTTTTTTTCTTATCATGCTCCTACAAATCAACTATTAGATCTGATTTGGTACCTCTTAATAACTTATATTTAGTGGTACCTCTTCAAAGATGATAAAACCCCTCATAAGTTAAATCATAGTAATTTCAATTAAGCTAAAACTAATAAGACCCAACTTAGTTTCAACGTAGGAGTGCTTTATGAATACAATTCAAATGATTTTTAGAAACCAATTCCTTTTTCCCAAAAACACTGCAGAAAAATTTTCTACTGATTTGAATTCTTAAAAAAATCATTTAAATTTCTTTCGAGAATGTCATAATCCTAAAAAAGACTCTCTCTCTCTCTCTCTCTCTTTGGGGGGGGGGGGGGCGGCTGCTAAAGTTGGCGGAACTTCTGTGGGTGGATAAATAGGTTTGATGTTTAGAACAAATGATATTTTTTTTGAAATCCATTACAAAGTATGGGTCTTTGTCCAGTGTACTAAAAAAGTGAAAATATCATAGTTTGGAGCACTTGATTCTTATATTTTCCCTATGCCTGATATTATATGTAAGTTCATCACGTTACCAACTTACAATTGGACAAGTGTCTGTTGACTTTTGGATGAAATCCGAGAAGACAAACCTTCGAGAGTTGTTTGATATGATTGGACACACCGGTTTGGCCTGATAATTTGTTTCTGAAAAAGGTGAGAGTAATCCTCCACTAAATGAAGCTGTCATGGCAATAATAGTGCATTAATATCAAATAGGAGCCGAGTGATTTGTTTTCTGCAAGCAAATGAGAATGGTAGGTTTGAGCCCATCTTTTGTTAGACAGAGAGACTTATGCCTTCATTGGAATGTATTAGAGATTTGTGTTGAATATAGATGTTTAATCTAGTTATGATTAAACTTTGAGTTGTAATAAGAAGTAGGTAGAGTACTAGTCTAATATTGTATCTAGGGGCTATATAAATATATGGCCAACCCCTATATAACTAATGAGAGACGACATAAGTGGTCGATTTAGGCGTGTGGTGTTATCATGGTATGTCCGAATACTAGTGTAGACACCGTTCATGGGGAGGAGCGTCCGTAGTCATGCTTCGGAGTTATAGAACTCTGTTACCAAAATATCGTACATCGGTGTTGTCTTTTGACTCCGTTATTAAAATATCATGTCTCAGTGTTGTCTCTTAATTGTGATTTTCTAATGATATCTTTTCGATCTTATTGATTCCGCTACGTTAGGCCATACGAGTGCCTGATTTTCATACCAGAATGCCCCAAGGTGGGGAGCTCTCACAACCATACGCCAGTGGTGATGTTTTTGCAATGCCTTCAGGAGTTCATGGCGTCCGGAGTCCCAGTTGATATAATACCTAAGGACAAGGAGGGTAAGACTAGCTTCTTGTTTACACCCGGGGATCTCGACGAGTGTGTCAGGAAGATCAACCAACTCCTTTCGTCAAAGGATCTCAGAGAATCCGTCGGAAGAACCGCAAGAGAGGAAATGGAGAAGTGTGACCGGAGAACAGCCTCAAAGAAAATACGCAATGAGCATTACAGTACCGCGACGTGGTACCGGAGGAAGAAGACGACAAGCAGAACTAACTAGGTAACACTTATTGGCTCCGGATTTCGTTCACTGCCCTGTCCAACTAGTAACTGTTAATAACGAAGAATTTGTAGATTGTACCCAGCAGCTTGCGAGTTTGTGCTGCTAGCTGCCATTCACGTGTCCACAGTTATGGAATTGTCATTGACCAAAAGCTTGTATTCAGGTCTTGTACATTGGAGAGCTCTTTGAGATGGTTATTACCATCGAAGTGCTTACTGCAAGCTCCTGCCCATTCAGTCTATTGGTAAACATAAAACACTGTAGGCGCTGCTCGCTGCCTCCAGAGTAAAAAGCTGAATTATGCATTGTAATTGTCAAGTTGTGAGCTGGTACTGCCAGTTTTTTGGTAGCTTACATGTTGCGCAATGCCATACCAGGGGGCATAGCTAAACACACACCTGATGACATGAGGCGCAAAATCCTCGAGATTGTAGCACGTGCTTGTTTATGCGATTTCAAGAGGATTTTATTGCCAACTGTGAAGCTTAGAGTTTCTTTGTGTTTAGTTTAGATTTTGTAACCAGCTTCTCGGTTTTAAAGCCTAAAGATAAACTAAAAAGTATGAGATAAAACTATTTTTTCTAACTGTAGCAGTTTTTGTGGTACAAATTGAAAGTTTTCAATCCCAGCATTCCACAACTTTTTGTATTGTTCGATATCTTCGTCAGTCATATGGAATTATTATATCTGTTAATTTAGGGATGAAATTGTTGTTTTATATTGTTAAACTTTAAAAATTGTTCTGCTATATATACACAACTACTATAACTCAATTTTCACAGTTTTTTTATAATACAATCACAAGGGCTCAACCAAACACATGGGAGTCTCCAGTCTTCCGCGAGCAAAAGTGTAGGATAGTCGGACGAGCATTTATAAGCCAATACAAAATTGTCAACCAGCAATAGTTCCTAACGTGTGTGTATATATATATATGTGTGTGTGTGTGTGTGTGTTTGTGATGAAACCGAAAATCTAGAAGATTACATAACCGGATTTGATTGTTAGACATGTTTATCTCTTATAGATTTTGTCTATAAATAGAAATATCTCTTATAGATTTTGTCTATAAACAGAAAGATCTCCTCATTCGTTCAGTCGTTTGTAGCCGGTATGTCTCAACCTGCATGTGGCAATGCAAATATTGAGATATTGTTCGGTTAGTTCAAAATAAATACTTGCATGCAAGAGATTCCGTTTGGTTAGTTATACGAACTTGGAATACAATTACCTCTTTATTTGGATGAAACAATCGTCACATAAAAAACAAGTAATTATATTTCAGATACAACCAACCCATGAAAACTTATTAACTCGTCTTTATATTGAGGAAAATGGAGACTTCTTTTGCAGTATCAAAATAGCAAATCTCCCACCGTGTCGGTCTGCTGCCTGCTGCGCCCATCCGTACCTGCCAGAGCTAGCGGCGAGCTCGATGTCCACCACCCACCTGTGTGCGCGCTGGCCCTCTCCGTCGGCCACCCGCCGCCGCCGACCCGACTCCCATCCCTCCATCGTATCAACAAATCCTCTCCGCCAAAAAAAGGCGGTTCCCATGCAAACAGCACATCTGCACACGTAACATGTTTGCAAAATTGAGCCTTCCCTTCCCTGACTGGCCCTGTGCATTATCCTCACCAATAAAATTGCAAGTTTTCCGAGGAATTGCTGCTGTGATACCCGTGACCTCATCATAACATCACTCCAGAAGTAAGGGCAACAACTACAAGTCTGTTGACATTTGAAGCAGTACTGTTATTCATCTTGGAGCACTATCATGAGTTCTCCACCTTGATTGATAATGCTGTCTAGAAATGCAATTAGTTTTTCTTTGTCCTGAAACTCCCTGGGTACCGAAAAGTCACTATCCAGATTAAACCAAGTGCCATTAATGCTTCGAATTGCCACCCAATGCCTGCCAGTCCAGAGCCCTCCCAGCCTCCTGACAGGCACATTGATCATCAGACCAACCAACGCTGCTGCATCCAGATCAATTGAAGAAGCCCCCTTCCGATGATCATGCCAAACTACCTTCTTGTTTCTAGCTTCCAATGCCGTGATAAGTACATTTACATCATAGTTCCCGGTGAATACATTGTGGTGGGGCTTAAAAATCAGTGACGGAGTCCATTGGTCCTTGTTCGGATCAGTACGAACAAGATTTTCAGCAATCCCATCCAACTCAGCTCGGGTGAAAGAACCCTTTTCCTGAACCATACGACAACCGTTAAAAATTGGTACAGCTAGATAAACTAAGATGACGTGGGCGCAAGAAAATGGATCATGCTGTTTCTAGTATGATCACTCTCCCTTCTCTGGTTTAGTTATAAACAAAATGTTAATCAAGCAGGACCTGGAAAAAAACTTGGATATAGTGTTCTGTGTTCAACTGTTCATGCAGTCACACAGGCTCTTTGCAAGCACAAATTAGCCTCTCAAATGCACATAAAAAAACAATTTCAGGCAGACTGAAGAAAATCAACAGGACAAAAACATTTGTGTATATTGAGTTATCAGCTAAAGTTCATGTTTCACGAGCACACCTAGTCAGCTTTCAGACGGTAGGTGTAGCAGAAGCATGCTCAGGCGAATGTGCAATAAATATAAGGCCTAAATATAAATGTGAAATACAGTTGATGAATTCGTGGAAAACATTGCTCAAACCACCAAAACTGTCCAACAATCAACTTCCTCTAAGACCGACTTGAGTCTGTTTGGAGAGCTTCAAATCCTGAGAAGTAGCTTATGATTATAGCTAGTAAAATCTTTTTAGTGTTTTATAGATTTTGGTTTCTAGTCCATTTTCAAATTCTACAACTATTGAGTTTTACGATCTAAAGTCAGAATTTGTACTGTTTGGAAAGCTTCAGATTTCAGATTTTAGGAGTATCTGTAGCTAACAAACAAAAGCTCCCCAAACATGCCTCAAACCATCTCTATTGTACTTGTTATTTTTGATTTGCTATTCATAGCAATAACAAGTCTTCTTATTCAAATTGACTTGCTATTTTGCTATTCACTCTAATATACTTTCTAAATGTGACTTCTATCAATTTATATGCATACAAAGAAAATGAAAACAATTAAACAAGTTCAACACTCAATGGAATAGCAAGTTTAGTACAATAGAGATGTTTTTTAGACTATACTTGCTATTTTAGAGAATAGCAAATGTGATAGCAAGTACAAAAGAGATGTTAAGTGCTACCACTTCCACCTAGTACACAGCCAAAAATCTTTATATTTTGGGATGAAAGTAGTAGCTTTCACTAAGATGAGAAGGAGCAATCCAGCAACTTCCCACATTTTTGCTTCCAAGACGTTGTGATCTTTCACCAGCGCACAAGTTGAGAACTTGAGATAAGATGGCCGATCCACATGAACAATGAGCATCATGGACAGTACCCACGGAATGGAACAACACAACGCTTAACCACTACCAATCCCCTACGAATATCTCGATCCTAGTCCGGTTCACCTTGCTAGTCTGGCGTGTTTGCGCCCAATTTGATGGCAGCAGCCGACATCAGTCACACGGGAAATCACATGAAAAGGAATTGAAGCCATGGACTTATGGAGTACGGAAAGCCATGGGAAATCACACGAAATTAGAGAAGAAAAGATAGAGGCGGCAATTCTAGAACACTCGTTAGAACTTGAGAACCTAGCGGGATGATACCAGAGGGGGAGAGATGAGTCACCTGCATAAGGTTGTTGAGGGCGTGGAGGAGGCAGAACTGCAGCCGCTGCCTTTCGTGATACACCTTGCTGCTGCTGCCGCTGCCTTTCGTGATACACCTTGATCCCTCCCCGTCCTGTTTGGCCTCTGGTTTCGCTCCCGAATCCATGCGGAGATTGAGCAGGAAGGAGAAGAGAGAAAGAGGATTTGGATTTGGCGAGAAGATTTGAGCGGCACGATAGTTCCTTCCGTCCCCTTCCCTCACGCCGCGCCAAACTCGCCTATGTGCCGCCGCCGCCGCCGCCGCCTCCGAAACCCCACCGACGTCGTGCCCTCTACAACACACACAACACGAACCGAATTCCGCCGGTTCCGTACACCATTAGCTTTCTATAAGCGATTTTTCTATACGTGATTGGTTCATGAGAAATCATACGATGACTAATACAGAAGCAGATGATTTTTTATGATAAATACAGAACTTTTTAAAAATGATAATTTGCTTATTTGACTCTTTAATTACAATGATACTGAGTACTTTACAACAACGCCTAAAACCATTTACCTCCACGTTCTAAGGATGGGTTTGTTTCTGTTGTAAGCGGTAAAAAAACTACTATGAGCTATTTGTCGGGAAAAAGTTAAATATTATTTGGTTGAAATTGCTATGAAAATATTGTTGTGAGATGATTGTTTTTAATGACTTACATAATTTTATCATTATAATATTCTATACATATATATAAATAGGAAACACTCAACATTAATGCAATTAAATAACTGGAAAATGTATTAGATAAATAAAAAAGTGATATTGTTTTTTCACAACATTTTTAAATTCATATTATTTAAAAAATATATAAATATAAAAATTATAAGTTATGTTTGAAGTACGTTCAATAATAAAATAAATGATATTTCAAAAATATTTTGAATAAAACGAATGGTTAAATACTGTAAAAAAAAGTCAATGACGAGATCATTTTAAAAAAGAAATGGAGTAATAGTTTGCCTTTTTACAGATAAATGCATAGAACTATCTGTACTGAGTTGATAATAGTTTGTGCCAATTTTCCTGTTAAACTGCAAAACAAAAACGTGTTAAACAATCCACTTGAAAATGCAGGAATATCACAATAAATTTTACGGGAAAACTCCCTTATTCCAAACGGGGCTTTAAAAAGTCTAGATTTCTGACGATATCATCCAAACGGGGCTACTATACGGCAAGACGACGAGAACAATTGATGATCCAAGCCAACCCAGGTAGCTAACCTAGGACGACGTACATGAAGAACCAAACAAGTCATTTTTTAAAAAAACATTTTTATTTGAATTTAAAATTTTAAGTATATTCTTTGAAAAATTACATAACTATATCTTAGACCATGTACGGATCTAGAGGTTAGAGTTAGTTTGTGTTAGATTTACCCTAACTACCCCAAATACTCATACATGATTTAGAGTTGGGCTAGTTCAATCTAACTCATCAAAAAAAATTAGCACCTTCAAGGGGTGCTAATTGGGGCTAGTTTGTGTGAGACCCGCCTAAAAAAAGATTTCTAGCCACACAACGGATCCCCACACAGTCACACAGCCACACAGCGGGACTAGCCTAGCCACACTAAATCAAGCTGAAAAGTAGTCAAATGATTGAAAAAGTAACTAACTCTAACCTCTCACCCTTGTATCCATACACCTCAAGGGCTAGAATTATTTCAGAATTAATTTAGGGTTACAATCTAACAGTAACCTCTAGCCCTGCTAGAGTTTCCAAACAGAGCCTTAGTCAATCAACCGTTAGTTAGTTAACAGAGGTCATGTCAATAAATAATAATTGATAAATCCCTATCAACCCTTTTATCTAAATCTGGTTGATAGGGGTCTAATTCTGTAAATTTTAAAAACAAGCCTAAAATTATAATTGCAAGTAAAAAAATAACCATTTAAAAATATAATAGCACGTGAGTAATTTTTCCTTTTAAAAAAACTCTAACGAGTCAAGGGGAGCAGCATATTCCAGCTTCCAGCAGTTGACGGGAAAATAGGCATCGCTTTCCAGTCTTCTCCGATGAAATGTACAGACTGCGCCATCCTCGCAACATGCCAAGGTGTGAGATATTCTTCAAAATTCTTCTCACTCTTCCGAGCTGAAACGAAACCTGAAAAAAAAAATCTGGGAATGTTTCGCAGCTGACCAATCGACTAAGGGTCCTTTTGGTTTGGCTTCCGGAAGCAGTTTTTGCTTCCTAGAAGCCAAAAGCCAAACCAAAGGGTATATTTCTATCCAGCGGCTTTTAGTAAAAGCAGCTTTTGGTGCAGTGTAAATGTGAAAGCTCCTTCAGACCTGCTTTCTGTGTCTTTTGGCTTCGCAACCATACAAAATTTCATAAATTGACATTTCGAATTTCATACAACCATACAAAAGTCTATAAATTAACATTTCAAATTTTATACAACCATACAAAATTCTATAAATTGACATTTCAAATTTCATACAACCATACAAAATTTCATAAATTGACATTTCAAATTTCATACAACCATACAAAATTTCATAAATTGACATTTCAAATTTCATACAACCATACAAAATTTCATAAATTGACATTTCAAATTTCATACAACCATACAAAATTTCATAAATTGACATTTCAAAATTCATACCATACAAAATTTCATAAATTAACATTTCAAATTTGATACAACCATATAAAATTTCATAAATTGACATTTCAAATTTCATACAACCATACAAAATTTTATAAATAGACATTTCAAATTTCATACACCCATACAAAATTTCATAAATTGATTTTTTTACACAGCTCACAGATCAAAGCAGCTTCACAGTCGTTTCAGCCAAACGACTTTCAGCTTTCTCACAGCTAACATCCCACAGCAACTTTTCCACAGCCCACAGCCCACAGCAGCTTTTTTGCACAGCCACAGCTCAACCAAACACACCCTAAACTATCCTCTCAAACTCTGAGAATTTGATTTAATCTCATCTAATCTCAAGTGTTAACTGACCGTGCACGCTCCAAGCTAGAAAGTTAGAAGCCGAACTAAATAGTTCGTAGTATAAATTAAAAAACTAGTATAATCTAACTTTCACAACTTTTTAGTTCAATTTTCAACAAAAAATATCCATCATGCTATATTTAGTAAAATATATCATTTTAGTAAAATATATTATTTTATTGTAATTCAAAAAATATATAATTTTAGTATAAATATTATAAAAATTTTACGATTATAATAATTTATATGCAAAATTACATATTAATTACTGAAACATAAATCTACAACTCAACTTTTTTACAACTTAGCTAAACACATCCTTAAAAGAGGCACGGCAGCAGCGGTAGGGTAGGCTGAATTCTGAAGTCTGAACTTTGGAGGGGAATTCTGAAGTTGCCGTCTGAAGTCTGAACGTCGAAGGGGGAAGCAGGGCGGTAGTCGGAAGTCTAAGCTCCGTCTTGCCAAAACTTTTGCAAGCAACGAGTCTTAATTGGATTAGTTTTTGCGGGAGTCGGACCACGCTGCGGCGGCGATCCACGGAGTGGCTGCCGCGAGGAGAGAAGGCACGGAGATGTCGGACGCGCTGATTAACGGCGTCGCCGGCGCCGGCGGCGGGATCATCGCTCAGCTCCTGACCTACCCGCTCCAGACCGTTCGCACACCTCCCCCGTGCTTGGATTGCTCGAGTGCTTTGCTTGCGGCTCGTGGCCTCCGCCGCGGTTCTTAAAACGGAGGGTTCTCTTTGTCTGCAGGTGAACGCGCGGCAGCAGACTGAGCGCGACCCCTCCAAGCCGGCGTTCAAGGACGGCGCCGTCCGCCAGATGTGCCAGGTTCTTCTCCTCCTCCTCCTCGCAATTCATGTTCATGAGAATTGACGAGCATTCTAAACCGATCCGAGTCTAATGCCAACGCGATCTCTGGTTCTTCTGTGGTGGTAGGTGGTCAAGCACGAAGGGTGGGAGCGTCTGTACGGGGGCCTAACGCCCTCGCTAGTTGGCACCGCGGCCTCCCAGGTTGCGTTTGTTCTGCTGATTGATTCACCAGCTTCCCGGCCTTAGTTTGAGATGCTGTACTAGCTTCTGAAATCGAATTGTTGTTTTATCTTTAGGGTGTCTACTACTACGTCTACCAGATATTCCGTAGCAGGGCTGAGGCCGCGGCACTCCAGCGATCCAGGAGAGGAGTCGGCGATGGATCCGTCGGCATGCTCCAATCACTCACCGTCGCTGCGCTTTCTGGGTAATCCTATCTTGCTTCTGCGTCTACCATCACCTTATGCATTGCGCTGTCTTTTCCTGGTTAAAATCGTCGTGAGCTCATCCTTGTTCTAAATGGTTGACTTATGGTGATGGTGATGAACCTGCAATGATGTGTTTGTTTGGCAGATGTATTAATGTACTTCTCACAAATCCAATTTGGGTTGTTGTTACACGAATGCAAGTAAGTAATGCGTTTTTGAAGTACAATTTCTCAACTGGCTGCTTTTAGTGAAGTCACTGGGAGGCACATTCTGAGGTATAATTCATTCTTGTCTGCAGACTCACCGAAAGGCCAACAGAGAGCAAAGTCGTCAGGATTTGACGATTGCTCTTGAAAAAGCCCTAGAAGCTCCCACGGTTGAAAACATTCCTCACAAAACTATCCACGTTGTATGTAACTTTGTCGTTTCTCCAGTAGGATGAGATTCTATATTATTGCGCTGAGTCACTGATCACGGGATCCCTGACTAACATCTGTTCTTACATACATGGAAAAAAGAGTGTTGTTCAGTTTTTGTAGAAAAAAGTCTATTCCCAGTTCCTCAAATCTTTGCTCGGTATTCCCTCCGGTCAACAATATATGCCATTTTCAATACTAAGTTTAATACCAAAACATCATATATTATTGACCAGAGGGAGTATAATTTAAACTGGATAAAATCCGTCTCTCAACTCTAAAAACTGAGTAAAATCTGTTCCCCTGCTGCACTTGATAGTGGTTTTGACCCAGCTTAGGCTGCTATGACAATTTTTATCCTGGAACCAAACCATACGACATGCATTACTGATAATGATTTGGACTTAGCTTGGGGCATGGTTGATTGATTTGATCTAGCTGCAGATTCAGGATCTTTACAAAGAAGCTGGATTGTTGGGCTTCTGGAAAGGGGTAGTTCCCGCTCTTATTATGGTAAGTCGTATGTCTGACATTTTCTCTTGCTCAGCTATTTGTCTTACAATTCCTCTTTTCCATGTTTCATCTGTAATCTTTTATTAGGTTAGCAATCCTGCGATCCAGTTCATGTTGTACGAGACTCTTTTGAAGAAGTTAAAAAAGAGACGCTCCTCTAATTTGAAGGGAGCTGATGGACTGACTGCTCTTGATGTGAGTTTTTGCTTTTGTGGTAGCTGGGACCATCTTTATAGATTTATTAGGACATAACCAAATCACATCATGCTAACTTGCTGCTCTGAGACCTGAAGGTCCTGAATCTATCAGTAATGCTGGCCTGAAAGTTTGTTCTTGTAGTAATGATGCTGCATGTCTTAACTTCATTTCCCATGATGATTTGCTGAAAACACTAAAGCACTTGTGAATTTTTTATATGTTCCTAATACGAGTATTCCTTTGATAGGTTACTTTGTTATACAGTTTTAATCTCACATTGTAAAATCCTTGTTCAGATTTTTCTTCTTGGTGCTGTTGCAAAACTGGGTGCAACTGTTGTTACATATCCTCTTCTAGTTGTGAAGGTGATTATTTGATGGACCAGTTATAACAGTAGCTGTTCCCTGCATATTTGAACACACATATCAAGTTGAACCATGTTTTTTCCCTACAGGCAAGACTTCAAGTTAAGGAAATAATTGAGGATAAGAGGCATCGCTACAAAGGTTCATTTTTGGACTTTATTATGTTTACTTCATTTTTAATCTTGAATGAGTAGTGTTGCTCCAGTTCACGTTCCTGTTAAGTCCTTACTTCTCTTCTGGTAATTATACATTGCTATTTCTTGTTTTCAGGCACATTTGATGCAATCACAAAGATGATGCGTTATGAAGGTCTGTCAGGGCTTTATAAAGGAATGAGCACAAAAATTGTGCAAAGTGTTTTTGCTTCTGCTCTTCTTTTTATGATTAAAGAGGAGCTGGTGAAGGGTGCTCGATTATTGCTAATCGGTGATACCAGTCTAGTCAAGAAGTTACCATCGAAGCCATTAAGATGATCTAGGTATCTGTACAAGAGTTAGTTGCCTATTTATAACATTGATTATTTCCATAAAGCAATGAAGAGAGTTGACAAGCGCCTCTGTTAGGAGAGATCAAATTATCTGTTGTCAATTGTAGATTCTCCAAGAAGGGGAGATTCAAAGTGTAGTCTACAAAGTGACCACTATGATTCTTGTAGGAACCAATAATGATGATATATATTGGATAGCCTATTTGTGTGGCTCATACTTCCTCCATTCTATATCATATGTTGTTTAATTTAAAAAAAAATCAAAATTCTCTAACTTCAATCAATTTTATAATAAATATATCAGCAACTATAATAACAAATGAGTTTCATTAAATATACTATGATAGTATATTTGTTTGATATTATAGATATAATAATTTTTCTTCAAATTTGGTCAAAGTTAAAGAAATTTAATTTTTAACGATTTATAAGATGAAACGGACAGAATATTATAGAAGGTTAGTTGAAACATTAGCACAGAAGTTTTCAAAGAGAATCGCAAGCGTCAGTAATCTATTCAGATTATTTCGGGTTATTTTAGCTTGTTGTCTGCTGAAGCCCACAAGCAAAAGAGAATCGCTTAATCGCAACGCCTCAACGGTAAGTGTTCAGAACAAAAGTAGAAAATTTCGGAATTTTTGTCCATAAAATCATATACCACTGCAGGTAACTGTTTAATACACAAGTGCATATGAGCAACCAGATCGACAAAACGAAACTTAAATTTGGTATGATTTATCGAATTCATAGTGTTTCGAGGATTTTTTAACTATACATAATTATCTTTTGGAGCAAAGATGCTTAACTTCCAAGTAGGGTGAACTCGAGTGCAAGTAACTCCTTAGAAAGAATAGAATGACTATATTAAAGATACAATTACTCACTGCTATATATTTATTTTATCAATTGCGGTTATAATTTTGTGATCATTTATCAAACAATAATATAAAATGGAACAAATTGAAGCAACATATTTGTTAATGTAGAGAAATTTATAGAAATATCGTTGCAATTTTTTGTAATTTGAAAAAATGCCGCTATCAGTTATAAGTTACTCTGATATGCTTCATATATTGATGAAAACACTAATAATATATATTCTAAAACTATAAAAATTATAATAACGTAAAAAATTAAAACTATAAAAATTATAATAACTTAGAAAAATTTGTCGCTTAATACCGTTTTGTACCGGCTGGACTGAGCAGTCGGGTTTGGTGGTGGACGTGGATAAAGAGATAGAGAAGCGGCGGCTGCAGTGGCAGAGCCTCCTCGTCGTCCCCGACGCTGCGCAGCGAAGCCGCCGCAATGGGCGCCGCCTCCGTGGCATCGACTCTCCTCCTCTCGCTCTTCTCCTCCTCCTCCCCCTTCGTCTCCTCCGCCTCCGCCTCATTCCTCCCATCCTCCTCCTCCTCTCGTGTCGCCGTCCCCGCCGGCAAGCAGAAGGCGACTGTCTCCGTTCTCCGCGCGCTGCGCGCCGAGGCCGCCACCCTCCCCGTGCTCTCCTTCTCCGGGGAGAAGATCGGGGAGGTTGATCTCGACCTCAAGTCCGCGCCGCCTTCCACTGCGCGCGCCGTCGTGCACCGCGCACTCATCACCGACCGCCAGAACAAGCGCCGCGGCACGGCTTCCACCCTCACCCGCGGTGAGGTCAGAGGAGGCGGCAGGAAACCCTACCAGCAGAAGAAGACGGGAAAGGCGCGGCGCGGGTCGACGCGCACGCCGCTCCGCCCCGGTGGTGGTGTCATTTTCGGCCCCAAGCCTCGGGACTGGTCCATTAAGATCAACCGCAAGGAGAAGCGCCTCGCCATATCCACTGCTCTCGCCAGTGCCGCCGTGGCTGACGACGCATTCGTTGTGGAAGAGTTCGCCGAGGAGTTCGCCACGGGTCCTCGAACCAGGGACTTCGTGGCCGCTCTGCAGCGGTGGGGGCTCGACCCCAAGCAGAAGGCCATGTTCTTCGCCACGGAGTTTGCCGACAATGTGCGGCTCAGCGGCAGGAACATTGGCTCAATCAAGATGTTAACCCCCAGGACGCTCAACCTATATGACATCCTCGATGCCCGCAAGCTCTTCTTCACACCGTCCGCCATCGACTACCTCAACTCCAGGTACGGTGCCACCGTATTTGACGAATATGAGGATGATACAGATGGCGAGGATGATGGTGAAGAGGAAGCAGAGGAGGTGCAAGAGGAAGAAGGAACCGCAGAGGAGGCTGCTCAAGGTACATTGCTATGCATAAACATTTTATCTGTGCTCACTGCAGGTGTTTTTATTATTACGTGTTTAAGTTGTTAGTTAGGAGAAAATCCTGACCGCTGACTGCTTAATGACGTGTGGGGTCTACTCAGGTTAATGACATATAGACTAGAAGAGTAAATCTTGAATTTCAATTTAAAGGGAAGAATTTTTTTTTATTATTATTTCTGTGCTGGACATGTATGAAATGAGAAATCAATGCTGTGAAAGGGATGCGAGTTAGCTGGCACCAAATTAAGCGTACTCAGGCGGGAGTAGTATCAGGATTCAGGATAGGTGACCTCCTAGGAAGTTCTCGTTCACATCCCCGACACATCCATGACCTTCAAACAAGATGTGTGGCCTATTTCCAAAAAAAATGAGAAATCAATGCTATCCTGTGATCCTTTATTTTACATGTTTAAGTTGTTAGTTAGAAGAAAACACATTCAGATTTAATGGTTTGTTAATTATTAGTGATCAATATTACAATCTAGTGAATCTACCAGGGTAACTCAAGATTTCCATGGCTGCTCTCAGGCGCTAACATTCTAGTTATGTCAAAATCGGATTTTTGCTCTTGCTATAAACAGTTTGTAGTACATGAATGAAACAGTAATTGCTCTGAAGGTGAATGAATTCAAGGGTATATAATTGTATCCCCCCAGTACCAAGACTCCAAGAGTACTAAACTACTAATTTAGGCTCATAGGATGTGATTATGAGATGACTGGAAGCATATGATTCACTTATAAACAACTTGCAATGCAGTGAGGTTTGTTCATAATATTGTAATATAGTTTTCTAACTGCTAGTTATGCTTTCTGTATATTCCTGATCGATGCTACACATGATGATAAAGAGCCCGACACATATTAGGGTAAAACAAGGCATCAATGCAAAGGATCAGAAAAATGTAGTCATTTATGTCTTGTGAACATACAACAACAACAACATAGTCTTTCAATCCCAAGCAAGTTGGGGTAGGCTAGAGTTGAAACCCAACAAAAACCACAAATTAGGGTTCATGCACATGAATAGCTGTTTTCCAAGCACTTCTATCCATGGCTAAATCTTTGGGTATATTCCATCATTTCAAATCACCTTTTACTGTTTCTTCCCATGTTAATTTTGGTTTTCCTCTACCTCTCTTCACATTGTTGTCACGTCTTAGGGTTCCACTATGCACTGGTGCCTCCAAAGGCTTCCGTTGGACATGTCCAAACCATCTCAACCGGTGTTGAATAAACTTTTCTTCAATTGGTGCTACCCCTAACCTATCACGTATATCCTCATTCTAGACTCGATCCTTTCTCGTGTGACTATAAATCCAACGTAGCATATGCATTTCCGCAACACTAATCTGTTGGACATGTTGCCTTTTTGCAGGCCAACATTCTACACCATACAACATTGCAGGTCTAATCTCCGTCCTATTGAACTTGCCTTTTAGTTTCAATGGTACCCTCTTGTCATATAAAATTTCTGATGCTTGGCGCCACTTCATCCACCTTGTCTTGATTCTATGGTTAACATCCTCATCGACATCCCCTGATGCTTGTAGCATTGATCCCAAATATCGAAATGCATCCTTCTTAGGCACTACTTAGCCTTCCAAACTGATGTCTCCCCCCTCATGTGTAGTAGTTCCAAAGTCACATCTCATATATTTAGTTTTAGTTTTGCTGAGTCTAAAACCTTTTGACTCTAGGGTCTCCCGCCACAACTCTAGTTTCCTATTTATTCCTGCTCGACTTTCATCAACTAGCACTACATCATCCGCAAAGAGCATACACTAGGAGATATCCCCTTGTGTGTCCCTTGTGACCTCATCCATCACCAAGGCAAATAGATATGGGCTCAAAGCTGACCCTTGATGCAGTCCTATTTTAATTGGAAAGTCATATGTGTCGCCATCACTTGTACGAACTCTAGTTACAACATTGTTGTACATGTCCTTAATAAGTCCAACGTACTTCGTTGGAACTTTATGCATGTCCAAAGCCCACCACATAATATTTCTCGGTATTTTGTCATACGCATTCTCCAAGTCAATGAAGACCATGTGAATGTGTAGGTCCTTCTCCCTATACCATTCCATAACTTGTCTTATTAAGAAAATGGCTTCCATGGTTGACCTTCCAAGCATGAAACCAAAATGGTTCATAGAGACCCACATTATCCTTCTTAATCAATGCTCAATGACTCTCTCCCATAGCTTCATAGTATGGCTCATCAACTTAATTCCTCGGTAATTAGTACAACTTTGAATCATAGTTATTAAGGTGCTAAGGCGAGGCGAGGCAGTGGAGTAACGCCTTACCGCCTAAGCGGTAAGGCGTAAGGCGAGGCGACGCCTTACGCCCACAGAAAATACATGATTTAGATAAAAATATTGATAGATAAGTAATAAATTTTAAATAGGAATAGCAAGATAGTAATATAAAAATAGTAATATACTATCAAATTGCAATATTTTCACTTTATATGTCTTATAAATTTAAATATACATAATTTATTACTTAGTTATTAAGGCGCTAAGGCGAGGCGACGCCTTACGCCCACAGAAAATACATGATTTAGATAAAAATATTGATAGATAAGTAATAAATTTTAAATAGGAATAGTAAGATAGCAATATAAAAATAGTAATATACTATCAAATTGCAATATCTTCACTTTATATGTCTTATAAATTTAAATATACATAATTAAAATTATAATAATACATTTAAAATTATATTTAATGATATATTTAGAGTTCAATTTAATTATTAATTTATACAATTTTGATCCAGCGGCCCACTTAAGGCCCATTGGATTATTTTTCATCTCTAAACCCTAACTTCCCTCCCATCCCTTGGCTTTTTTCATCCTCTCCCACCGGCCGCCGCTTCTTCCTCTCTTCCCCTCCTCTCCCCTCTCTTCCGCTCTGCACAGGGCCTCATCGCGCGAAGCTCGCACCCAGCTTCTCCACGCCGCATAGGGCCTCGTCGTGCGCCTCCCACAGGACCTCGCCGTGCGCCACACACATGAGCTCTATGTGCTCTCATCCAGCCGCTCCCGCCCTCCGTGCCGCACAGGACCTTGCCGCGCCCGATGTACACCACACTCGGCCTCGCCGCGCACCGCTCCGCGCCACACTGGGCTCTCCGCGCCAGATCTGGCCTCCCTGTGCCGGATCTGCGCCGCCCCTAGCCCTCTGTGCGCCCGGTGAGCACCTTAGGGGTAAGGCGTCGGGACGCCTTACCCCCGCCGACCGCCTTATCACTAAAGCGACGCCTAAGCGACGCTGTAGCAACACCTTGATAAGTATGCTTTGAATATCTCCCTCGTTCTTGTATATTGGAACCAATATACTTCTCCACTCTTCCGGCATCTTGTTCGACCGAAAAGTATGGTTGAACAACTTAGTTAGCCATATTATGGATATATCCCCGAGGCATCTCCACGCCTTAATTGGGATACCATTCGGGCCCATCGCCTTACCACCTTTCATCCTCTTCAACTCCTCTCTGACCTCAGATTCTTGGATCTTCTGCACAAAGTGCCTATTGGTGTCATCAAAAGAGTCATCCAACTAAAAGGCGGTGTTCTCGTTCTCACCATTGAACAATTTGTCAAAATATTCTTGCCATCTATGTTTGATTTCCTCCTCTTTTACCAGGATGTTCTCCATTTCATCCTTAATGCACTTAACTTGGGTGAAGTCCCTCGTCTTTCTCTCACGAACCCTAGCCATCCTATAGATGTCCTTCTCCTTCCTTCGTGCCTAATTGTTGGTAAAGATCCTCATACGCTCTACCCTTAGCCACACTTACAGTTCGCTTTGCGATCTTCTTTGCCTCCTTGTACTTCTCTATGTTGTCCACACTCCTATCATGAAACAAGCGCCTACATCATTCTTTCTTATCCTTAATAGTCTTTTAGACTTCCTCATTCCACCACCAAGTGTATTTATCTACGCCTTTACCCCCTTTGGTCACTCCAAGCATCTCCGAGGCCACCTTCCGAATACAGTTTGCCATCTTCTCCCACATGTTGTTTGCGTCCTCTCCTTCCTTCCAAGGGCCCTCTTTGATTACCCTTTCATTGAAGATCTTTAACATCTCTTCATTCAGTTTCCACCACTTTGTTCTTGCAATCTTTGTTCGTTTATCCCTACGTGCGAGCATCTAAAAACGTAAGTCTGCCACCACAAGCTTATGTTGAGAAATAACACATTCTCTTGGAATTACCTTGCAATCCAAGCATGCCTGTTTATCCTCTCTTCTCGTGAGGATAAAGTCAATCTGGCTATAGTGTTAACCACTACTAAAGGTCACTAAATGGGACTGTCTCTTCTTAAAGAAAGTGTTCGTTATCATTAAGTCAAAAGCTACTGCAAAGTCCAAGACTTCCTCACCCTCCTAATTCCTACTACCATACCCCAATCCTCCATGAACCACCTCGAAACCTATTCTTGTTGAATCTACATGCCCATTAAGATCTCCTATGAAAATTTTCTCGCTAGAAGGAACACTTCTAACCAGGCTATGTAAATCTTCCCAAAATTGCCTCTTAGAACTCTCATCGTGGCCTACTTGGGGGGTATACACACTAACCACGTTCAAGACCAAATCACCAACGACAAGTCTAACTAAGATAATCTTATCCCCTTGCCTTCTAACGTCCACTGCTCCATCCTTGAGGCTCTTGTCAATTAAAACTCCTACTCCATTTCTATTTGCAGCTGTCCTTGTGTACCAAAGCTTGAAGCCGGTATTGTCCACCTCCTTCGCCTTCTAGCCCTTCATTTAGTCTCTTGAATGCATAAGATATTTATCCGCCTCCTAGTTGCTAGTTGCTACGTCAACTAACTCTCTTAACTTACCTGTAAGAGACCCTACATTTCAACTACCTACACGAATCCTAGTTGGTTCGACTAGTTTCCTTGCCCTTCGCACCCGTCGAGAGAGATGTGAAGACCCTTGCTCAATTTTCACTACACCCGGGCGCCGATGTAGCGCACCACTAAGGGAATGATGACCCGATCCTTGCTCACTTGACACCGTGCCCAGATCACGACACGGCGCCCCCTTAAGGGGGGGACGACCCGGCCCTTGCCCATTTAACACCATACCCGGGTTTCGATATGACGCATTGCTAAGAGGGTTACGCCCCAACAGTTTTCTCTTGGGTTTCATCTCCATTAGAATGGCTAGGTTTTATGTTGGGCTCGCCACGCCTATCACAATTCGCAACCCTCCCCCTTTACCAGCCTTACTAGGGCTTGGGACCTGCTATGTTGAGACAACATAGGTGGAGTTATGTCTTGTGAACATAGATTTAATCATTAAGCACAGAGAAAACTTATGAAGCTATACTATGTTTGAGATGGTTATCATATTCTTTTCAACTTACAAGTTGAAAAAAGTGAGCATGTGTATCTATTAATATGTGCTATGCTGCATAGTGTTTCTCCATTTTCTCTACTATTGTATGTTACTTGTAATTCTGCACTCCAGTAGGGTATTTATTCAGTGCTCAGGAGCACCTCAAGAATTTGCAAGTAGAAAATGACTTCGCCTAATGTGGGTTAAATTTTTAGGCCAAAGGTGGAGTTAAGTGACTCAATGACTTACTGACTCATAACCATTAGACTGAAAAAGAAGAAAAAACCACATGGAATCCATGAACACCATTACACCAGTTACTCTGGGGATCCCAGTACACTCCTTATAATAGTGGCACATTCTGGTGTGCTACGCTGCTACCTGCCTATCACCTAACACCTGAAACATTGTCAGGCATTGGTGATGTTGCCATTCACTTCAAAGATGTTCTGACCTTAGAACCACCTTAACAAAGCAGTTAGTGGTGAGTGTGCTGGTTTAAGTAACGCTAGAGCTAAAACCTGGTTAAACACATGTTTTCTTCATCTCTCAGCTAGAGCTAAAACCTGGTTAAACACATGTTTTCTTCATCTCTCAATCACTACAGTGTTGAAGTAATTATTGATTCGCAGTGCAGTTTTATGTTGAATTTTAGCGTTGTTCTATTAGAACTTATATTATTTTGAGCATTTCTCAGCAACTTTTTTGTATGATTTTCAGATGAGAGTGAAGACACCGAGGCTGGTAACAATTCCTAGGTAAGGGGTTTTAGATCTGGTGTTTTTTGTTTGTTGGTTTGGTAATTGCTTCCCCCGATGCAGAAGCTTTTTAGTTTACTTTTGTTGTAAGTTAATAAAGTTTTCCTTCACTGATGCAGTATATTAGATTTTCAAACTGCACATATTTTTTTCAAATACATTGTTAAGGGTCAACCATGGCAATTTTTCCCTTTGCAATTTCATATGAAAAGTACTTCCCAACCTTGCTTCTGAAAATTGATGTTAACCTGCTTGCTACCACCAATTTTCTAGCAACTTGAGTAGTGACATGATTACAAATTCCTGATTCCTGAAATCGTTGAACCGTTCCTTGTTATGATCAAAATTTTGGCTGGGTGTGCATGGGTCTGAATCTACAAGCTTTTAAGGGTGGCTCGCTGCATTTTACGCTATCGAATTCCTAGCTCAACTTGGAAATGGAGCAGCATAGCCTGAGTTAGCTGTTGATCATGAAATTCTAAGTCCTTATCAGTCCTAAACAACAGACCATTTTGACAAAGAATATGCACACTTCACCATATTTTATCCCATCATTTTTCTCTCTTGCTTGGGTAGCTGGATACTTGGATCATGAAGAAGAAGATTATCTGGGCTATCCTTTAAGCCCACCTAAACAACTACCTTTCCAATTGTCCTGAGATCCTGACTTTGCACTGTTCTTTTGTTTCGTTCTGTACAATCTACTCTTTTGTCTGTCATTTTTTATCTGGATAGGTGGTATCAGCGGAAGTTACTTACAGCTTGCTTCCTCTTACTCTGCTTTCCACAATAACTAAAAAAATACCGGTGAGATTATGTCTGACATAATATTCTGCTAGTATATCTATGAACAGAAAAGAGAAGTTTCTTATTTAGGTTAAGCTTTTTCTGGACAAAAGGCATCCTTGTTATATTGGCCCACTATGGATAAAAAAGCATAGAGATTATGGGAGTAGGGCCTGAGCTACATCATTTCACTCATTTTTAGGGAGACTGCCAGATTGGGTATGCAAAATGTTTGTCAAGTTGATTGGTTCCGAGTTGGAATTTTGGATCGATCGACTAGAATCGTCTGCCTTTTCCCTCCCTACATAGTAGGCCTGCAACTGCACTATGCTCTTCGGAAGGAATCACTGGAAAGAAAACCTGCCACCATACTAGATGTCACTCGTCGTATGTGTGATTTAACTATCGTATTATTAAGTCTTAAGAAAATATTTTGCAGACTTCTATTCTGCCACTGGCTGTGTTCTGCAACTGAATTTACTGGGTGGAAGTCTTAAAATAAACACTTACCAGGTCATCCCAGGACCTCGGCGGTAGCTGGAAAAAATGCCGTTGATTCAACGTTAAGGTCACTGTTCGGAGATTTCAAACGGGAAAAAAATATAGTGGGGCGGTCCCCAATCTTTCCACCATAGAGACCTCTCTAAATGCTTGCTACGAGGAAGAGGAGAATATCTAACGGAGTGCAGAAAGCTGGTGTGTCAGCGTAGGAGAACCAATGTAGTATGATTGTCGAAAACTTGAAAGGATCGTCGTTATCTGTTGCTTTTCGGCAGGTTGGTCTGATCTGAAGCTCATCTATCTTCCGTGTCGTAAAGTTTGCACATGTCACTATCGACTCCTCCTCCATAGTTTTCACGGCCGAGTCAGTGCTTTATGGTCTGACTAGAGCTTCCCTTATGTGTGTGTTTTGAGCTATTGTGTTGGTTGCATGTTGCATTTACCCTCCTACCTACAGTGAGAAATTTGGTTATTTGTCACTCTCGCAAATGAGTTTCGCGAAATTGCCATTTTTATCGCGTGATTCAGAAAAATGTCACTCCTAATGTTGTTTGTTGCCATTTTTTTCATTTCAGCATTTCTAAAATTTATTTTATATTTTTGTTGCTAGAAAATGATTCTTCTCCCTAGTGTCTTTGAGTTAAAAGTTTGGTGGTTGTCTCACGCGACGCTGATCTCCACCCCTTGCGCTGCGGCGCCCCGCTTCAGCAAGCACCCAACGGTGGCGGTGGGAGTGCTATGGCGAGGGGCGCGTTGCGGAGGGGGGCACGGTCCGCCAGTTTGAGCGCACTCCCAAAGGCGGCGGCAAGCAGTGAAGGGGGGCACACTGCGGAGGGGGGCACTCGATGGCGGCGAGCAAGGTCAATGGTGAGAGACTCTTGTTTCACTGTGAAAATACCAAGGATAAAGTTGTCTATTTCTCTACCAAGAAATAAATTTCTAAAAATTAAAAATAAAAGGAATGATATAGAAATCGAAGACGCATCGTTGAGATAAAAAAGTGATATTTTTTGAAACGCAAGATGAAAATAATAATTTTACAAAGCGTATTCTTAGAAATGACAAATAGCAAATTTTCTCCCACAGTCGCCCAAGCACTCGCAAGCAAGGTCGTGGTGCGACTGTGACCGTGCGCGGCCGTTAGCTGCCCATTTCGTATGGACCACCACTGGCGCCTGTGCGTTTCTTCGGACCTGCACTGCACCCCTCATTCTGCCGGGCGCCGGCCTTCTTCGACAAAGCTTCCCATTTCGGGGCTCGCGCGCGGCACGTCGCGTTTTCCGTGACGAGAGTCGAGAGGACACGAAAATGTAGCCGCACCGTTCGCCTCGCGCACACCCCCCCGCTGCCGTCGCGGCCGGAAAAGCGCGCGCCGTCCGCGTAGCTTTTCGCCGAAAGCGAGAAAGCACCTGCCCCCGCGCCCTTGCTAACGAACCCCGCCGCTTTCGTCGCCGTTTCCCGTGGTTAGCCGGTTGCCGGATTCGTACGACACTACGAGCCCTCTCCTCGCCGTATTAAAAAAAACTAGACTGGTGGTTCAATCAGTTCGGTTGTCACTGGTTTAGCCATTTGACTGTCAGTTCACAGGTTCCATCGTTAGTATTTATATTATTATATTTTTTGATATATGAATAATATAAGTTGCTGAAAATATAACTTTACATTAAAGATGATAACTATATCACCGTATTATAGTTTAGAATTATATCTGAATTATTTAACAAAGTTTTATTAAAGATGCGTAATGTGTAAAACAAACGCAATCTCAAGTCCACAAATATATTTACCTAAAGTTCATAGTAAAAAAACAAAACGAGAGGTATTTTTGATAGAATTAGGCTTAGGGATCTCAGAAATTAATATATCTTCAGGGTTCCTTGATAAGGATGACACGGTGTCATGCCGGTGAGGTGATCGGTGCAACGACAGTGATGCGAAGGTGAGAGATGCTTTCTGCCGCTTTAGCACCACCAATTAGATCGGATTGCTATTAGGTATGTGGGATGGAGTGTGTGCAACAACGAACAACAACGTTCGCAAGCCCCAACCTCCTCTTTATTTAGTGCTACGCGATGGGGCCCCTCAATCATAATTAGTTGGGAGTCCTCCAAAATTTTCTAACTAACAATTTTATGTGCTAACGTTAGTCAGTTCTTGCAAACATGTATTTGTTTGCTGTTTCTTTGTTTTTATTGGTTCAGTTATATATCAGATCTTTTCATGAAACTGGATGGTCTATTGGCCTCATTTGGTTTTTAAACTATGCTCCTCACTCGCTTGATTGGCCACTCCATAGGTTGATTAGTTGACACTGTGTGAGGGTAGGGATTATGGATGGTAAATTGACCTGATTACCTATTTACATAAGGGTAAAGAATATATTAAAGTCAGATATATTACTAATAGAAAAAAATACATTTTACTACTTTGAACCATCGTGAAAGTTTAAATAACCCCGGAAATAAAAAATACTATTTAAATAGCCCCGAAATTTCCAAAATTGATTCACTCTGCAACTATGCGTCTATTTTCGCTGATTGGACAATACATGTGGCATGCGATACTATGATTGGTGACTGGTCAATGCGTGGAAGGTATTCAATAGAATGCCAGAGCGCCCCACGCCCCCACCTACTCTATTTCACACCTCCCGCCAGCCTCCTATCACCTGCCTCTCGCTGTGCCCTCATCGGCCTTCGTAGCTCGCTACACCCCCATTGCATGGCACCTTGGCGCCCCCGCTGCACGTCGCCTTGCTCTCGCCATGCACCCTAGCATAGATTGGTACCTCCTAACGCGAGACACACTAGGTTTAGCAAAAAAATATGTTGAGGAGGTGCGTACTCGTTTAGCTCCTCTTTGATTCATCCGTTCGTCAATGACCCTCACGACGAAGACCGTTGGTGAAGACGATGAAGATCGGCGATCACCTCGAGGAAGATGATAACGAGTGCCGATGTTTGAGCAGCTCCTCCACGGAGTTCACACGTACATGGATGGATTCCTCTCAGGACGGCATGCTAGCCTCGCTCGAGAGATCCAGGGAGAGAACCCTAATCTCAACCTTTGAGATCAAGATGGGAGAGTAGAGGTGTGGAGGCTAGGATTTGAGCAATAGGAGCATCTACAACTACTTCCCATGACGTCCTCCTCCTCCCTTTATATAGGCCCAGGGTGTGGGACTTTAATCATAATTAAAGCCCAACAGATCTAATATGTTCCGTCCTGATCGGAACATCCAATCTGGACTCTCGATCTGTAAACTAGAAATAATCGGAACTTTTGATTCCAAACAGGAACTTCCAATTTGGGCTCTCTATATTTGAATCAGAAATAATTAGAACTTCTGATACCATATCAGAACTTTCGATCGGAGCTCTTAGTTTCTCAAACTAGGAAATAATCGGAACTTCTGATCAGAGCTCTCGGTTTCTAAATCAGGAAATAATCAAAACTTCCGACACTCCCAGAACTGACATATAGAGAGTGCCTGGACTAGTCGGAACTTCCGATCCACCCAGAATTTTCTTGGACACAATTCCTTCAATTTCCCACTTGCACAAGAACCAATTCTTAGCATATTTATTAATCTATCCCCTTAAGTGTATGACCCGATAGGTTCATACACAAATGTCTGTTCCCCGGAAACCTTTTCTGGCTCACCGATCAATCATGGTACCTAGTAGCACATATTGACCCCCCAAAGCGTACAAAATCAAATTTTCACTGAACCTTGATATACGCATGTATCTTGGGCGAACCTCTATAGATTATGTTTTATTGGCTTTGCAGTTTGATATATGTGGAGTTCATGCTCGATCAGCTCCCGAGGAACCCCGGGCATGTTGGAGGGCTTCCATGCAAAGATAACCATATTGGAGCACAGGAAGCTAATAAGCGTGACTTCCTGTTTAGGATCGAGTCATGTTCCAATGATTGTAGTCTTCATTGGGTTAGTGTTGGACAGGACAATTTTCTTAGTATTCAAGGGTACGGGGCAGATCCCCGAGTTGGATGATGCCTTGACTGGGATTTCTTCAAAGGGTTTCCTCCATTTGAGTCGACAAGACAACAACCTCGACTAAAGGATGGCTATCTTTCTCACATGCACGAGAGGCACTAATGTTTCCTCAAATGGTTATAACCTCACTAGGGCCCTACATTTTGAGCACCAAATATGGGTAGTGTTCGATGGCCATAAACTTAGTTATGGACAATCTTCTGAGGATGGTGTGGAACAAAAGGTCATATTACGTGACCCAGAAAGTGATGTCCTCGATCCAATAATTATCTCAATAACTGAACATGACTAGTAGGGTTATCGAGCCAAGGGGTATCGATCTCTGCCCAAGTATGATATCGTGGAATTGGAAGTTATCCATCTTTTGAAGACACGATCGGGATACCAAGAGCGATGAGGGACTAGAGAAAGATGATGCCTAGCTCGTTCCCTCCATCGATCAAGATCCTCTTCATGCATACATTGAGTATCCCTGGATCAATGATTAGTGGCCAATGCTCGATTTTTAGGACATTTGTCCACTAGTACCCTAGAGAGAAAGTGATTGGAACTTTCGACCATCGTAGTTGTTGGATTCCTTCAAGCCATATGGTATTGATGCGTCGATCTAAGACTTCTCATTGTTGTTTAGTTCCGGTTGGCATTGGACCTCTAAAGATGATATTAACCGCCTTATAGGGTTCCTAAAAATATTCATTGTCTT
Organism: Zizania palustris; assembly: GCA_019279435.1. Taxonomy (NCBI): domain Eukaryota; kingdom Viridiplantae; phylum Streptophyta; class Magnoliopsida; order Poales; family Poaceae; genus Zizania; species Zizania palustris. The sequence goes on along the minus strand of JAAALK010000079.1, from coordinate 53,247,282 downwards.
AAGGCCAACCACCCTTTTTTGAGATGTAGGCACCTAGGTTTTGTCGAGCCTTAATATTTTGTTCAACCTGATTGCCTTTAGTGCGTCAACGCTTCTCATGGCTAGTGGCAGACATTGTTTCTTCAACCGTTGTGACGATTGTCTCTAAATCGATTGGGCCATCTAGGCTTGTTGCATCGGAGGAGATAATGTGGTGCCCGGGGTTAGTTGGGACCTAGAATTTACCTAGCCATTCGTCTTGTCCAGACACCTATCTTGCAGAGGAGTCCGATAGGACAAGCTGCCCTAGTTGATCTCCTATAAATTCAGTCTCTCAAGTATGAAAACAGAGCCGACAAGAATAAGAAAATATAGAGGATGTGTCATCGGATCTTGGCGAAAGTGATGTGATACCCTACCTAGCATGAAAACTATCGGTGAATCACTGGCCGATCCACCTAAGCAGATATATGAGGTGGTGTTTAGATATGTGTAAGGGAAGCGCAACGCCTTCAAACTCGATGGTCGACTTTAGAATATAAGAGCTAAGATTTATATTGGTTCTGACCTCCCAGTGGATAATAGATCTATGTCTAGTTCTTTTGTATGTACTATGATGATGTATCTTACAATACAACGCGATCAAGCTATGGAGGCTTGAAGGCGTTGAAAGGGAAAATGCTAGATGGCTAAAAGATTAGATGATGTTTAATGCGTAGATCGATGTCTCTAGGGGTTCTCACCTTGTTGGTGCATTTTTGGTCACACTTTGACACACGCGTGGCCTGAGAGATCTTCTTAACTTCAGTGCAGGTCCTACATTCTTAGAAGAAGGGTTCAAGGCGTGCCAATTAGTTTGACCCTGCAACTGATAAGGGAACAGAAAATATAACATTAATAGCATAGTCGATCGGTTAGCAAGCCGATGATTGTGGCAAAGATGGTGAAATCGTGGAATATCATGTCTATCGGCCATAGGGCCGACGACTAGGAGCAAAGCAATCAGCGGGCGTACCATCGGCCAATGAGATAAGTAGCTTTACGCATGCGGGCTGATGGACACTGTAGCGCCCCGATTTAACAAATCGAGACATTATTGAATTTCATAAGAAAAACAATAATACAAGAGGTTCATCATGCGACAGCGTACATACGACATTATTCATGGTACGCAGACCATATTTATTACATCAAAGTTTTGGTAAAAACAGTAATAAAGATAATTAAAATTCTGCATGACGAACGTCTTCTTCAGGATCTTTCTTCTCGACTGGGTCGCTACTCTAGACCGTCTTCGAAGTAGGCATCCTCTGAGGTGTTCAACGGGTATGAGTACAAAAAGTACTCAACAAGCCACCGCAAATGCAAGTAATAATGCAGGATAGTAAACAAGAAAGGGTAATGGCTAACATTGCAGAAAAGTGCAGTTTCAGTTATTGCATTTAATGTAATCACATTTTAATCATGCGGAAAGTAAATATGGATATCAACAACATCAACTAACTCGAGGGGTACAGTCAGCCCCACCTCGCTCAACGGTCCTTACATGTCAATCCATCATGCACATACATATTCAAAGTAAACTAACTGGGGGATGTCACGCAACCCGCCCTTGACCGTGGGCTCGGCTTTTCGAAAAGATTTAAGACTCTGATCAGAGGTGTACTACTGTACCCACAAGGCACGCACTCATCCCAAACGAGATGACCCATTTCACGGGAACTCGTGCCAAAACCTCAATATGAGATGTTTCAAGCGATAACCACCCGCTCTAGGTTTCGCCGGCGCGCCGGGCCGCATCCCGGCTAACGTCGCACCCCATTTTGCGCCACATTGGTACAAGTCACCCGCAGGTGCAACTTGACCCATCTCCAAATGGTGGCCTCGGTTTGGAACAACCCATACCTTAGTTAGGACTTACCCACTAGACTTGTGGTTAGTACGAAAGTGTATTGCAACGGATCCCTCAGACCGGTCCTTATAGTGCTCGGGTGCTACCGACCAATGCCCTAACTTGCACCCGGAACCCACCATGCATACACTCACAACCATAACTCATCACCAACAGAATTTCCAAGGATAAGAAGTAACGGGGATCATATAATAGAACCATTTTGCTACGACTCATTTTTATCCTATAGCGATCGTGTCAATACATTGGACACTAGCTAATATTATTGATCATATGGTGACAAGGAGGTTAGGCGAGATAGCATGGCTTGGGTTGCACATCAAGGTCGGGGGATCCTAAATAAATATAATGTAAGGGTTCATTTGACTAATGCATATATATAACCTATGTGTTTTAGCGGTAGTTTAATCAAACATGGGTTCAATATGCTCAAAAGATTGGTTTGGTGACTTGCCTTGTTCAGCAAAAGGAGAGGGAGCGACTTCGGGGAAGTACTCCGGCTCCTCGGTGACGTCGTAGTCTTGTTGATATAGTAAGGTAAAATAAAAAGAGCTCAACATTCAATCAAATAATATAACATTACATTATAAGCACATAAGTTAAAGTTGGTTTGATTATAAATAAAATAAATTCAATGGTTAAGATTCTGTGGTTTATTTTATAAATAAATTTTAAAGGAATTTAAAAGTAGTCCTTTTTAGAAAGGGGTTTTAAAAGGGGTTATTCTCATTTTAAGTTCTCTAAAAATGAAAGCTTCATAGAAAACTTAGTGATCTGTTCATATCATCAAGAAATGAATAAATATAAATTTTACTGGAATTTAAATAATTAAATTTTACATTTTTAACCTAAGGGTATTTAAACATTCATTTAAATAAACATGAAATGTCTAATGTAAACCTACTGTTTTTATTGTATAAACATGTAGAGAATAATATTATGAATTTTCTAAAATTGGAATGGCAATTTTTAGAGTTCAAATGCGCCAGATATGAATTTTACAAGTTTTAAACCTTTTCTGGAATTTATTTTAAATTTTAAAACCCTCTCGGGTCCACGGTGAGCCAGGCTCACGGTGAACCCGCGCACTGTGCGCGTGCGCCGGGTCGATCTGGACCGTCGGATCCAGATCCGACGCGCGAGGGCGAGGCGGGGTGCGTTAAAGTGACGTGGACGGCCAGGATTAAAACGTTCGAACCGGTACGCGATGGACGCATGAGATTAAACGCGAGTTTTAAATACCAACGAACGCACGAGATTAAAACGTACCTCTTCGCACAGATCCAACGGCGCCGATTAAACCACACGAGGGATTAAATCAGTACCGTTAGATCCAGATCGCACGACGCGGATCAAATCCGACACGGCACGGGTACTCGACCCGTGCCGGTCATCTTCTCCGACGACGGCGAGCGGGCCTGGGGCCACGGCGAGCGATGGCGGTCGAAGCTAAGGCCTAAAATGGAAAGAGGGCGCTACGGGGATCACGAGGGTACCCTTGCGGCGAAGAAAGGTCGACGGAGCGAGGCCGGCGATGAGCGGAGGCGGCGAAGGTGTTCAGGTCCTCGGCGGCGACGGTGGTCCGGCGAGGTTCGTTGACGGCGGAGTGGTGGCCGAGGTCGGTGAGGTCCATGCGGTCGCAGAGGTGCGGTCGGCGAGGACGGAGGGGGACTCCGGCGACGGCGATCGAAGGCTGGAGGTCGGGCGGCGGTGGTGCGCTAAAATGCGGAATGCAAGGGCTCTGTTGGATCTCGCAGCGTGTGAGCGTGGGGGCGCGTTGCGGACGGCCAGAGGGTTTATATAGAACCATCGGCGGGGGCAGAGAGGGCGTAGTCTGCGGTGGCCGGGATTAAAACGCGTTTAAGCGCCGGCGAGCTCGGGTTGAGCTCGATTCACCGAACCTGGACGCGAATCGGTCGAGTTTTAATGGGGGGAAACAGTCAGCGCGACGCGGGGTTTGATTGCCGGGCTTAATTCGAGGGGAGGGGGTCGGGGGCAAGGGATCCGAGGCGAGTAATGGCGTCGGCCGGCGAGGGGGGGCGATTTGGGGGCGGATCTCGCGGGGACGAAGGGTCTGACAGGCGGGGGCCACCGACCAGTGAGCGCGAACGAGCGAGGGAGGCAGCTGACGGGTGGGGCCGTGGCGTCGGGTGCGCGTGTGAGGGAAAGAAATTGGCGCCGACAGGTGGGGTCCGGATGTCAGTCTAAGGCGCGTGAGGTAACGGGCTGGGCCGGCCGGGGGAGAGAGAAAGGAGGGAGAGGGCCCCAATACTGTTTGAAACTATTTTCTGATTTAGAATAATTGCAGAAATTGATTTAAAATAATAGGGCTACCTCCATGCTTGGTAAAAATCTATAAAACTTCCCAAAATTATATTTTGGTCTTAGGAGCATATACACAAAGTTTCACCTCTTAATTTGGCCATCTACTATATGTTGTAGTTCAAAAGGGTATAAAGGAGTATTAAAAGTATTTTCAGAAATAATAATTCCAAGAAATTGAATTTAATAATATTTTTATTGTTTTGAAAATTTGGGGTGTTACAAACCTATCCCCCTTACAAGAATCTCGTCCTCGAGATTGGAACGCTACTCGAATAACTTGGGGTATTGGGCTTTTAGTTCGTCTTCCTTTTCCCAAGTGGCTTCTTCTGCGGGATGGTTGTTCCATTGGACTTTGCAGAAGCGAACGACGCGACTTCTGGTTACTCTCTCCTTGGTTTCCAAGATCTTGATGGGTTTCTCTATGTAGGTCAAGTCTTCTGGACATTAAGCTGTTGAAGGTCGGCTTGCTCGGTGGGTACACGGAGGCACTTCTTCAGCTGAGAGACATGGAACACATCATGAACTCCTGCCAAGGATGGAGGCAGTTCAAGTTGATATGGCACTTCTCCTTGTCGTCGGAGGATCTGGAAAGGTCCGACGTAGCGGGGTGCTAGTTTGCCTTTCATGTTGAACCTTGAGTGCCACGAAGGGAGTAACTCGGAGATAGACATAATCGCCCTCCTCAAAGGCCATGTCTCTTCGACGGTTGTCGGCGTAGCTCTTTTGCCTGAATTGGGCTGCCTTCAATCGGTCTCTTATGATCTTAACCTTCTCCTCAGCTTCTCTTAATAAATCAGTCCCAAACAGTTGTGACTCTCCGGTCTGATCCCAGAGCAACGGCGTTCTGCACTTACGTCCATAGAGTGCTTCGAACGGGGACATTTGCAGGCTGGCTTGATGGCTATTGTTGTAGGAGAACTCTGCATATGGTAAGTTCTTGTCCCACATTCCGCCAAAGGTCTAGAGCACAAGCTCTAAGCATATCCTCCAATATCTGGTTGACCCTTTCGGTTTGACCGTTGGTCTGTGGATGATAGGCGGTGCTAAAGTTCAGCCGGGTGCCGAGTTCCTCTTGAAGGTTCTTCCAAAACTTGGAGGTAAACTGACTCCCACGGTCAGATACAATCTTCTTAGGAACTCCGTGAAGGCACACGATCCGGGTCATATACAACTCAGCCAACTTGGCGACGGTGTACGTTGTCTTGACCGGAACGAAGTGAGCTACCTTGGTGAGTCGGTCGACGATCACCCAGATAGAATCATGACCAGCTTGGGTCCTGGGCAGTCCCGTGATGAAGTCCATTCCTATCTCTTCCCACTTCCATTCAGGGACTTTGAGAGGTTGAAGCAGTCCGGCAGGTCTCTGATGCTCTGCCTTGACTCGCCGGCATGTGTCGCACTTGGCCACATACTCAGCTATTTCCCTCTTCATGCTGACCCACCAATATTTCTCCTTCAGATCTTGATACATCTTTGTACTCCCGGGATGGATGGAGTATAGAGTATCGTGTGCTTCTTGAAGGATGAGGGTCTTCAACTCAGGTCTGTCGGGTACGCAGATCCGGTTTCCGAACCAGATGGTACCATGCTCGTCCTCGGAAAACCCGGGGGCTTTACCCTTCCTCATGTTCTGCTGGATCTCCAGGATGTCCGGATCTTCCTTCTGCTTTTCTCGGATCTGGTCTATTAAGACAGGCCGAGACTCCAAGGCAGCGAGGTACGCTCGAGTGGTGATCCCTAGGTTTAGCCTTTCCATCTCTTTATAAAGTAAAGGAGCTTGGTCTTGAATCATGATGGCATTGCAATACCCTTTTCGACTAAGGGCGTCTGCCACCACGTTCGCTTTGCCCGGATGATAATGGATGCCCAAGTCGTAATCCTTGATCAGTTCCAACCATCTCCTTTGCCTGAGATTCAGATCTGGTTGGGTGAATATGTACTTGAGGCTCTTGTGGTCGGTGAAGACCTCACACCGATTTCCCACAAGGTAATGTCTCCATATCTTCAACGCATGAACCACGACTGCTAGTTCCAGGTCGTGGGTTGGGTAGTTCAGCTCGTGCGGTCTCAGTTGCCGGGAGGCGTAGGATATCACTTTCCCTTCTTGCATTAAGACGCATCCCAATCCTTGACGAGAGCATCACAGTAGACATGGAAGTCTTTCCGGATGTCTGGCAGAGTCAGAATGGGAGCTGACACTAGCTTCTTCTGAGGGTCTGGAAGCTTTCTTCGCAGTCGGGGGTCCATTCAAACTTCCACTTCCTTCTGCAGGAGTCTGGTCATAGGCTTGGCGATCTTGGAAAAATTCTCGATGAACCGGCGGTAGTATCCGGCCAATCCAAGAAAACTCCGGATCTCGGTCACCGTTGTGGGCTACAGCCAGTTGGTTACCACTTCAACGGTGGTTGGGTCCACTGCTATTCCTCCGGCAGATATAACATGACCGAGGAACTTCACCTCAAACGACCAAAATTCGCATTTGTTGTATTTGGCGTACAGTTGTTGCTCCCTTAGCTTTCCGAGGGTCAGACGGAGGTGAGTCTCGTGTTCTTCCTTTGTCTTGGAGTAAACGAGGATATCGTCGATGATACCACGATGAACTTGTCCAAGACTCCATGAATACATTGTTCATCATGTTCATGAAAAAAGGCTGGGGCATTCGTGAGTCCGAACGACATCACGGTGTACTCGTAGAGTCCATAGCAGGAGGTGAAGGCAAGTCTTGGGTATGTCTTCTTCCAGTTGTTTGTTTTCACAAAATCTTTCGAGACGAAGGAGTGGGTTGCTCCAGAGTCAAATATATGACGGCCGGTACGGAATTCACAGTAAACGTACCGAGCACGACTTTAGGAGCCTCCTGAGCTTCCTCCGCGCTGATGTGGTTGACGCGGGCACGAACCGCCTGGTTGGGTGCCACGCCTGAGCTTGCTTGGGGTGGGACACTGGTGTGCATAGTGCCCCTTCCTTGCGGCAGTTGAAGCAGACGAACCGACTTCCTTGGCGATCCTTCAAGATCGGGGCCTTGGCGGCTGGTGTCGGCTGAGCGGCCGGAGCTGGTGGAGCGGGGTCGAGGATGCCCGGCGTTGGATCCACCGGCGGCGTGAGGTGGCCTGTAGGCGGGCCGAGGATGGTAGGCAGGCGCAGGTGGCGGAGGGACGAAGCGGGGCCTCTGAGGGTTCGCCTTGCTGATGCTTGAAGCGATCATCTTCCTCTTCTTGAGGTCCAGCTTGTTCTGCTCAGTCTCTTGGATGAGCGCTTTGTTGACCAGCCGTGGAATCGGCGAAGTCGGCGGCGACGACTGGATGGACACTCATCCTTAAGTCCCCGGAGGAACTTGGCTTGGCGGAGGGCGTCGGTGCGCACTTCTTCCGGCGCGTAGCGGGCGAGGCGGTTGAACTCATGGAGGTACTCCATGACGGTCCTGTTGGCCTTGTGCAGGTCGCGGAACTCCTACTGTTTTACCGCGATGACACCGGCGGGGACGTGGGCTTCGCGAAAAGCGATGGTGAACTCCGCCCAAGTCACCACGTGGCCCTCTGGCTGGGACTCACGGTAGTTGTCCCACCATTCTGCGGCGGGACCCTGGAGCTGGTGAGTGGCGAAGGCCACTCGCTCCCGGTCGGTGCAGGGGAGGAGGTCGAGCTTCTTTCCGATGGTGCGAAGCCAATCTCCGGCCTCCACGGTTGGTGGTGCTTGAGAAGATGGCGGACGCACGCGCAAAAAACTCGAAGAGGTGCGGAGCGGGCGCGGTGTCTGGTGCACGAGGGGCGGGCTCCCCGTTCTGCAGACGGTCCAACTGAGCTGTGGTTCTGCATTTGGGTGAGGAGGGCGGTGATCAGTTGGTTCTGATTCGCCATCATCTCGCCAAGGTGGGGTGGTTGGCGAAAGGCGACCCAGACTACGCGGGCCCGTTGCACTCCAGTTGGGTACAACACCCTCAGGCGACATCACGGCTTCCTCCTGCTCCGTTGTCGAGCCGGTGTTCTGGTGGTCGGCCATCTTTGAATTCATAAGGTTATAAGGCAAAAAGTTGACAACACAATTAACAAGAATAGTTCAAGCATATAAATTAAGTGGTAAAATGTTCATTACAATCAAGTTCTTATTCTACCCACAACACACTCGTCGTGGGTAGCACCACATACAAAATATACTTTTTATTTTAAATAGCGACTCCTAACGCCTACTCGCCACCGGAGGCGGTCTCCGTGCTCTCGGAACCACGAGTGCGCGACTCCAGAGAGATGGTGGGCTCGAGAAATTCTCGATGATGGAGTCAGAGACGAGGCCGGGGCTGGAGAGGGGCGCTGGTAGAGGGCCTGGCGGGGGAGGGTCGCGGCGGGATCCTCTTGGGGCGAGGGAGGGGCTCACGGATGGGCTTCTTCTTCCTTGGAAGAAGAGGAAACCGTCTCCGCTATATCCTTCTGCAGCTGCATGATCTTGCGCTGCAACTCGCCATTCTGTTGGATCAAGTTCTTCGTTTCTTCACGAAGGAACTCAACCGCCTCATGGTGCTCGTCGGCGTCGAGCACCGCCTCGGTGTGGAGATCATCCATGGCCTGAGAAGACGCGACTGCCGGGCCATGACCGATCACGCACGGAGTGAACTCCGAGGTAGATGCTACGGTGGGCTCCGGGAGTGCGCTTCAGCACGAGCCGGAAGGACGAGTTCTGAAGACGATCGTCGTAGATCATCCTCAACTCCATGAGGCCTGGAGGGCGACTCGTTGGCACGCGACGTCGAAAGTCGGGCCTCCAAGTGCTGTGGTGTAGGGCGGCAGGTGTTTCTCCGGAGCCGTGGACGTGAGGGAGACGTCGCAAGGCCCGGCGAACTCGTCGGGTACACTCCTTGGAATTGGGTTCGAAGAGGAACCCGAGGAAGGTGAGCATCATACGGAGCTCCCGGACGAAGCCCTCGTAGTGGCGGCAGTAGTGTGGACTTGGTAGACCGGCATCTACAAAACAGCAAGTTGAATAAAAGTGAGGAGAGGAACAAAGTTATGAAGTAGATTTTCGAGAAAATTTCCTGTGGCTAATGGCTAGGCGGGTCTGTTTGGCTTCCTACAGTCGAGTCGGCTCTGATACCATCTTGTAGCGCCCCGATTTAACAAATCGAGACATTATTGAATTTCATAAGAAACAATAATACGAGAGGTTCATCATGCGACAGCCGTACAT